>OZ010589.1:111497654-111970154 GCA_963932145.1 Acanthosepion lycidas | reverse complement strand
AATATTACAGTATAAACATTATTAAAATCAATTGATTGTTGCTATGATTATATGTGAATCCCTCATTCAGTTTTACAAATAGGAAAGAGAGCTGACAACGGAGTGAAAATTGTAGTGTAAATTCCTAGAGACTCCACAATTTTGGTAATGGCACACAATCTTAGAGGATTTTACATTTCTGGACAGAATTTTTTGGGAAAGAAGTTGAAGCTTTTTCAATATAACCATTTTTTGTACAACATTCACACAAAATTTCCAAAAACATAAGCAACTGTAGCTACACATACAAGTGTAGATATTTATTTTGCTTTGTCTGACATATGGATAGAAGTTTTAAGTATTCAGTGAACATCAGTCTTATTGACCAGCTTGTTAACCATTGGTCCATGTTTTTATAAAAATTCATTTCTTTTATTTTACCTGATGCACTGGTTTTGTTTTCTCTTGTTAGCCTTCAGTTATCATTTCTATAAAGATAAAAATAAAATTTATTTCCAAATAATTCTTTTCTGTCATTATTAAAAATGTAGATTTTAATATTGCCAAATATAAATAAAATAATTCTTGAATTAAATATTCAGAAATTTTAAAGAAAATGCAAGATATTAGCTATATTGAATTTTTCTGGTCATATGTAAACATGAAATATATGAATTTTTCTTATTTGACAAAAACTGTTTTTAGTGTTTTCTTTAGGCTATAATATTATATATCATTTATTCCTTTTCATATCTCTTTTTCCTTTTCTCTTTCTCACACAGATTTTCTTTACCTTTTACTCTCATTTCTGTTTTGCCTCCTTATCTTCCTGGTTTTCATATTGTAATTTTCATCAATGTTCATTTTCTTTATTTTATTATTTTGTAATTTTATCTTCAGCGATACTGTGTTACTTTAAAGTTATTTTCTTAATTCCCATTTTTCTAATTTTCATTACATTTTTCCTTTGTTTTTATTTTCAGACAAATCATGTTTTGTGTGTGTATGCGTGTGTGTGTGTGTTTTCTTCTAGGTATTTCACCCCAGACAAGGTGGGAGTGTCATTAGCACACAAGGGGTTACAGAGAGTGGGAGCAAGAGTAAAGAGATGTGATTGAGGAAAGGATAAAGAGAAGGACAGAGAAATTAGATCAAGGCATCAGAAGATGTCAATTGACATTACATTGAATAAATATTCATCTATAATGATTCAATATGTCTATAAATCTGATCCATCAATCTAGGTTTGCATACGTTACCATCAAATAAATGGAAACATTTTATCTCTCTCTTTTAATTGTCATCCTTGGTGAATTACAAAAAAATAGAACGAGAAAGATATAATGACAATAACAGATATTTTTGCTCTGCATCATCCAGCATGACTCTAAATAGCAAGTAATTAGGGTTAGAAGAGTATGTAGCATGGAGCTCCAAAATGGTAACAACCTACCTTAAAAATCTGCATTCAAAATATTGACCCTTACATGGGCTTGAACACTAATCCCTTGTGTTACTGGGAAATCCAAAACTACCTCAGTCTTCAAGTAGATAATTGTAAATCAATTCCTTCATGTTTCTATCTACTCTGTGCATGTGCCCCCAAAACTTTTAAATTGTTACAATGTATATGAGTTTCTTTAGTGAAATATTTGGTAATCAATAATCTCTAATCAGCTATCATGCATGAAAGAAAGAATAGGGAATTCGGTTTCTATTAATAAAGATACAAATTGTGTTTCACATAAACCTTGAAAATAAACCCAAAGGCCAAATCTTACATTGCTTATAAACCAACAACAAATTAGATTAGGAATAGATTTTCCAAAATTTAACTGGATAAATTAGTTGGTGGGGGACTACTTGGAAGCTAGTATAATAACAAAAGTACACAGGTGTAGGCTTTAAGAAAGCTTTATTCAAATGAGAATACAAGATTTGCATATAGTGTGCTTTTATAGTCCCAATAAACAGAATGAGCTCTTTCAAAGAGGAGAGTAACAAAACAAGGGGAGACCACACTTGATTATTCATAACAGCTAGTATGTTTTTAGACTAAGAAAGATGAGATTTGCCCTCATATGAAATAGAAGCATATTTTTCCATATATCCAGTGCATGTTTATAGAAAAATACATAATTTTTCAGGTAATTTTTATTACAGGTTTTTTATGCCTATTGTTTAATTAAAAAGAAAAAAACAACAGTTAATTGTTTTAAATTTGTTTTTATTGGTCTTTTTTTATCTTGTTAACTTCTTCTGCAGATGAAGTAATTAACTCACCAACTGTGCCTTCTTCTCCAGGCTACATTTCAACAACAGGTATCTTTTTCATCTTGTGCAGCTGCAGCTTAACCAACCATAATAGAGAAACAATGTTACCAGCATTAGTATCAGTTGCTACCTCCTCAAAACTACCAAAATTGCTCTCCATTCCTTTGCTAATCATTCCTTAAAACTGCACACACACACATACATATATATATATATATATATATATATATATATATATATATATATATATATATACTTATGCAGCACAGTTGGATGGTGGTGGTAGTGCTAAATTAGCATTTGCTGTGGCTTTTCCCTCCTCCCTACCATGTCTCTTTTTATCTCTATCTCTCTCTCTCTGCCTACACTCTTATTCTCCTTCACTCCTCTTCTTTCTTTCCTTTTTAAAATGCCTTCATGCATTCCTTATCTTTGCAACCTCCTTTCTTGCCTCAGGTTTTATTATTCCTTTGTTTATCACCTTTTCTCTCTCACTCTCCCCCTCTTTAATAATTTCTACTGCCTTTGTTTATCACCCTTTTTCTCTCACTCTCCCTCCCTCTTTAATAGTTTCTACTTCCTTTATCACCCTTTTCCCTCACTCTTCCTCCCTCACTCTTCATCCCTCATTCTCCCTCCCTCCCTCCCTCCCTCCCTCCCTCTTTAATAGTTTCTACTTCCTTTGTCTATCACCTTTTCTCTCTCTCACTCTCTCTCTCTCTGTAATAATTTCTACTTTTATTCATTTCTCTTAATTTTTTTTCTTATTTCTTTTTTCTATTCTGGATATTTATTTCTTCTTCACACTTTTCTTCTTCCTCTTCTATTCTTCAGATTTCATTCTTTCTTGCCTTCTTTGCTTTTCCTTCACCCAAAATGTTTTGCTTTCTCCCCTTTTTACATGATGTCCATAATTTCCTCTGTCCACTTTTAAAATCTGTTTTCCTTCTCCAACCCTAGCTTAGCATTTTGCTTTTGGTCTGTATTACCATCATCAGCATTATAGATAATGTTTTATTGATAATGTTTTATGACACCCATGAAGTTCTCATCAATGTTTTATGATTCAATTAAAAATCTAGAATTTCAGTGAGAATAACAACAAATTATATAGGAAATATAAGATTTGGGGGCTAAGAAACAAAACACGTTTTTAGCTAATTTGATGGTGTTAATTCCAAAAATGACTAGTTTTTCATGGTTAGCTACTGTTTTTGCTGTACTGAAATTGGTCATTTTTGGAAAAAAGATCAATTTACAGTCTTGGCAGATCACAAAATTTAGATAATAAAGGTTGTAGAAACCCATCAATTTTCAGGTAACCCAAGCAATTTATGTCAGCCACTTGAAATAAGCTATTTCTATAAGAAAAAGTGTTTGTGAGTCAAAAATTTTACAAAGAAGTACCAAATTTTTCCAATTTTCAAACCTGATAATTAAGGTGACATCAAAAAAATGAAACCCTAAAATCTGTTTGATATTCATAAATTTATCCCTTCACTACGGAAGTAAACCAAATACATTGAGAGCATTTTGTTTTCACAGTTGCAAAAAAATTCTGACTAAAGACATCCCAATTTGAATGCACTTATTCCATTATACATGATACTGCTGGGGTATCAAAAGGGACTTAAATAACATTGAACATGACAGACAGTCAAGAAAGATAAAATTTTTACCATAGTTCTTATGTTCATGAAGGTTTTATTTCTGTTGTTAATTTATTAAATGATTTGATGATATTTTGTTGGTCTTGGTATATTCAGTCGTGTTATTTTTAAAGACTTAGGGTCTGATTGTTATTGCAAAAATAGTATTTCTCAATAAATATTGATTTAAATATGAATTGAAAGATTTCTACAATTTTATTTTAAGAAATATTGTCATCAATCAATATCATATATACAGAAAACAAATGAAAAAAATGCCTTTTTTCCCCCAAAATGAGGCATTTATGTACAGTAAAAATGGTAGCTAACCAAGAAAAATTAACCTCAAATTAGCTAAAATGTGATTTGGTGTCTTGACACTATTTCAAAAATTTTTTTTTGTTGACCAGTGTTATATAGGAAATACATGAACAAAGAATGAATCAAGGAGGGTCTGTTATGGAAGTGACTAGGACAAGTAAGAGGTTCAATTTTACATTATCTTCAATACAACTTAGTCTAAAACAAAAATTATATCAAGTCTGTAGTTTAAAGTAAATAAAAGTTGGTTTTCTGCTCAAGGTTCAACTGTCTTCATTTCTGCTTTCTCTGTCTTTTCCTTTCTTTGTCTTTTTGGCTGAGTCTTTTCTACTCATATTTTTAAAATTCTTACTCTTTTTCTTTCTTTCTCATTCTTTTTTCCTCAGTTTCTTCTTCTTCTTCTCTTAATCTTACTCTTTCTTTTAGTCTTTTGTTTTCTCTTTCTCTCTCTCTATCTTTTCACTATATAGATTTTCATTTTTTCTCTCACTGTTATTTTTCTTTCTCCCTTCTTAAAGGTTCTCTTTCTATCACTTTTTTGGTTTGGCTCTTTTCTTTAGATTCTTTTCTGCCACACACACACACATATGCACACACGTGCACACACAATGCACAGACACGCACGCACACACACAAAGGATGTTTCAGAAGCAATGTCTTCTACTTAAGCTATAACAGATACAAGAAACACAATTACAGCATTGGATAGAACAAATTTTTCACTACAAAACACTTTTTTTCTGTCGCCACCATTAACTGTTTATTTTCACTAGTGATAAACAAGTTTGCATGCTCCACTCATAAAATTTTTAACATTGAAGACAACCCACTTTTTCATTCATATTGTATTCACTTATGAAATATATTACCCCACCTTCCTAACCGTGCTCATATCCACTATTTGGCCTTCAGAAACATTCAGCAAGTATAGATAAATGTCAATGGGTGCAATTCTTTCCACATGGAAGAATTCAATGGCACAGTTCTCCTTTGTATAGACTTTCATGTCAGACACCATTTAGCCAGACTTCTGCTTAATTCCTATCTGCAAAATGCCAATAAATATATGGATTACTGGTGTAAAAGTTCAACCACTACTGCCATGCCACTAATAACTGCATCTAATGTCAAGGTTCAACATAATAAAATACAAGGCGTCATTTTCAGAGTAACTCTCATAAATGGACATGAATTACACCCTGGTGCAAATTAATTGAAACAAAATGAATAATTCTGTTATTATTTACTTTTTTTCATATTTTTCCAATGAAACATGATCCAGTGCACATGTTAGTACTTTGTATATCCATTCCACAAAGTTGTTCCTTGCAAATTGATCACATATTCTCAATTAGATTTAAATCAGGAGAGTTTCCGGGCAAGTCTATAGTACTTTGATTTGCTCATTGACAAGGCTTGCCAGTGTATTCATGCAGCATTAGAATTCCCATATGTTTCCTTGGAGTAATGTCCATCACAGACAATGGCCATAGGACAACTAATCGACAGTCAAGACAATAGTGTCTGGGTGTGATAAAAATCTACCAATCATGGATGATTTTTCAAGGTTAAACAAACTTCATCATACACCTCAAAAATAGATTCATATTACTGCCTACCACTGCAAATGACCTAATCTGAGGAAAAAGTAGAAATCGATTGCACACTGGCACTCCAGTGGATCTAAAATTGACAGAATGTTGAAAGAGACAAAACTAAAGCAGTTGTTTCAATTAATTTGCACAAGGGTCTATAATTCTTATTAATTTATCTATTAATTCTTTCCAGTTTTATTCATTTTCAATCTTTGAAATTGTTTACATTTTCATATGGTCTCTCTCTCTCTCATTTTCTTCCATTTTATTTTATCTTTTTAACTATATATCTATATTGGATTTTTCATATCTATTTTATTTGTTTTCCTATTTTTCATTTTGTATTTCCTAATATTTCACCCTCTTCTTTTTTCACCTTGTTGCATTTTTCACACACACACACACATACTTATCTATACCTGTCAGTACAAGTATGTTTTTGTGGGGACATTTAACGAAAGTGAATGTCAGAGACTCGGTAGTGACGAAAAGTGCTTCCTTGTTTAGAAAATCAATTATACTGACTTTAAAGACGTAAGCTTAATTTCTCTTATTTATTTAAGCATTTTATAAAATTCACAAAGCAATTCATAAATGCTTTATTTAAATTAATTTCACCAAAATATAATATTTTCATTGAAACTGAAATGAAAAAACAGTAAAGGATTCATTTCAATCTATTATTTATAAATGCAAATGATTCTTCTTTTTTATGAACTTTAAACATGTTTTTGTTTGTTCTTATCTAAGAGCAAATTCATTTGAAGCTCCCAAATATGAATTATTCCCAAGTATGAATTATTTTCAGACATCAACGTTCTACACAAATACAAAAATGAATAACAAATACTGACTAAAAAAAAAATCTTCACAATTTCATGTTTGAAATTTTAGGAAAACATTCAACATATTTCTTGGCTCTTGACTAGTGCTTCAGAAATATAGCAAAAATATTCATTGACATATCAAATATTTGTATAGACAGATAGACACACAGATATGGAAAGACTGAGATAGATAGATAGATAGATAGATAGATAGATAGATAGATAGATAGATAGATAGATAGATAGAGAACAGTTTGGAATAGATAGATAAATATGAACAGAATTTGATAGACTGTTATCACCTCATTGTTTAACTAATTTTATGTTATATGCACTAATTTTTATTTTCCTTCCTATGCACTAATTTTCCTGCCATTTTTTTCTGATTTTTTGTATAGATTCACCATTTATTTCTGTTTATAGTTTTCCATTTTCATTTTCATGAATTTTACTTCATTTTCTTTGAAATCAATAAAACAAAAAATTCTCTTAAAAATATTTTGGGCGAAAAATTTCAATTTGGTCAACAGTCATAAATTTTGTGGATGCTTTTCATGATCAGTTGTGTTCTGCATGTCTCTAATTTGACGATACCGAGAATTAAATAATAATCATTAGTGTTGAAACTTGACTAATGCATGGAATAATAATGCAACACAAAATGTACTTAGAACAAAATGTATTGAAACAAGAAAGTGTACACAATATTTACATATAGTCTTTTGTATATTCCTGGGAAGACCGTTCCTGGAGAATGTGTTGACTGAGTCGCAGTCGGGCAGAGTCTCTGGTTGAATCTCTTGATTCCTCCCCTCTCTTCCCGGTAACAACCATATTTATATGGTCGGTACTCCACTATGCAAATTAGGTGGATCCTACCACAACAATTAGTCATATTTATTTTTATTTAAAAAGAGAAAATGATCAATCAAGAACTGTTGTGAAAATATAAAATTGATAAATAATTAGAATAACTTGCATTATTTACATTATTCAGGCTGTTATCCTCATCTTCAATGCCATATTCACAACATTTTGGCTGTTGTACACTCTAGCCTTCTTCAGGTGATATATTTACATTATTTAAATTATTCGGACTATTATCCTCATCGTTATTGCCATAGTCACAACGTTCCGGCCACTGTATGCTCCAGCCTTCTTTAGGTGATTAGAATTTCAAACCAAACCCTTTATTTCATCCACCGGGAATGATTATTCTAGTTCCACGTGCCATGCCTCTTCACAATGTCTCAGTTATTTCTCTTTTAACTGAACTCTCCTAGTAGCCCAGGATAAAGATGTTGGTTAGATCCAGTGACTAGACCAAAAGAATTGTGAGTTCAATACCAGGCCACAGCAGTGGTGAACCAAAACCTTAGATAGTTGAAGAAATAAACAACAAAAAAAGAAAACAGCAAATTTAACTAACAGATGGAAGAGGCATGACATGTGGAACTACAATAATCTACCCCCATGGATGAAATAAAGTGTTCGGTTTAAAATTCAAATCCCTTGAAGAAGGCCAGACACTAGCTGAAACATTGTGAATATGGCAATGAAGATGAGGATAACAGTCTGAATAATGTAAATAATACAAGTAATCATAATACCTCATCTCAGAGATATAGAAGCTGAAACATTGTGAATATGGCAATGAAGATGGGATAACAGTCTGAATAATGTAAATAATGCAAGTAATCATAATACCTCATCTCAAAGATATAGACAGATAATTAGAATAAATAAGGATAAAATATTCTTAACATTTATCTAAAGGTAAAACATAAAAACATTTTTGAAATGAAAAACTCATTAAAAATTATATTCTTGAAATTGTTTAACATATGAATAAATAAAGCTGAAGGCAATTGTTGCAAAAGTTAGATTTTTTTCCTAATCACATGGAATTACATCCTATATAATAAAAATGAAATGTTTTTCCTACAGTTACAACTATGCAGATCATCTAAAAAGTTATGAAGTATTGGCATATGTTTTGAAATGTGAACATTTCAAATTCCACAAGGTTTTTAGTTTATTTTTCTCATTGGTTCTTGATAATTATAACAGAAATCTTTGCTGAAGAGTAACATTTTTTCTGATTTCAAAACTGAAATTCAATGGCTTTTATTATTCTTTTCTTATTTCTACATGTCAATTCAACATTCCAATGTCTGTTAGTTAAATTTGCTGCTTTTTTGTTTATTTCTACATTTTTTTCTTTACTTATATTAATTTGGAAGACCTATTAATCTGTGTCTGTGTTATTTTAGTTAATTCAACAATAATTTTAATGAGATTCTTTTACTACTTTTACATTCCAAATTCTGGTTTCATGATACTTGGGGATTCTGTTATTTTAATTGATTGTCATTTACTCTTTATAAGAAATACTGCTTGTCTGGGAAAAATCATTACTTGTCTGGGAAAAATCAATTTTTTAATAAAGAAAATTGTCTATTTTTTGTTTAATTTTCATAGTTTGGATTAATTTTGGGGAAAATAGGCAAATATTTCACTTTAGGATCAAATCCTCCTGAATAAAATCACCATATGAGGTCAAGCTAAAAACAAAAAAAGATTGATTTTTTTCAGCTTATCATTCTATCAACTCCACACCTGGCATTTTAAAAAATGTGACAACAGAAAAAGCTTTAAGTTTGCAACCAAATAAATAAAATTGAACTACTAGGTTTGAATATCTTAACAAATTTTGAACAGTGAATAATTTTCAAGCAGCATAATATCTAGCCCTGATGTCTGCAGCAAAGACCAAGCATCTCTGTCACCTTTCAACATCTAAAAATGCCTCATTTTGTATGTTGCATCTTTGGGTAGGCAAAAATCATTGTATTAAAATCTACAGGGTGACTGAAAAGTATCTCCCTATTTTATGTATGATTGACTATCCTGTCTTGTAAAAATTATACTTAGATGGGAGAGTTCATTATACATAAAGTAGGGAGTTACTTTCCAATCACCCTGTATATATTTCTATATCAATATATATCCAGCTTTCTCTTTCTTTTTATATACTACCACTTATGTATATTTTTTTATTTTCTCTGCTAAAGCAAAGGACAATGGTTATTAAAGTCTAAACAATACTGACAGAAGGCTATAAATGTCCTGAATATTAGAAAATAAATAATATTCTTTTGAAGAATTCTCAATAAGAATTATGTTTCATAATTTTCAACCATATATCAATTATTCTTAAATAACAAAGATTTTGAAACATTTTCAATAAGATAAAAATGATGGATCATTAATTAAAATTTTACATTTCTGTTTTGGGGTAATTTTCTCTTGAAACTTGTTTCTAAAATAAACCTTTCATAAATCTATATGTTGAAGAGTAAAATTCTTTTTTTTCCTCTGTCAATGCATCCAGCATCTCGCAAGAAACAGAAGAATCCGTTGTTGCGTCATAATTCAGAAGATGATGAGATGCGTTTCTCTGGACTTCATGGCAAGCATGACATCCCTTCCAAGTCCTTCAAAATGCTTCAGAACTTGACTGTCACTGACAGCCAAGATGATGCCTCTTCACAAGACACACAAGATGATGGTGAGAAAACAATTTATGAAAATGTCTGCATTTTTTCTTACTTTGAAAAAAACTTGTTTAATTTCATCAGTACTTTTTTACTGCATGTTTGATTTTTAATTCAACCTAATTTCATACATTTTTATGGATTTTATACATTTTTTGCTAATTTCTTACATTTTTATGAATTTTATACATTATGAATTTTTTTTACATTTTTTGCTAATGTCATTTTTATGAATTTCATACATTTTTTTACTAATTTCATACATTTTTATGAATTTCATACATTTTTTTGCTAATTTCATATATTTTTTCTAGTTCATTTCCTGCTTTGTTACCATTCTTTCTTTAATTGGCAAAAGAAATCTGCACAAAATAGTTCTGATGGATAAAATCAACCAAATTCTGAAAATTCTATTTTTTCACTTTAAGAAACTGAATTCATGTTTTTTTTATTTATGATAGTGGAGATGGGGATTGCAAACAGATTTGGTCTAATACCTGATACTGTCAATGGAAGTTCTATCAATGATACAAACTTCTGGTGAAGATATTTTACAAGACTGATTCTCTTTACTTTTACCAAAATATCAAATTTCATGCATTCTGTGATAAGTTCTTTCATGATTACCAAGTTGCCACAATAGTAAAATATTGTCCCTATTTTATTTTTATCATAAATTTATTTGTTAGTAATTGGCAATGATTTTGCGTTCTTTTGTGTAAATCATGCTGGAGATTTAATTAATCTCAAACCATATTTATGACAATCTTTCCATACCCATTCTCATTAGTAGTATAAAGTTCCTTGACCAATTACAACCATGCTTTATACATGATAAATGCAGAATTTAAATTTTTGTATGATTAGAATTGATTAAAAACATTATACCAAAAAAGTGAGGCAGAGTATGAAGCATGAATCTTCAGATATTCAAAGATTTTCTTAGTTTTATAGATCAAATTTAATTACAATTTGTTTCCTTTTAAATTTTCAGTTTTAATTTTGAGGTTTATTTTTATTCAAAATATTTTTCTATTCTTGTTTTTTTTTTTTTAAATAATTCAATCTTATGGCTACTTTCTTATGTAAGTCTTTTAGTATAGATATTTACCAAGTTTAGCTTAGTCTGGCAGAAGGACAATCAAAGATAAAAGATGTAAGGATTGGATAGTACCAATATTTCAAAGTAGATAGGTTTGACTTGATTGCTTGCCTGTCTGAATTCTTTGAAATCTTGGCATTTGCATCGGCTTGACTATCACCAACTGATTCAAATGAGAAATACACAAGTATCTTAGCCAAGATGTAGAACTGAGTCTAGTTGATGTGTCAGTAATAAATGGTTTAAATTAAATTAGTATTGTGCAGTATTTTTTATCTTATAACCAGTCATACATTGGATTCAATTAACCATCCACGTTTTACTCTTTTCCTTATTGCTGCTGTCAATTATTTCTCTTCATTTAAATCATTATTTATCAAAAGTCTTTAAACAAATTTCTCCATCCTAGGTAAGATGATAAACTACATCCAACAGCAAGGCCTCTGATCAGGAGGCTTTGAGGAGCATGGAACCACCTCTTAATTGCTGTTGTTCCCAGGTCCACCCTGACCTGGGGTGGTAGCACCTGTTAGGGTCCCAGCTTTGGGCAAATAGTTAACCCCTAAATTGGGTTCAATGCACTATGAAAGTGTAAAAATAGGTTTTAGCACCAGCAATACATATTTGTAAAAAAATATTACCAGCAATATATTTTTGAAGTATTAGTAGCAATCCATTTTTGGAAAAAAACAATTATTACCAGTGATACATCATTACCAGCAATAAATTTTTGAAAAAATATTAGCAGCAATTCATTTTTGAAGAAAAAAGTATTAGCAGCAATCCATTTTTGGAAAAAAACAAAAATATTAGCAGCAATACTGTTGAAATTTTGGCTAATTCTCATCACCAAAATATTGTAACCTAGGGAAGGTTACTGAATAGAATAATCAAACGAAGGTTAGTAATGAACAATAATACTTAGGACACAAACAACACATATAAGATTTACCAGTGGTGCATAGAAGAGGTAGTCTACTGCTAGAAATGAGTCAAGTGAATTCCACAATAAATCTCCAACTGCATACAGTATTTACTACTTTATTTATGTGAATTGGGACATACTCATTATCATCTGTAGGTATGCTACAACAAATACATTTTTGAAAAAAAATATTACCAGCTATAAAAATCTTGTCGGCATTAAATAACCCATTAAGGTTGATAGTAAAACAAACCAAACAAATTTCTATAAATAAACTTAGGACCATTCATTTACCAAATTCCTTCACTTCATTCTTTTTCCATTAATGTTTTCAGTTCTTTTTTCTTATTTTTGTTTTTTTATAAATATGCAATGCTTTTGTTTTTGTCTCTCTTTAATGCATGCCAATCAACATATTCCCCCCCTTCAACAGTTTATTTTTTATTTTTAACTTTTCATCAGTTTCTTCTAGTTCTTTCTTTCTCATTGACATTTTTCCCTGCACAACTTTAACCTTCCAGCTTTCTATAAGTTTAACAAGATTTCTCTTCTTTTTAAATTTTGACAATGTTATCATTTTCTTCGGTTTACATAACTTTGTGGTCTGTTTTAAGTAATTTCTTGTTGCCCTCTAAATTGTTTCTTGAGTTTTCAGAATTCCAATTTTATTCTCTGACCAATGTTTTTTAATTAGAACAAATCAAAACTAAATTATACTAAATTATATTAAAAGTCTAGAATGATTCATTTATTCTTTCAATTCTATATGACAATAAAAGTAAAAAAAATAGTAGTAAGCCCCCGTCAGTCAGGGTTGACCACGGATAGCATCTTAGTTGTCTGCTTGGTTGGAGCATTGACATCTATGGCTGTAGTGGCTAATGTAGGAGTGACAATCTCTGTTGCAAAGGTCGCATGTGTTTCTGGTCTGTTGGAGCTGTCACTTTGCTTTCTGCAGGCCTGCTTTCCATGGTGACTTGTGTCAGCTTCTCCTCCCCTGACTTGAGGTGTTTTGTCAGGGTTCCTCTTCATTTAGATTGTATGGCTTCCAGGCTCTCCCAGGACTCTGTGTTGATGTCTACAGCTTTCATGTCACACCTCATGACATTGCTGTACCGCAGCTGTGGCTGCCCTGCAGGTCTCCTTCCAGAGGCCAGCACTCCATAGCCAATGAAGTCTACACTGTCTGAGCAGTGTAAACATGCTGGGCAGACATGCTCAAGACAGGATCTCAGTGTTGGGCACCTTGTCTTGCCATGCTATTCCCAGTATGTAGAAGATGCTTCTCATGTGAAAGGTGTTCAGACACCTTTCTTGCCTGGCATGCGGTCCAAGCCATAGAGCTGCCAACTTGGTCTTCACCATCACCTTAGGATTGGTTCACACACATGTTGTGAGGCACACAAGTGTTGTGGCTGCCTTCCCGATTTTCTTGGCAATCTAAAGAGAGGTTGTCAGTGATGGTGGAGCCAAGGTACATGAACTTCCAAGATTTTAAAGCCTTTTATACGTTTCTTTGTTTTTTCCTTCTTTTAATATTTTCTGTGTCTTTGTCTTATAAATCATTGAAAATGTTTGCATACTTTTTTCATGTCACTGTGCTGTCATGTTTGAATGTCTTCATCACTTGTACTATCACTTGCACCATCACACACCATTTTCCAATTTGACACAACATACAGCATTTCTCTTCTCCAATTCTCCTTCCAACCAGCACTAAAAATTCATTCTTGAAGATACCAACTCACCTTAATAGGAATTGAAACACCTGTCTGATGCTGCAGTAACACTGTTCCTGACTTCCTTAAATCTAAGAAACTCCCAACAAATCATGAGCAATTAATGAACTTTTCTATTAAAATAAAAGTTTCAACTGTAAACAGCATATTTTATAATCAAACCTATTTCTTTAATAAAAGTCTTTCTTTTGAAATATGAACTTGATGAGCTGAGGTAAATTTACCTCCACCTCCTTCTTTTCTTCTCTCTCCCTATCACTCACACACACACACACATTTTCAATACTCTGACTAAATACTCATTTTGGTGGATGTTCAACTGAATATTCTCTTTATCACTGAAAAGTATTGTTCAATATAATAAAACTGCTTCAAGTTCTGAAAATAAGGATCTATATCTAAAATTCTTAAAATGTGCGAAAGTGTGTGATTGAATGTTGTTTATGCATTTCCACAGTTTTCATTTGATTTCGATGATTTTTTTTGTTTGATAGATAATTCTTCAGTTCCAGTTTTGAGTACAAATTCTTGGCAACAATGGCTCTCCACTACTTCCTGTCCATTATAATTCTCAGCAACATTTTACTATTTACTATCTGTTCTTGGATATATATCTTTCATAAAAATTACAATAATATTATTCATTATTATACAGTTAAATTTATATAATTAACTATATCTATATCTATAATTCTCAAAATGCGTGTGTTTGTGTGTGTGCGATTGGATGTTGTTTATGCGTTTCCACAGTTTTCATCTGATTTCAATTAAATTTTTTTGTTTGATAGACAATTCTTCAGTGTTGCTTTTGAGTCCAAATTGTTGACGACAATGGTTCTCCATTACTTCCTGTCCATTATAACTCTCAGCAATGTTTTAGTATTTACTATCTGTTCTTGGATATATAGCTTTCATAAAAACTTTAATAAAAAATAAATCGTTTAAATTATTACAATAATATTATTTATAATTATACAGTTCACTTTTCAGCCCCCCTCTTCAAATTGTTAACCCCCCATTTTGGGGATCTGCCTCAGTTGCACCCAAAATGTCATTACTAGTATTGATTTTCAGGAGGGCTGACTTTAAACTTAAACAGCTCCAATTGAAGGGCAAAAATTTCCTGTAATGAAAGACCCGGTCAAAGATGGGTTATACTGCTAGTTTTCATTATTTCACATATTATTCAGACTAGGATCTTAAACTTGTTGTTTTTATCACAGTCTTTCAGTCAAAGGTTTTGAAGTTGAATTCTGTAACAAAGAATCAGCTCAGCCCGATAAGACTCCAAGTTGGTTGTATGTGGTGCTGTATTACGAGGAGTTGCATTCTCTTCCACAATGGGCTGTTGAGAGAAGACACTTGGAGTAGGTGGTGCTATTTGCATATGAATGATAAGCTATTAGCCAATAGTTAGCATGGGTCTGGGACTGGGAGAGCTATATAACACCAGTGTTTTTCTCAGTCGAGGGAGGTGCTTTCAATATGTGGATGTCTGAAAACCAGACAGTATGAATACAAACAAGGAATTGTGCTGAAAAATCTATAATAATGAAAGATGCAGCAAAAGAAGAGTGCATAAACAAACTTAATGTAGATTTGAATTCTGTGTGGAAATGCCAATGCTCAACTGAATAATTTCTGGCTGTTAGAGTTTTTCTTATTATGTACCAATGTTTGATTCTCTGATGGGTTTCTCTGGTCTCACCTGAAAGTGCTCTCAGACTTTGATTCTTGGCTTGATAAACTTGTCAGTCTATGGTGTTCTTATTGAGACAATGGAAAAGAAAAGCATTACTGTATTTTCCAGCTTACAAGATGCACTATTTTTTCTAAAAAAAATAACATGAAAAATACATGTGCATCTTCCAAGACAAATGTAAGACAATGCCCAGGTTCAAGTAAGCTTGGACGGTCACCTAATTGGCTTGACTGATAGGGACGTGGATTTGTATATTGAGTGATTGCATTATAATGTTAGCTATCTAATTTAGACTTTTATATGATGTAACCTCAGTACGTAGATGTTACAAGTATTTCCAAGACTATAAACCTTCCTGGATCCAAGCCATGCTCTGTTTACTAGCAGCGGCAGGAGCCTTTCTGATCTTGACTAGTATGTCATTGCCATACAAACAAAATCAGACAAGTGATTAATGTAAACAATATGTTGCACAAGTATGTGAAGGACGCATGGTGAATATGTTGCATGAGAAGAATTTTCTTTTCTTAGAAATTTCTTTCTGATATCAGCTTATTCCAAGCTCCAGCTTAAACTGAAAAATATGGTAATACATTCAGTGCCAATTAACATTTCCTTTTCTGAAATTCTTCCTGTATTTTTATTTTGTCTTCTACACACTGCTGTGATGCATACCTTTTCTCCATGAACAGTATTTAATCTCTGGGGAATCCACATTGTTCTGTTCTTGGCCTACGCATGCAATGTTGGGATAAAAACAGTAGAAATAAAGATACTTGTTCAAATCAGTCAGTCAGGTAAACCAGTAACCATCCAAGGCTATAGAACCCAGTCTGTCCTGCTACTTACCCATAGATGGGGGGAGAAGAAGAGGATTCATACCTTTCCCAAGGGTATTAGCATGTAAGTGAATGTAATGGATTCAACTGGAATTTGAACTTGGCTTTCTGATTCCTCAATCTAAGCCACTATCCATTACTCCACCATGCCTTATTTGAATAATATGTATAAAATCGTTATAATATCAAACATATTGAACAAAGTCAAAAATTAAGGTCCAAAGCTTAGTTCAAAATATTATTGATACAGAAGCTTTTACAGGGTTTGCCCAGTTAAATTAAATTTGTCATTTTTTCTATGATTTTTATATGCATTTTTAAAACTTTTTTTGATAACAAATAAGAAACATTATCAGAATTCTATCTGTATAGAATGAATTTTTGCATTCTGTCACATGCATTGATTCATCAGCTAAATGATCTTCACCAACTGATTATTTTGTCAACTGAACTCCTATAATACTCTTAAAAAAAAAACAAACTCTAAAGCAATTTCTACAATATTTGCAGTCAAGCAATTGCTCTTGGTTATGTTAGAGTTTTCACCCTAGTTACCCCAGATTGAAAGCCTTTTTTATTCTTTTGCCTTTCTCTAGATTCAGGTCAAGTAGGTAATTACTGTGAAGCCTCCATCCGCTACAAGGGAAAGCACATTCCATCACCATCTTTCAGGGTGTTGCAGAACTGGGCTGACCATGATACTGAGCCCACACCAGGTATGTTGAGAGTCGGAAATTTTGCCATTAAACCTTATTCTTTGTAGAATTTAGTAATTTGTAGCTCTGCTAATTTTAATTTCTTAGCAGAATTGCTATTTGCTATTTGCTTGCATTCACATGCTGCTGCTGCTGATGATGATTGGATTGATTGTGATTGTGACCATAATGGTGATTACAATGCTTTTGGTGAAAAGCATTAACTCAACAAAAAAGAATTACTGATTTTTGAACATTTAAAATTTCCATTCTTTTCCATTCATGATTTCAGTGAATAAATCTTATGTATATACTTGTTATTTATTAAACTTTGCTTAGTTTAATACAAACAAGATTATGGGACACTAAATATAGTTACTGAACTCACAAAAATGATCTACAAGTCCAAATTGCTTACCATTCTACAATGATAAGGTACCTCCAGTCTGTATACATGTTAGGAATCATTCCAATATTTTTTGGGGATGGAAAATGTGTTTTGTTTTTGTTTTTTTTGTTTTTTAGTGGCCATATTCTTTGGATTGGCAATGTACAGCTGCTGCTTTGCTTCTTTTTATGCAGCCTTCTACTCAACATTAACTCTTGTGCACTGCACAGGATTTAGTGCTTAAATCTTCTCTTTTAATATAATAACACACACAAGAATTTGAGAGAAAATGTTTATTCAGAAGCCAGTCTTATCTGTGCTCTCCAATTCAACAAAACTTCATTTTGTTGTTTAGTTCCCAATTTCAAATGTCATATCTAATCTCCAATAACTTTTTAAGCACCAATTTTGTAACATTTATATGGCTTCCCACTTGATCAATTAGACCAGGTCAATATATAACAAGGTGTAAAAAAGGAGATGAAATTGAAAACAAGCACTTTAGAAAATCTTTATTGAATGCCAAAGTTCAATCTGATGTAAATTACTTTTTATACTATTTTGTGTCTTTCTCTGTGTACACTTCCCTGTATTTCTCTTTGTGTTTACACACAAATGTCTACATTGAAGTTAATGTGAAATTTTTCATCAAATCTATTTGGTCACATGTTTTGTTGTATAATGTGCAAGTGATTGACTGAAATAGACTCTAAATCAAATCCCTGTTGATTCTTCTTCTGTTAAATGCATGAACAAACAAAAATTCTACTCATTAACCCATCAAAAATTGGATTTATGTTTTGTCTTAATAACAATGCATGACATTTATTGGTATGTGTTAGGGGATTCTTCTAACGGTGAAAATTTTGAAATGTTGTCATACTAAAAATAAAGGGAAATTTGTTTTAGAATTTCTTTTTGCTTTTTATTAAATGTTGTGAATTGATAAAGATTATGAAATCTTTTTAAATTACTTGTTATTTTTCTTTATAGATGAAGCAAATTGTTTTCCTTGCTTTTTATATTTACACCCTTGGGCAAATTTATTGAAACAAAACAAATAATTCCATTATTATTTACTTTTTTTTTTTGTATATTTCCAATGAAATGTGACCCAGTACATATGTTAGTACTTGGTATATCCATTCAAGGAAGTCCTTCATTGTAGATTGACCACAGATTCTCAATTGGAATTAAATCAGGAGAGTTTCTGGCCAGTCTATAGTACTTTGATTTGCTCACTGGTAAGGCTAGCCAGTATGTTCATGCAGCGTTACAATTTTCATAAACTTCCTTGGAGTAATGCCCATCGCAAACAATGGCTGTAGAACAACTAATCAACAGTTAAGACAATAGTGTCTTGGTATGATAAAAATCTGATGGAATCACAGATGATGCAATAATTTTTCGGAGCTACACAAGTTACATCATACACTCCCAAAACAAATTCATCTTACTGCACACCACTGCAAATGATCTAATGTGAGGCAAAAACAGAGACTGATTACACCCTGTCACTCCAAAAGAAATAAAACTAAAGTGGTTGTTTCAATTAATTTGCACACATTTCCAACATTTTTGTCATTTACTCTTTATTGCTTTCTTTGTCTTTCTTAAAGATTTTGTTTTTATTTAGGCAATTTCTATATATATTACTTATATCATATGTGTATATTTGAATTAATATTTTGTTGATCATACCGAGAGCATCCAGTACTTGATAACAACTGAGATAATTCAAAGTAAATAAACAAAAACTGAACAAAACATCAACTTTAGTTAGTTTATCCATAATTTTCATCTTGATGTACAGCATCATATTCACAAAATTGGGAAAATACAATAAAAATGAAACACAGATCTTGTTAGTTGGGGTCTACACCTAGCAGTGACAGTCTGTTTCATGCTTGTACACAGTAATTTAGGCTGTTTTTTTTTTAATATATATATTGAATTATTTGAAGCTTTGTCAAGTTTTATATAAAGTTTGAATGTACTTGAATCTTTTGGATAAGTTTCAGTAGAACTTTCTTTATTTAAGAACAGTTTTTTTTTTTTTTCAAGATTGAATCTTTTAATTTTTGAGTAAATGTTTAAAGTTTTACTTGTTTTTGTTTTGTTTTTTTTAGTTTTTATCATTTTTCATTTTACACTTTCAGATTTTGGTTCATAGACTTTTCTATTTTTTGTTTTCCTGAATGAAGTGAGAATATAATTCAAATTTGTAAAATTGTTTATTTGCACAAAAATGTTTTTCATAAATGCACAAAATGGTGAATAGTTTATGAAAAGAACTAAAAATAAAATATTTTATAAAATTCTATTTTTACAGAATATTTGATAGCTTTATTAGTTTTTGAGATGAAAATTTTTCTATTTCATGAATATTATGTGATAAACATTTATTTTTTTACCAGCAAAATTCCAAGTATTTTACATCTTTTTTTTTATAAGAACCCTATTAGTAGAATTGGAGCATTGCTTTGAGATTAAAAGCTCAAAAAATGATTACAATCTTATAAACATTAGAAATATCCATCTTCAACACTTAATTGTGTGTGAAAATCATTATGTCTTGACAAATGGCACCAAAAAGGCAATATTGATTCTGGGATTTGTACTTAAGTTAATTCACTGAAATGTTTTCTGTAGAAGTATAGCTGGCTACTCACATTTGAGGATACCTGTTTACTAGGGTGGCTATTGCAGACGCTTGCACAGACACATTTGTGTTTGTTCAACACCCACAGAGCCCACCTGTGGTTTATATTGCAACTATGCTGAGCAGACCTTAGTTACAGCTTCTGTGAAAGAGTGTGTTATCAACAATTTGAATAAGGCCAGCATGCTCAAACCCTCAGCCATGAGGACTTGTGACATCAACGGTCCCCAAAGGTTCTGTCTACCCAATTTTTTTTTACAAGGCTTGGGTCAACCATATGGTATGGTTTTCAGGCACTTTCCAAAGGTGCTGCATGCTAGGATTGACCCCTTCCTTTGATAACATCAGGAAGACTCCTTCCTGGCAAATCAATGGTGAGATTCAAACCCGGGTAAGATAGTCAGAAAGTGAATGTTCTAACAACTCGGCCATGTACCCATATACATCTGTAGATATAATTAACACTATACCAGAAAAATTATTCAGAAGTAATCTGAATTGGTAGTTTTCTTCAATTTTTTTATGTTTCATGCAATTATTACCTACATTTATTATCTATATTTTCTATTTATTCTGTTTTAGATTACTATGATTTTTAAATTATAATAATATTAATAGTATTACTTGAGACACATCCAAAAAGCAACTTCCATTCATATACAAAGGAGTACTGTAAAGTTTTCTGCATGAACAAAACTATCTATCTATATTTCTGAGATGAGGTATTATGTACACTATTTACATTATTCGGACTATTGTCCTCATCTTTGTCACCATATTTATTCCAATGTTTTGGCATTTCACTATCTGTCTATATTTCTGAGATGAGGTATTATGTGCACTATTTATATTATTCGGACTATTGTCCACATTTTTATCGCCATATTTATTACAATGTTTTGGCCTCAAGGACACATGGCACAGTGGATAAAGGCATTGGTTAAATCCAGTGACAGGACCCAGAGAGTGTGAGTTCAATACTTGGTTAAGGCAATGGAGAACTTGGAGGGGGGGATTAACAGGAGATAACTGATAGATGATATCCATTGAACATGGCATGTGGAACTAGAACAGTCTACCCCAGTGAGTGAAATAAAGGGTTCAGTTCAACATTCCAACCACCTAATGTTAAAATTCTTCCAGACTTCATTGCATCTTGAGTCTCAAAACTGGAAGTTGGCACGCTATTTCTTCACAGTTGAGTATAATAAACTGTTGTCATCTAGAGTTTGTATCATAAACTCATGATTTACTTTAGAGATTTCTTCTGCAGGAACCTCATGAAAATGCTGGGTTCAACACTTGAAAATCCCACACTTTACATTGATATGTTTCAGTTGGAGATCTGAAACAAATTCAAAAATAAGTTCAAGGATCCTGAAAATTTGTACTTTACAATATAAAAGAACATTGATTCCACTAACAATATCAAAATAATACTCAGATTTTGGGTGTGGGCCATGAATTTTTCAGCATGTCCTCATACATAATTAAAATGATCAAGACAAAGTTTTTTTATTTATATTTTATTTCTTAATTAAAATGTAACAATTTATCAATAAAGTTTATTTTTGGACTTTATAGATTTAACAAATTTTGTGAAAGTTACTATCAAATATTAACCACAAAAGTTTTATACAAACAATTTGAATTCTGCTCATAGACAAATATTTACTGAAATAAAGTACTAGATGTTCTTAATAATTCATTTTAATTACATTTAATGATAATTCATACATTAAACAATTACATTATGTCATTCTAAAATAATTATTTGAAGATAGCTATTAAAATTGCATTCTAATTTAATTATTTCTTACTACAATTTTCAAGAATTGAATGATGCAGAAGATATAGAAACAGGGTTAAATTAATTTTTAATGAATTTAATACGATTAAATTCATTAAAAATGATTTAATTCTGAAAAATTTAGAATTTTATTTTAGCCATTAAAATTTCTTCAGATAGTTGATTCATATTAGCAAATTATTATTTTTAGGAAAGATTCATATTATAATGATTGGTCTTTTTTATTTTTCAGTTTTTTTGGAAGCAAAATATTTTATTTAGAACCAAATATATAATTTTGAAGGCTTCATGCCAGATATGGAGAATTTCATAAACACTGGTCTTTTGCTTGATTTATAAATTATTAAAATTGGAAAAATGTCATATTTGAGTTGCTGGTTGTATTTATGAAAAGTTTGCATATATTTCATATCTTTCATATATTTCATATCTTTCATATATTTTCATATATTTCATATCTTTCATATATTTCATATATTCCATATCTTTCATATATTCCATATCTTTTATATATTTTCATATATTGCATATCTTTCATATATTTTCATATATATCATTCTTTAATATATTTCATATTTTCCATATATTTCATATGTGAGACACAAAGAACTTGATCACCAGCCCTGTAAATTATTTCTATGACTCTTTACATTTATAACCTTTGCAAAAATGAATTTTCTATATTCAATTGAAATTTTGTTGAAAGTTTGAGATTTTTCATATTGCATTTATTCATCTTATCATTTGTAGAAGTTCAAGAACATTATTAAAAATAATGTAAACATTGATTTCAGTAGAAAGTACAAAATATGTTTGCCTTTGAATGAAACATTGAAGGAATATTGTTCAAAATGATATGTTATTTACACAGATGGAATGAAAGCGGAAACAGAAGATGTTAAACTGAAAGAACAAGAAGAGAAGGAGGAGGAGGAGGAGGAGGAGGGGGAGAAAGAGGAAAAGAAAGAAGAGGAAAGGGTGGGAAACTATGTTGATACATCCATTCGATACCGAGGAAAACACATTCCATCTCCATCATTCAATCTCTTAAAAGCTTGGGCATATGGTGACCCTCTACTTGTTGACTGTCACAGTAAGTCCTGAAGCAAAGATGACCACAATTATGGCATGGCCTGGATCTCAGACTATTCAACCAGATGGACTTTTCCTGCCCTGTCTGCCATCAGCCAACTCTGTTTTGCTTGATTATGACTACCACTTCAAATTCTATTCCTCACCCAACATGTCCCTAAAAACAAATCTAAAATTTAATCTTTTCTATATCTGATTAATATACTTAATCCTTCTACATATTGTCTCCTTTAAAGGCATAAACTAAACTGTTTCCCTGACAAACAAGAAATTCAAAAACCCAAATCAATGAGTTTAAATCTTTCTATCTTTCTCTTCCATTTCTTTAAATCAAACAGCATTGGAAACAGTTTCTTTTAATAATGTATACATTTTTTGTTTTACAATAAGCAGAGCTGTGATATTTGTCAAGTCATATTCAGTTTTTTTTACCAGCATTTAACCAACAAAAGGCTCAAGAACCATTCAATGTAGAGTGTTATTAAATGACGTGTGTGAGTATGAAGTGAGGATTATGCGAATATAGATGCTAGGTTACAGTTCATCTTTGATTTGAAGAGTTTAAGACTGTAGCATTCAGAGAAACAGGAGTCTGTTACATGAAGCAATTGTTCTTGAGTAAAAGCTGTATGCATGGAACATTCTTGATATGATTGGAATAGACAAGGAGTGGTTCAACTCAGTGGATGTAGCATGTCATATGTTATCTGTAAAAAACTGAATCTGTGAAACTAAAGAATGGAATTGATCCAAACACTTGACATGAAAATAGCGATAAAGTATCAATAGGTATTTGTGGGAAAAGGGCTGCATGGTTGAAAATATATCATGCCACACATGGCTGTGTAAATATGTCATGTCCCACAAGGCTGAGTAGATATGTCATGTCCCACAAGGCTGAGTAGATATGTCATGTCCCACAAGGCTGTGTAGATATGTCATGTCCCACAAGGCTGAGTAGATATGTCATGTCCCACAAGGCTGTGTAAATATGTCATGTCCCACAAGGCTGAGTAGATATGTCATGTCCCACAAGGCTGTGTAAATATGTCATGTCCCACAAGGCTGTGTAAATGACTTCAGACTCTATCAAGGCTGGAAAGTGAGGATTGGGCAACTCCAGCCCACATATGGTGCCAATACTTCATTTCAGATCTTACCTATGATAAAGTATATATCATGCCATAATTCCTACATGTGGCATCTGCCAAAGAGCAATGTTTATTAAGCCAGTCTCATAGACTAATGTTTGTCTAGTAAGTTAATTCCTCACTGATACTGTAACCATGTATCAGATTCAGTTTAGCTTAGTTTAGAACAAAGCCATAATATTAAGTCACCCAGCAAGAACTGAACACATTATAGAAATGAATGGACTGTAAGACAAACTATATTTTATATATATTATGCCTTTAAATTCCTTGAGGAACATAGGACCACAAGATATTGTTGCGGTTTCTATAACAAGCCAGTTTTTTAAGTAAGTAGATTAAGTAGAGTAAGTAGCCTACTGCACAGGCCCCAACCTGTAGGATCAGGTTTTGAATTCAGAGTTGTCCTTCTGCTAGACCAATTGCCACCCAAGGCTACAGAACCCAGTCTTGCTATCTACCCATAGCTGGAGGGGAGAAGAAGAAGATTCATAGCTTTCCCAAGGGTATTAGCATGTAAGTGAATGTAATGGATTTGACTGGAATTTGAACTTGGCTCTCCAATTCCTCAATCCGAACTGCTCTCCATTACTCCATCATGCCTGCAGATGACTTAATAATCTCACAATGACATTTTTGTAAATAGTTTCATATTTGGCTCCACTTCACCACAATCAGTAAATTTCTTGCTGAAAAACATTTACATAATTCTTTATTTATTTCTAGAAATGATATTTTTAGTGGGCACACGTATTTGAATTGCAATCCCTCAATTTTATTTTGCTAAATAGGGAAATTAATAACAACCGGCCCAGGTTGTTTATAAATTCTTTATACATAGGAAATTATGTATCATATGAACACACAAGTGAAAATACATATATATAAAATGCTGTATAAATGAAATAAAAAATCAAATGTAAAATCATAAAATTGTAGAAGAAAAATTCAACAAACTTCGATCAATAACAACACTGTCCTGGGTATGATGACAGATTACATTTGTGTCCTGGGTAAGATGATAAACTACATCTGACAGCAAGACTTTTCATCAGGGGGTTTTGAGGAGTGTAGAACCTCCTCTTAATTGCTGGTGTTCCCAGGTTCACCCTGAGCTGGGGTGGTAGCACCTGTCAGGTTTCCAACTATGGGCAAATAATGAACCCCACAAACTGGGATCAAGACACTATGAAACTGTAAAAATAGGTTTTAATACCAGCAATACTTTTTGAGAAAAATTATTACCAGCAATACATTTTTGGAAAAATATTACTAACAATATGTTTTTGAAAAAAAATATTATCAGCAATAAAAATCATGTCACCATTAAATAACAGATTGAGGTTGATATGCCATAAAACAATCCAAACTAAACCAATAACAACAACAATGATGACCATGAATCCTCAGAAATGTTAATACAAGCA
The DNA here is from genome assembly GCA_963932145.1 of Acanthosepion lycidas. Classification (NCBI taxonomy): domain Eukaryota; kingdom Metazoa; phylum Mollusca; class Cephalopoda; order Sepiida; family Sepiidae; genus Acanthosepion; species Acanthosepion lycidas. Next base: position 111,944,420 of record OZ010589.1, on the reverse strand, counting down.
AAGACAACTTTTATTTTATTTTATGGATGTTATAACAATGGAATTTTTTTTTTATTTTTATGTAATGATAAATTGTGTCTTAGGAAGAGTAGTGTGATAGAAAAAAAAAGGAGTATCACTTTTAAAAAAGCAGTAACACTTTTAAAAAAGAGTATCATTTTTAAAGAAAAAGAAGTATCACTTTTAAACAAGGAGTGTCACTTTTTAAAAAAAGGAGTATCATTTTTTTTAAAGGAGTATCTTCTTTTTTTTTTTTTTTTTTAAAGGAGTATCGTTTTTTTTTTTGTTTTTTTTTAAGGAGTATCACTTTTGAAAAAACAAGTATTATTTATGATTGCAAAAAATTACAAATAGGAAGTAAGAGAAAGAGGAGGTTATGGAAAATACAGGCAGAGAAAAATAAACAGTTGGTGGTCAATTTGAAGGTATTACAGACAGAAAATGGGGTGAATTTTGTTGTTGGGTTAATTGTATAATCAATTCAGATGATTCTAGGATGACCTGCAAACAAAAACAGAAAATATTTTGATTGGATTGGAAATCAAATGAGTCAAAAATGATAAATACAATTTGAAATATGATAAAAAGCTTCTTGTAAGCAAATATGTATGCATGTAAATTGATGTAATGGAATAACCTGTCAGTCCCATGAGTGACTACACTATAGGTAGTAACTACCTATAAGTATCTGTAAGTCAACGGACTACAGAGTTTAGCTGGGATCTGTTGAGTATAACTCAGATTTACAAGAGAACTACTGATCTTCCAATAGTAGCACTCACTACTGGATTGATTTGTGATGACTTTGTGCATAACTGTTACATTTATTCTTATTGTATTGGTTTTTATAATAAACCTTTACTTATTTTATCCACCGTGTTGTTCAAGTATATATTCCTATTAGCATGGACTATAACATAAATATATTTACATCTGTATATATGACACTCAAAAATACTATATACATTAATTAGGTATGTAAATTGCCGCAATAGGGCCAATCTGTAGAAAATAGGATGCAAAATTTCCACATAAGTTGGCAATTATTTGATATTTACAATTGTTTAAATTTGCCAAAGATTTTTGCATAGTATTATATTTTCCTGTGTGTAATTTTGTTATTTATTAAAGATATAACTGATAATGTTTCAAATTATTTTTGACTTCTTTAAAATTTTTAACTGTTTAAAAATTTTGTAATATGAAATCAGGTAAAAAATTACCCTTAACTCTTAAAAATAAAATAAGTGTTACAAAGTCCATGTTTTTAAAGTTATATTGCAAGAATAAAAAGCAATTATTGAAAAACTTTTAAGCAATAATTTTTTCCTTCTAATTTATATTAGGTTGGTGCAAAAATAATGACGTAATAATGTCGTTTTTCGACGTATTTTTTAACGTCAAAAAACGACATTATTACGTCATTATTTTTTGCACCAACCTAATAAAAAGCCAGGTATGGTTTGTATTCTGAAATATTCTATCATTCTGTGATAACTGAGAATAAACCATTGTATCCAACAAATGTCTTAAACCTCATTCACAATCAACAAAAATTCATTTTTAATGTAAATAACTTGTAAGAAATAATTATTTACTGCTAAATTTGACAGTTTTTTTGAATAAATATTTTATTGATAAATGTTATTTTTTAATAAATGCTTTTTTTAATTAATATCTTATTTAAAATAACTCATCAACTCTTCATCAAGGTTTTTTTTACTGATTTACTGAATTCATGGATAATCTTCTCATAAATAATTGCTCAAAACAAACAATTGTCCAAAAATCTGTCAATTGATAAAATAATAGTTATGGAGAGCAAATTTCAAGCAATAGGTTTACAATAAGTTCATAGAAAATGAGATAAAATTCGAGCCACTTAGAAAAGCAACAGAAAATTTAATTATAAAAATCATATCATCTAAAAATTTAATCAGCATTAACAAAGCCAAAGAATATATTGAACAAAACATATTATGTTGTCTGAAGATTGTATGGAGTGATGGTGCTATTATAGAAAGTTTATGCAACTGTTGTTTTATTTTCAGAACCTTTGGAAGACTTGTTATTGTTTTCTGGGACCAGCCAGAGGAATAATATTTAGTTTTGTATCTTTGGTAAAAGATAACTGCCTGTTCAAATGTTACAAGCAATAAAATCATGAAACCTGAAAAATACACACAAGTTTAATGCAGTCTTGGTTTATTTACTGCATATAAACAAAAGAGGAAGAATTGATTTCTCAACCCTGGGGCTCTTCAGAATGCATTCAGTATCAAATGAATCCTTAAATGTGTCATTTAGGTTAAATTGTCAGTGACAATTGATTAATAAGAATCATGACTTTTATTTTCAAATCTTCATTAATTATTTACTTTGACAACTACAAAGATCTGTCTATATCTCTGAGATGAGGTATTATGATTACTTGCATTATTTACATTATTTGGACTGTTATCCTCATTTTCATTGCCATATTCACAACATTTCAGCCTCTATATCTCTGAGATGAAGTATTGTGATTGCCTGAATTATTTACATTATTCTGACTGTCATCCTCATCTTAATTGCCGTATTCACAACGTTTCGGTCATTGTATGCTCTGGCCTTATTCAGGTGATTGAAATTTCAAACCAAACCCTTTATTTCATCCTCAAGGACATATCGCCCAGTGGATAAAGATGTTGGTTAGATCCAGTGGCTAGACCGAAAGAGCTGTGAGCTCAATACCAGGCCACAGCAGTGCTGAACCAAACTTGGAGAGTTGAGCTAAAGGGAAATCTGGAAGAGGCATGACACGTGGAACTAGAACAATCTACTCCGGTGGATGAAATAAAGGGTTCAGTTCAAAATTCCAATCACCTGAAGAAGGCTGGAGCGTACAACAGCTGAAACATTGTGAATATGGCAATGAAGATGAGGATAACAGTCCAAATAATGTAAATAAAGTAAGTAATCATAATACCTCATCTCAGAGATATAGAGGCTGAAATGTTGTGAATATTGGCAATGAAGATGAGGATAACAGTCTGAATAATGTAAATAATGCAACTACAAAGATGTTTTCTGATTTTCCTTCTCAACCCAAACCTTGTCACTCACCCGCATGATTCATTAACTGCCAATTGAATTACCAAATTCTTATGAAAGTGTCACTGTGCATTCAATATATCTCTCTGGGTTAATGTTTCAGTGCGGAAATCAAAGCCAAAGCCAAAGCCAGCAACAGTAGATGAAGAAGAGGAGAAAACTGATGGCCCCAGTGAAGTGCGATATTCTGGTGGCCACATCCCTTCCCGGGTGTTTAAAGTACTGCAAATGAGTGTTGCAGGTTCAGAGCCTGTTGAAGCAACAAGCAGTGAGTATTTTTAAGGATCTGAAATGTTATAATCTGTCAGTCATTTTGCTAGTTTTTATAGCCACATCACGTGAGACTGAATTTTGATTTTATTTCTTGCTTGTGTAATCAGTCAACTGTATTTATAAATCTGAAAACTAGAAAAATAGGTTTTGTATGATACGATATTGGTCAGCATATAAACACTTTTGCAACTTGCTTAACAAGACCGTTATCCTCATCTTCATTGGCATATTCACGTTTCAATCATTGCATGCTCTGGCCATCTTCAGGCGATTGGAATTTCAAACCAAACCTTTTATTTCGTTCATCGGAGTAGATTTTTCTAGTTCCTCGTGCCATGCCTCTCCCAGATGTCTCAGTTATTTCCTTTTAACTCAACTCACAACTTGAGGACATATGGCCCAGTGGATAAAGATGTTGGTTAGATCCAGTGACTAGACCCAAATAGTTGTGAGTTCAATACCAGGCCACACCACTGGTGAACCAAAACTTGGAGAGTTGAGTTAAAGGGAAATAACTGAGATATCTGGAAGAGACATGACACGTGGAACTAGAACAATCTACCCTGGTGGATGAAATAAAGGGTTCAGTTTGAAATTCCAATCACCTGAAGAAGGCTCGAGTGTACAGTGGCCGAAATGATGTGAATATGGCAATAAAGATGAGGATAAAAACCTGAACAATTTAAATAATGCAAGTAAAGTGGTTGTTTCAATTAATTTGCACAAGAGTGTTTAAAAAAGAGTATTTTTGGAGAATAGAGTGTCAGATGATGAAAAATGGATTTATTATGGAATCCAAAATGAAGAAAATTGTGGTTAGATTAAGAGGAACCTTTAACATATCAACTTAAACAGAATTTCCTAGAGTAAAAAGAGTCTTCTTTGTCTCATGAGATTCAAAAGGAATTTTTATTATGAATTACTAGAAGCTGAACAAAGAATTAAGAAGCAACATTATAGTGAACAAATGATTTGTTTTATTTCTGGTACATTAAGACAAGGAAATCACCTGGTAATTTTGTTACCTGACAATACATGGACTCAAATTTCAAATAGGATGTTGAAAACAATCAAGGAGGTGAGATAAAATGTTCTTCTACATGTACCTTACTTTCAGGCCTGTCATCTTCAGGTTATCATTTATTTTGTTCTATGAAGTTCTTGTTGTCTTATCAGTCAGTCATTTATGTGCCATGCATGATACACACTTAGGTGATCATGTATCTTTTGATACACGAGTAACAAGTCAGATTTTTTTCCGCAGTAGATTGCCATTTCATTCTGTAGAAGACCAGTTGCCATCCAAAGCTAAAGAACCCTGTCTGTCCTGCTATTTACTCATATCTGGGGGGAGAAGAAGAGGATTCATGCCTTTCCCAAGGGTATTAGCATGTAAGTGAATATAATGGATTCGGCAGGAATTTGAACTCAGTTTTCTGATTCCTCAATTCCGAGCCACTATCCATTACTACACCAGCAGTTCCATTAATATATTGAAAAATTTCCTGAAGAAACTAGTCTTAGCCAATTTAGATGAAAGGCAACATGGTGACTGAATAATAATGCTATGTATTTATATGAATAAAAGATGTTATTAAAAAATGTTTGTAACTTTTGCATCTTTCTAATAAAAGTATTGATATCTTTCATATTATGCAATAAAAAAGCATTAAAAATTCCTTATTAATCCATTTATTATGATTTAATAATGATGATTTAATTATGATTTAATTATGATTTAATAAACATGAAGATCAACCTCTTCAATTTATTTATAAAAAGATTTTCCTGCAAAAGAATTCTAAGGATTTTTCAAGATCTCAATATTTTCTCAAATAGAGAGTGAAAATATCAATGGTGGTCACTCTGGAAGTAATGGTGGTTACTCTGGCAGTAATGGTTCTTATTTTATTATACCAATGTCAGAATTTGATGTCAGTGGTATGGCTGTTGAGGATGAACTTTTCTACTAATAACCTATAATTTTTGTCACAGATAGTAGTCTGGCAAAATGGAATTTGACAAGAAAACACATATGAAAATGTATAGTATTGAGTGCCTCCATACATAAAAAATTGCACTCATTGACATTAATTAATGCTTGCTGAACATTTATGTAGAAGAAATAGAGGATCTGAGCATTGTTAGACAATGGGTAATGCATTTCAGCAGTGACAACAGCAATGTATGTGAGAAGTCATGTTCTGAGTACTGCTTTGCTGTCAATACATGAAATGAAGAGCACCTTGAAAGAGCATAGCTAATTAATGATGACACTATGTAAAAATTAATACTTTGTAGCTAAAAAGTTGCTCTGTCCAATGATGTTGTGATCCCGGTATCTATTGTAGTTTTCATGGAAATAAATAGAAAGGATTACTTCTAGAGTATTCTCTATATTTTCCCACTCCTGCTTGGAGAAGAAGACACTTGCAGCTCCAAACCATGTGACCAATATTGCAATACAGAGTAATTCATACTAATATTAATTAGATGAAAAGAAGTAATGAATGATTAAAAGCATTTTTTTCCATTTTTCCCAGGTGCCAATCAAAGTGAAGATGATGATAAACCTGTAAGATCACAACCTCGTCAGTCCCGGTCGATGAGAATTATACAAAAGTCAAAAATACCTCCTCAAGAAAGTGCGGCTGAGATGGGATGTACAGACTTTTAACATACTAAAAAGGATATCCATTCTTTTTTATAATTTGATAAACCAACCCCTCCCCATGTATGCATACACACACACACATATTCACACACAAAACCCAACAAACACACATACAGAGCAACATACACACACAACCAACATTATGTATACAAATACAAAATTACAGAGCTCAGAAGTTTTTCTTGAGTAATATTAATAATTATATTGATGGCAATGATTTTAATTGCAAAGCTGATGATAATATTGATTATTACTATTATTGTTATAATTTTGATAGTATTGAGTCCCTACCAGTGTTTTTGTAAGGTGTGTGCAATGCTCTTTTGGTTCTGCTTCCTTTCTTCTACTTGTATTCTTTTCTGACACAAGATGTATTACTTGCTTCTATTGATGCTTGTGTCTTTTAAACAAAAGGAATGGATGTAAAAAAAAATCTTCTATTCACTATTTATGTTGCTTCTGATTGTTCCTTCTTGATCAAGTAATTGTTGCTTGAACAATCACAGGATGAAACTTTAACTTATTCTTTGAAAACATTCAGCTAAGGTGTGTTATATCAGCATTAGTATTATCTATCTATCTATAACTTTGATGTCAAGATTTACATGCCCTTATATGAAAGGCTCGTTTGTATTTCTGCCCAATTTCTTTATGAGAAATGATTCTTCTTTATTTTTTCATTTCCTTTTAGTAATTTTTGTCTTGTTTACAATTTTTTAAAACTTGGTTTAATGATTGAAAGTGTTCTCAGATTTCATCCGGTCAAGATGAATCTGACATTCACAATATCTCTTTCTGTCCAATTTCTCTGCCTAAACCCAATAAAAATGAGTTTTCAAGATATGATCTTGATTTTTTGTTTTGTTTTTAAAACATTTTTTTTTTGTCAAATTAGTCATTTATGCTTACTTATCATTTTTTTTTTTTAAAGCAGATTAATTCTGATTTTCCAATATGTTTTTGCCAATTAGGCCACCTATAACCACTGGCACTCTGGTGTACAGTATCATCCTTTACCAAAGATTTTATAGTGATTAACAGTATCTTTTATAAATTACCACATCTAACCACAGGCATGCTGGTATGCCATGATATTGTGTGCTTTACCAATATACCACTGCAAATTTGATTTGCTTCAACCATGCTTCTTTCATTAAACAGTGTGCAATCATCAGCCCATTCCTTAATTATTATCAAAGACTCTGTCATAAAACTTGATTACAGATTAATCTGTTAGACTCTACCATGTTGAACAACTTCTTTCCTTCTTTCAACAAACACTTCAGATATTTTCTTGTTTCTTCCACCTTTTATACGATCTTTAAGTGACCATCTTTGACAAGATAATTACTAAGATGCTGGCATTGAACAATGGTTAGCAAAGTTAGTCTGGTTGAGCATTACTACTGAGTAATGGTTTTGATCCTCACTAGGTGCCCCATACAAAATTTTACATTACGTATTCCAACCGAGGTTTACATCAAAATCAACCAACTTAACAAATTTACTCTCAGGGCATTCATTTACTCCAGAAAACACTATTTCTGTCTCTCTCTCTCTCACTCACTAGTTGCCTTTCTTGTCATATGCCTCACTCATCAATGTAGTTTTACAGATTGTATTAAAAACCAAACAATTTGAATTTCATGAACTCAAGATAAATTTGAATTTTGTGAATATAATTTTGCCAGTATAATTACCTCTTGGTTAACTGGTTTGTCTCTTTGGATACAAAGTATTTTTTACTTGCCAGTCTGGTAATTTCAATGCATCTGGGCAAGATTACATACATCTTTTGAAGAAAAAGCAAAACCTTTAGTTAATTCTGTTAATGGTAGATTGTTGTGTACTGTTATGAAGATGGTTGTGTTGTTTTTTTATTAATAATATGTTTTATTCAGCCCATTAAGAAAATTCATTATCAACAATTTTATTAGCCCCTTTCAGCTGTTGACTTTTGGGCTATAAAGGAAATATGGTCTTTTGTTTTTCTCTTGGTAAACCTGCTTTCTGAGAATGGCCATGAATGAATGACATATTTCTGATTATTCTACCTTCTGTGTTTATTTTTTATAACAGAATCATCCCTAATCTTTCTTATCCTGAGAAAATATAAGAGACAACTGTGTTTGTATTGGACAGAATCTATCAAAATTTAGAGCCAGCCATTTTTTTGTTATGTAAACTTATGGCTATATATTTGTATGCTTATAAAATCGATTTCAGCTAAGACATGACTATAAAGATTAATAAGTAATTTATGTGAGTATGGATGTGTGTGCATAAATTATTATTTAGTGTGTTATTTAAGGAATGAGTTGTTGATTTTGTTGTTTGAGAGAAAAACTGAAATCCCTCAAAGTAAATAAATTTGTTGAAATACCTTCATCTTTTGTAATATAACAAATGTTTGTCAACTTTTTCTATACAATCGATTTATAGAAAACAAAAAATATTGGCTGAAAATTCCAGATCTCTAAATTTCTTAATGAACAGATGAAGTTTAACTTCAAAAACTTAAAAAAATGTCTTTCAGCTATTTTCTTTCCTTCTTTTTTCTTTTTTTTTGGTGGGGTCTATCATCACTTCATTAATAAGCATCTCCCTACTAGAGATACTGCACTCAATACCTTTAAAAGTTTCACTAAACAGAAGGGAGATATTTATTAAGATAATGTCAAAATTGTCAGTAGGAGTCCTGGATATATAAGACATCATGACAAGTAGAGATATTTCCACATAGCTATAGCTTCCAATTCTTAATAATTATGAAAGGAATGATAGAGAATTTGCTCAAAGATTTTATCTGTCTCAATTCTCATATTGATGGGTTCTGTGCATTAATGTTTACATGATTTCACTTGAATAATGATAAGTACTTATTAATAAATATAAAGATTTTACAAGAAGTTCTTACCAAATCTCTTCAGATGTTCACATATGTATTTGTTATACTAATTGTGACTTCAGTTCATGGATTGTGAAATACAGACTCAGACTAAGTGGAAACAGAGTGAGCAGTAATTGAGCAATACTAAAAAGAGAATAAGATATTCCTAAACATGGCTAGCAGAATGAGAACAATCTACCACCACTTAGATTCAATAAAGTGTCCAGTTTTAAACTCCTTGAAGGTTATCCTGATTGACAGAATGGCTCAAATTTTGTGATTTAAAAGATGCTAAAAATATACAATTCCCAAATAGGAATTATATTTGCACTTAAGTATGACTTTTTATTGTATAAAAAATAAAGTCAATAGAAAAAAGAAACTGATGAATGTCATTTTTTAATGGAATTCTGATTTTGTACACAGTCGATTTCTAGGGAGTCAATCTTTTTTACTTCTCTTTATAATTAAAGCGACTTTTGAAAATAAAATGAGTCTTCATTAATGTCCTTAATTAGCTATACATTTGGGAATCTCAAATTAGTCTACAATTACTTGTTTTTTTGCTTATTTAGAAACAGATTTGTAAAGAAAAACCTTTGCTGGATGTGTTGTATGAGAATGACTTTTTTTTTCTTAGAAATTTCTTTCCAATATTAGGGTGTGTCTTCCTAGATGCAGTGTCTTGTAAGCTGGAAAATATGGTAACTAAATATAAATAAAAGAATCCTGCCACTACAGCTTAACTGGCAAAGTTGTAGACTGAGCAGCTTTCTAAATTTAAGACAATTAACCAATTCATATAATTATTATAAATATCCATTATTTTATAATTATTTATAAAAGCAATAATCACTTCATAAATATTGTTTCTGTAATGATGATGATTATTTTTGTAATGATGATGATTGCAGATGTTCAGTAAGTTTTAAGATGGCTTATTGTTTGTTTATATGAAGATAATTTAAATAGGCAAAATTACTTTATTCCCTGCAAGAGGTGAACAACATATTTTCTATTTTGGGGATATTAATCAGAAACAATGGAGTGCAAATAATCATGTTTCTATAAATATGAATAATGTCTGTCTTAGCCTATGTGAAGGTATTGAGGCTTTATAAAAGTTTTTCATACATGTCACTTGCATTAAAACAGGAATATAAAACCTTCAATGTTTATATCTACAAAATATATGTAGAATGATCTATCCTGTAAATATTTTAAGCAGCCATGTTGATTTAAATAAGAGGGGTTACAGGTCTGAGGATCTCCAGTAGACTGAAATTTGGGTGATTGTGTATGAATGGATAGAGACGATTGACAAATGTTTCCTTCTATTCAAATATTTCTGTCTATAGTTTATCTTTTTTTTCCTTTGTTTTACTGACAAGCAAGATGTAGCCAATTTTCTAATCATGCATTTCATAAAAACTGCCCCCCTCCCAATGCAAGAACAGATTAATCACTTGTAGTGTCTTCTTTCAAACAATAATGAGAATCCAAATGAATTTTCTGATTCTTTTTTCATGGCTGAAATGTAACGGAATATTTTTCAGCTCAGAATCCCATTTAGGTTTCATTTTTGTTGCTTTTTTGTTTGTTTTGATTGTTTATTCCTTTAATTGCAATTTTTATTTATAATTTGTTTTGTAATTTTTCTTTCAAATTCTAACTCTTGTAAATTTAATTTAATTTGATGTTTTTGCATTTTTCTTTTGATGTTGTTGGTTTGTTTGCTGTCCTCCCTGTGTTCATTCTTAATCAAGTTTCTCTTTTCCCAACATGAACTTGCAGTAACAATAAAAAAAAAACTATCTAAAAAAAAAAGAATTAATTAACAATTCTCCATTTTTCTCCTATCAGTGATTTGACTTTCCTTTCTTTACCTTTATTTTTATTTTGTCTCAAATCAAACAACTATCTTGGTTTATTCTGTTTTATTTAAAAAATTTGAAATAAAAAAGCAAAAGCCTTCTCAGAGCTTTTAATTATGTCTGTTCATATGCAATTAGGTTAATAAAATCTTTAAAAATATATTTGTTTGTTTGAATGAAAAAATGCATGTGAAATTTTGTGCTTAAGAATCAACATTTTCGTAAAAGTTGAATGATTTTAATTGAAAAAATTTGCTTCACAGATAAATTGTATTAACTGTGATAGGAAATCAGTTTTATGTTCCCAAAGAGGATTAAATTATTAAACAAGATAAAATCCATTTAAATACTATTTATAACTATCTTATATTTAAAATGAATTAATATTTTTGCAAGAGTATGTATTTTAGGCATTTGTTTGGATTTCAACTGACTCTGTGTGTTTTAAGTATACTATTTACATTCTTCTCAATTAAAAACATTCATCAATTTATTTAGTATATGTGACTACCAGAAATATAAGAAGCTAATCAACAAGCAAGAAATTGATGTTAATTTTGTTCACATTTTAATCACTTTTAGAACAATGTAAGTTGAAATGACATTATAAATCTTTTTAGAAAAGAGTTACACAATAAAATGAATACAAATATAAATAAAAGAAGCAAAATGTTAAATAGCAACAAATGTATTTGTGAAAATCAGTTTTCACAATTTCAGGAACAATTTAGTCAACTATTAAAATGATAAAAATAACCTGTTCAGAAAGCGCAAGATATATATAAAAAATATAAATAATATATATAAAAATAATATATAAAGATAATATAAAATAATATATATAAAATAATATAACATAGCAATATATATATAAAATAAGAAATATAAAAATAATATATAAAATTAAATATAAAATAATATATATAAAAATAATATACAAAATAATATAAAATAATATATATAAAAATAATATATAAAAATAATAAATATAAAATAATATATATAATATATAAAACTAATATATATAAAATAATATATAAAAGCAACATAAAATGTATATGTAAAATAATATATATATAAATAATATATAAAAAATAATACATATACAAATAATATAAAATAATATATATACAAATAATATATAAAAATAATAAATATAATATATATAATATATAAAAGTAATATAAAATAATATATGCAAGCAATATAAAATAATATATATAAAATAATATATATATAAATAATATATAAAAAATAATATAACATATATACAAATACTATAAAATAATATATATAAAAATAATATATAAAATAATATATCTATAATATATAAAATAATATATATAAAATAATATAAAATAATAAATATAAAATAATATATAAAAATAATAAATATAAAATAATATATATATATAATATATAAAAATAATATAATTAAAATAATATATATAAAAATAATATATATAAAGGCAATATAAAATAATATGAAATTATATATAAATAATATATATACAAATAATATAAAAATAATATATAAAAATAATATATAAAAGTAATATAAAATAATATATATGAAATAATATATGTATAAATAATATATAAAAAATAATATAAAATAATATATATACAAATAATATAAAATAATATATATAAAAATAATATATAAATCAATAAAAGAGAGGGAGAGTAAAACATCATAGAAATAATGTTGACACTGAAATAGATATTAAAAGAGTGACTAGTTTTATTTCTTTATTGTTTGTCAATGTCATAATACAAATGCCATTCTTATAATTATTATTTTCACACTCAGGATATTTATTTGGAATATGACCTCATGTTCCAATTATAAATCATGGATTACATTCATCATTTTTTATCAAAAATGAAAATCTTTCTCTTTTATGTTTAGATTGCTTTCTAGTAAAATACTTTGAGCTACAAATATTTTTAAATGAAAATATTTTTCTCTGTACATATCTAGATCTTATATACTACTTAAAGAAAAACTTCCTTTATCAAATCATCTATTATATGATTAACACTTTTGGTATACAGAAAGATGAGACATATTACAAAAAACAAAAAATAATTTCTTCATAACAGATGCAAAATTGGTAATTTCATTCTTTATATTAGGTTGGTGCAAAAATAATGACGTAATAATGTCGTTTTTGACGTATTTTTTAACATCAAAAAAACGACATTATTACGTCATTATTTTTGCACCAACTTAATAATAATGTTAACATATTCCCTGATTAAATTCAATGACGTCACCACTGGAAAAATATGTTCTCAAATACAAGAAAAGCAAGTCCTAATGGGAATTCACTGGAGGAAGTGTCCAGTTTTAAATACTTAGGAGCAATTTTATCTAAAGATGGTACCTACAACTTGGAAATCTGCACATGGATTGCCACAGCCATGGCAGCGATGGCGAAATTGTCAAGAATATGAAGGAGCAAAATCAGCTTTCAAAGAAAGTACAGACTGTAAAAATCACTGGTAGTCTCCATTCTTCTATATGGATGTGAAACTTGGACACTATTGGCAGATACAGAGAGAAGGTTTGAAGTGTTTGAAAACAAATGCATGAGAAAACTCCTTCGCATTGTCTATTGGGATCAAAAAAACAATGAGTTTGTGCAGAAAAGGGCTGAAAGTTTTGTAGGACAACAGGAACCTCTTCTGTCAAATTGAGAAAAATGGCATGGTCTGGACACATTACAAGATATGACAGCCTGTGCAAGTCCATCATGCAAGGCTTCATTGAAAGTGGATGTAGGAGAGGATGCCAGTGCAAAAATTGGTTGGACAATGTCAAAAAATAGACAGTTATGGTTGTTCTAGAATTGCTGATGGTTGCTATTGATAGACTGTTGCAAAAAAGAATTAGTGTGACTTCTGCATTAGGATCCACCCTATGACTACAAAAGTCAAGGGGATGATGTTGATGATTACTAATACAGTGTTCCATGACATCAAAGAATTTGGTGAACATTTGATTTAATCACAAAAACTAAAGCTGTGGTCAATTATTACACCAGATAACTGGAAAATAAAGGTTTGGCATGTTCTAAAAGAAGGAATTGATATTATGAAAATTCCAAATTTTGCAGAATTTATTAGATAAAATATCTTCCTATTCAAACTAGCCTACTCAGCTTGATTGTTATACTCACAAAGTTTCAACCACTGTATCCTCTGGCCTTATTCAGATGTCATTTGTTTTATTTGGTAACCATGGATAGTAGATTTTTTCTTATTCTAATTTGCATGCTTCGACAATATTTCAATCTTTTTCAGCTTTGTGTCACTTGTCTGTTTCTTCTACTAATCCAGTGTATGTGATTTTTTAGTACTACCAACCTCGAGGATTGAAGCACGGAACAAGATATGTCTTTGTCCAGGAGAGATTAGTGAATTAAACTAATGATTTAATTCTGGAGCATTAAATTTAATTAGCAAAATGAGGATAATCTACTCTTGTGGATTGAATAAAAGGTTCAGTTCAAAATTTTGAGAAGGTTGCTGATTACAAATCGAAACACCTGAAGAAGGCTGAAGTGTACAATAGCCAAAATATTGTGAGTAAAATAATCAAGATTAGTATACTAGTGGGAATAGAAAGTAATATAATAATTCCAAATGTTATCAGTAAATTTGACTTCTTGCCTGATTTATTTTTGTAGCCTAGAAATTTTTAATCAAAATGTTATGGTTAAAAAGAAATGTCTAAAATGTAAAAAGTAGCCTATGGTATCCACAACCATAAATCGAGAGCCACAACACAATGTTATTTATCCAAATCTGAATTACTATGACCATAAGAATAACTTGTGTAAGCCTCCTTCTAGATATTGGTAATTTTTTTTCTTTTACTAAGAATTTATTTTAGTTTTCCATGTCGACATATTGTTAAATTTCTTAGAATAATTCTGATGATAAGACAATTTGAATAAAAAGAAGATAATTGGAAAATATATTTCTTAGTCATTGCTGATGCGTTTTTTCAATCCAACTTTATCAAGGTAAGTTTAAAAGTTTAGTCACCAATGACTAAGAAATATATTTTCCAATTGTCTTCTTTTTATCCAAATTTTCTTATCATCAGGAATTATTCTAAGAAATTTAACAATATGTTGATATGGAAAACTAAAACAAATTCTTAGTAAAAGAAAAAAAAAGTTACCAATATCCAGAAAGAGGCTTACAAACGAGCGTTTCTTTTTTATATTTTGAATTTAATGTAAATAAGAATAACTGCATATTTTATATTCATCATAACAAAGATAATAAAGAAAGGCTCAGATGTGGAAATTATACGTAAAATAATCAAAATAAACCTAAAGTTAGGAATTTAAAATGTCTTTACTTCCAACAATAAGTAGTTTCTGTCTTCCAGCAAACCAGTAGAATATATTAAACTTTCTGTTTAAATTGTTTCCATTGTGTTCTTAGTGTGCAATATTCCTTTTATTTAAGTCTATTTAAATACTCTGGACTTGATGGAAGTGGAGATGCTTTATTTTGAGTTCAGGCAGTCACTTCACTGACAAAAGACTGAATGCCTTCCAAAAGCTAAGCAAAGTATTAAGAAACAAATAAATTTCATTAGAAACAAAGTAAAGAACTGTTATGTAATATCGGTCCTCCTATATAGCAGTGAATGCTGAATAATCTTCTCAGATAAAGAAATTTACTGCAATAGAAATGTGGTTCTACAGAAGGATGCTGAGAATACCATGGGCTGAACATGTGAGCAACAACAAAGTTTTAGAGAAAATGGAAACAAAATGGACAATTATATCTAACATCAGGAAGAGACAGTTGAAATTTCTAGGGCATATAATAAGGAAAGAGGGCTTGGAAAATTTGATATTCACAGGACAGTTTGAAGGTAAGCGGGACAGAGGAAAACAATGCATATCCTACCTAGTGAGCTTGAGTAAATGGATGGTGGAGCAAGGTTTAGGAGAGATAACAAAAAGACAACATTTATTATGAGCTACAAAGGACAAAAAACTCTGATTACCAATGTCCTGAAGGGACATGTCATAAAGAAGAACACCTGAAAACATTGGGAGTTGATTATAAATATGAGCTGCTCATTAACTATGAACTAGGTTTTTTTTTTTTATTTCACTGAAGACTTTGAAGAGCAGTACAGCCATCTTGATTGGAGAAGTAGCAGCTAACTTTTGATGAGTCCAACGTGTTATGCTTTTCTGGTAGTAATCATTTTTATTATATCCTTTGTTACTACAATAATTGAGTCTATTACACACAGTGTGACTCTACCTCTCTAGACTATCTGTCTTATCACAATATCTAGTGAGGAAACAGTATGAGTGTTATTAGATTTATTCCTTTTAATTAGCAGATGTCAGAGTAGACATGAATGGTAATAGACACGTTGCAAGGGAAATAACTCTACATATTTACAAAATATTCATTTTGCCGCGAGACTAACAGAATAAATTTGGGCGTTTTATAGAGAAAGGGTCGTAACAGACGGGGGAGCCTTGGCTCACCCAAAACCTTTATCAATTGTAGCATTTTTTACAAAGTTTATTTAAAGAAAGAAACACGAGAAAGAAAAAACTACCAAAGCAAGGAAGAATATAACCTTCATAAAACCCAGATGAAAGAATTCTTCTTTAAAGGTGTGTAATGATGGTAATTTCCCTTTATCGTGTAGCTGCAATTTCATTTTAACTTGAAATTGTGGTGAGTCCAATAAAATAAGATAAAATAAAATACAAAAATAAAAATGTGAAAACAAATAGAAAATAATTCAAATTAAAACAAAGCATTTGCTTTCCCTTAAAAATAAAATCCTTATCTCTTTTTCTATCTTTCTCTATTTTTCTCTCAAATAAAAAAAAGAAAGAGGTAGAAGACTAACCCCGGCCAAATAAACACCGGATATTGACGGTCCAGCGCCTAAATAATTTGTGGCAAAAACTTGCTGCTAACTGTGTTGGTGGCCTTTGATAACTTAAGGTTAAATTTTAATTTTTTGAAAAAAAAAAAAAAAAAATAACAAAAAAAAAAAAAAAAATCATTTGTCTCTGTGACCCTGAGACAAACTAAAAACACTGACTGGCATGTCATATTATTTTCATCTTTGTTGTTGTCATGAGTTTATATAACCTAGTGAATTAAAGTAGATTAATATTATTGTGGATTCATAGTTATCTAATATTCAGATTACTAGAGTGTAACTTTCATGTAACTCAAACAAAATCAAATCATGAGTTACTGTTTTTTTCCAAAAAGAAAATCTGGAAATGTAATGACAGATTTATTTGTAGAAGGACCTATTTTGTGCTAGATAGTTGCCAGGAAAAAAATGAGGACTTTGAATGTTGATTTTCAAATCATATATTCTTTACTCAGATGCTTGAGGCAATATAATCTTCCTATTCTTACTTAGCTTTGTAACAAACTAAGTTTAGTAAATATCAAGTTATTCAGATAACGAAGATTTGTAATTTCTGAATCATTCTCATCTCTATGACAGCAAAAAATAACAAAAAAGATAAATAATTCTAAGCAGTGATTTTTTTTCTGCTGATTTCTATGCCTGCATCAAGATGATAAAATAATCAGATTAGTTTGGAGTAGATCATCTAATTCTAGTGGCATAAAGCATTTTACAAATGTCAGAACAGTCTTTTTTTTAATAATTTTAAGAAAAATGTGTATTAATGGGTTAAGCCAGTTCAGCATAGAAATAATATTTTAAATTTCCTAAGCCAAATTGTTAATTGGAAATCCTTACACAGAGAAGATATATGCATTGACATTATGAACTTTTATATATAAGACTAAAAATTCTTCATCCAGATGTAAACTAAAGATAAAAAAAAATAAATATCTCAAAACTTAAGCTCACTCAACGCTAAAATTACTATCCACCCACTTGTCAAAATTGTTTACCCACTGGAGAAATGTTTTCCATGTCTATGGAAAGTATTAGCTGTATACCCTGTTGTTATGAATAATCAAGAGTAGTCTCCCCTTGTTTTGTTACTCTCCTCTTTGAGAGAGCTATTTCTGTTTACTGGTACTATAAAAGGACACTATCTGCAAACCTTGTATTCTCAGTTGAATATAGCTTTCTTAAAGCCTACACCTGCGTACTTTTGTCATTACACCTGTTTTCAAGGATATTTGCAGTATTGCCTCATCAGACTCCTTAGTTTCATTAACAATCTCCTTGAGTCTATAATCAACAAGAATGTTGCTGATCCCTTCAAAAGAAACAACCTTCTGAGAACAAACTATAGATTTTACACCTTTAGGTCCACTGCCAGTGTCATTAAACATGGCATCAGCAAAGCACTTTCTAATAAACTCAATATGAGTTGATTTGGTTTGTTTTGTTTTATGGCATATCAACCTGAATGGGTTATTAAATGCCAACAAAATTTTTATTGCTGATAATTTTTCTTTTCAAAAATGCATACCTGGTAATATTTTTTTCCAAAAATGTATTGCTGGTAATATTTTTTTTTTCAAAATTGTATTGCTGGTAATAATTTTTCTTAAAAAATTTATTGCTGGTAATAATTTTTTACAAAGAATTCTGGTATTAAGATCTATTTTTTCACTTTCATAGTGTTTTGACCCCAGCTTGGGGGTTAACTACTTACTCATAGCTGGGACCCTAACAGGTGCTACCGCCCAGGGTCAGAGTGGACCTGGGAACACCAGCAATTAAGAGGTGGTTCCACGCTCTTCAGAACCTCCTGATCAGATGCCTTGCTGTTGGACACAGTTTATTGTCTTACCCAGGACGTGGATGTAATTTATTGTAATAACCAGGACAGCTCATTATAAGAGTGATCATCTCAAATATTTCAAAGACCTTTTAAAAAGTGTGGCATAGAAAGTTACTACACAAATTCTCAAGCTATGACATCTCTGGACGTGTCTTCCCTATTATCAAGTCCTTTCTATCAGGTAGGTCCATGAAGGTCATCTTTAATGCCCAGTCTTTAGGAGATCATGAGATCAATGAAGATATCTCCCAGAGTACTCTCCTTGGGCCTAACCTTTTTCTGCTTTATATTAAGGAGCTGCCCAGGAACCTTCTTAGATCATATGTAAAAACATATGCAGGGGACACCACAGTTTATGGGTGTGCCTATCATAGCATCTCGCTATTTTGTTTATTTCATCATGGCTGACAATTTGTTTCTCGTGACCTTGCCCTTTTATTGCAGCATCCTGTTAATCTGTAAACCTTTTTTTATGCAACCATAAACAGTTATTTAAATTTAATAATTCACTACATCATTTTTTAAGATATTTGATTATGGTTACATAATATAAGTACTAATTCTGTTCTTGTCGTAGTATAATTTGTAACCTTGTGTAATTTGATGTTTTTTATTATGAGTACGAGAAATTCGGCATATGTTGTAACACTCCTTATACAATAAAACCAGCAGCCAAAAATTGCCTCTTGCCATACTCTATTTTTACAAGAGTCAGGTTAAATCAAGAAAAAAAAAAAAAATGGAGTATTGCTGCCATATCTGGGCTAGAATTGCCTAGTGTTCAATAAAATATAATTTCAAACCCTATAACACTTTTCCTATAGATGAAACATTGCAAATTTATCACTAATCTATCACCATTTCCATGGCAAATGTTCAGAGTAGCTATATTCTTGAGTTCAGCCAGTTCAGTCCCTTATAGCTGAGACATGCCATGCACCGTACCAAGGGGTGAATCTTCTTCATTCTCTTTGTATTCCGTTGGTAAGAACTGCTATTTTGTGGAACAAACTCCTGAAAAAGTGCTTCCTCAATGACTTAAATCTTAACCTTTACAAGTCTAGAATCAACTATTATCTATCCTACATATCCTCATAATTTGTACTTCTTTTTATGTAATACAACCCCACTCATTAGTCCTCTTCCTTGAGTGGCTCTTGGGCCTTGTACTGGGTGATGATGTAGAGGACTGTGGGTGAAGATGTAAAGAAAACATGTCCTTTTATATTTCCTGCTAGAAGGTCTAGCTACAATAGAATGTTGGACTTGGATTAAGTCCAACTGAAGATAAGGAAGACAAAAAAACAAGACTGATATATATAAACAAATATATGTATTAAACAAAACATTTACAAAGCACATAGTCAGTTAACATTGTGTTTGTGTGTGTGAACATTCATGGTGAATGTTTGTGGTGAATGTTCGTATGTACGTGTATGTTGTTTATGTTCTTTAATGTCTGACTGCAAGGTCAAGACGATAATTCTCTGGGACTACATTTTGCAGCAAGAATAGAGAAGAAAAGAGAAATTTACCTCACTTCCATGTGAGGTGGAATTCAGCACGAAGCCTGAAGGAAAAAAGAGGAAGAAGCAAGCTTGTGTTTGTTTTTATAGATAATGTAATCATGTGACAGGATTAGAGTGCTTTCGCGGGCAACTTGACTTAGTCACACGCTGGAAAAATATATTGTGCGTGTGTGGATTGCAATACCCACTTGTGTGTTTATTGACCAATTAGAAGCTGATATTTCCTGAAAAATATTTACTAAGCTAAGAAAGTTCTTGGGATCTGATTCTCCCAAAAGTGCACAAATCTACTATATGAAAATATAGCGATTTCAAAATTGTCACATAAGATAGCAGTGTTGATTTCTATCCAATGAATGATTGTTATTGAAATTTGAATTTGTGTAGGTATGTATGTATGTGTGTGATGATGATCATCATCACAATACCCCCACAAGATTAAAGAAATTATAACAAATTTCTTTAATATGTCATGTAGGAATACTTAGAATCTGTAAAAAGGAATAGAGAGAGTGTTCAAAATTGTTGATGCCTGTTGAAATTGAATGTTATCAGACGAAAAATTGCCGTATGTATCGATGATATGTGCGCGTGAATTGTTGTCAGTTGATGTTGTGTTGAAATGTTAGCTTTATTATATATCCAAAGTTCTGCGTAGTTCAGTGAGTCGAATTCATGCAGATGATTCATGTTGGAGTTGCAACGTTGTGGCAAAGTTGAAAAATTTGCTTACTAATGATAACCAAATAATATTTAGTAAATCGTCAGCAAATTTTTATGTGAAAGTTGCATCGTAGAACATTTTTCGAGACAGTGAGTCATCCGAAGATTGTGTTGCGTCGAATGTATTCAAAGACAGTGGGTCGTCCGAAGATTGCGTTGCCCAGAATTTATTCAAAGACAGTGGGTCGTCTGAAGATTGTGTCACACTTAATCTCTCCAGTGTAGAAAACATTTGTGCATTAAGAAGCAAGGTAAGCAATGTAGCAAGTAGTAGTGTGAAATGTTGCCACGTGGTATAGAAAATTGTATTTGTGCCTTTTCTTGAGTTTTAGAATTGAACAGAATGTGATTGCTAAATATAATGACGGGTAGTGTTTTTATTTAGTGAAAGAATGCTGAGTTTGCAGTATTAATAGCAAACTAATAACATGCATGCAAATTCTCAAAGTGATGTTGCATCATAAGTAAAGGAACAATGAGTCGTCCAGAGAAAATTGTATGTTCACTCCAGTGAAACTTGAGTTTTGCTTCCATGTCCATATGGTGTGTGTGGTTGAAGTTTAATAGAGTAAATACCATAAAAAGTGGCTTCTCTATAACTTGAGTGAAGATTCAGCCTTGTTGTCACTTGTTTCCGACATATTGTTTTTACACAGAAAATTTGTCTGTCGGGTGAAATTGGATAAACGTCACTGCAAGAAAATTGTGATTTGCACTTACATCAGATCTAATCACAAATTTTGTTGCTTTATAAAATGTACAGTGTGCGTATTAAGATACGAAAAGAAGTTTTCTATGTTTTTTTTTTCCTTTTTTTCTCTTTTTCTGACTGGTTCCTGTTTGGAAGGTCTGTGTAAAAATGTGTTTGTACATATATATCGTCTTGTGTCTATTAGCAGGAGTTGAAAAATATCACGTCAGGAAGTAACCAATATGTAGAGGACTGTGGGTGAAGACGTAAAGAAAACATGTCCTTTTATATTTCCTGCTAGAAGGTCCAGCTACAATAGAATGTTGGACTTGGATTAAGTCCAACTGAAGATAAGAAAGACAAAAAAACAAGATTGATATATATATAAACAAATATATGTATTAAACAAAACATTTACAAAGCATATAGTCAGTTAACATTGTGTTTGTGTGTGTGAACATTCATGGTGAATGTTTGTGGTGAATGTTCGTATGTACGTGTATGTTGGTTATGTTCTTTAATGTCTGACTGCAAGGTTAAGACAATAATTCTCTGGGACTACATTTTGCAGCAAGAATAGAGAAGAAAAGAGAAAATATAAAATATAGCGATTTCAAAATCGTCACATAAGATAGCAGCGTTGATTTCTATCCAATGAATGATTGTTATTGAAATTTGAATTTGTGTAGGTATGTATGTATGTGTGTGATGATGATCATCATCACAATCATTTATTAAAAATCAAAAGAGTTGAGAAGGAAATACATAAAATATGGTAAAAATGAGAAGAACAAGATGAAGGAATTTTTTTTAAAGTTCAATCATTGTAAGAAGGAATTACTATATTCTGCTACTGGATTAGAGATTTCTTCCACTAATATTTGGTAATTCTACAGGACATATTTATTTTTATTTGAATTCTATACAATCTGTAAAGTAAATTTTACAAGCACGAAAGTGATTGTTAAATAATAGTAAGGGTAGTGTAGGTGAAAAAATTAAAATATATAAGGAAGGTATTATGATAGACAGGGAGGCAGAGTGGACTGATAGCGGCTCAGATTGAGGAATTGGAAAGCTGAGGTCGAATTTCAGTTGTGCTAATAATACCCTTAGGAAAGATACGAATCTTCTTCTTCCTCCAGCTATGGGTAAAAATTGCAGCACAGACCGGGTTCTATAGCTTTAGATGGCAACTGCTCTACCGCAGAAAGAAATGGTAACCTACTGCGGGAAAAAATCTGACTCGTCAGTCATCTATCGCAAGATACATGATCGCCTAAGCGTATATCACGCATCATAGCATATAACTGACTGCTGATTATGATAGACAAATTTTCTCTTCTCAGGTACCTAAGTTTTACTGATAAATCTGTTTTGTTTTTCATGTAGGGCTTTTGCAAGTGTAGCGTAAGACTTTACCTTTGTGGTAAGTTAGTAGCGCTTTATCTAAAAAAAATATCTTTTTCCTTCTCGCCTGCCAGACAAGGTTGCCACCTGGCGTAAAGAAGCCGCATTTATTCAAGGGCAAATAACTGTCATTTATCGACGACGCTCTGATGTTTTGTGTTGCCAGTTTCCAAGGGAAGAAAGATGACGACGGTGATGAGGAGGAAGAAAAAGAAGATGCACCGATTTTATTATCAACTTCACACAATAGCAAGGGATTTCTAAATGAAAGCAATAAGAAAAAGGATTTCTACCAACCAACTAGTAAGATAAAAGATTCTATTTCATTTTTTCCCTTTCTTCTTTCGAATGTTGTGCATTGATTCAATTCAACTCGCATTTGATTTCGTCTTATTTTTTGCATAAAACTAAAAAAAAAAAAAGATCGATCTTTTCTTAAGCCGAAAATTTGTTTTCTTTTTGTTTTTGTTTTAAATTATTTGGGGTTAAAATCAAAAGTGGGCGATTTAAATAAGAAAAAAAGAAATAAAAATAGTTTTAATTAAAAATATTTTTTCAGCTCTTTCGCTCGCCAGGGAATTAAAAATCAAAATAATTAAAAAAGCATAAAAATTAATAACAAACTTTAATTTTAAGGCCATTAATTTATTCTTTAATTGAAAATAAAAATCTCAAAGAAGGAATTATAGCTTTAAAATTAAAGTTTGTTATTCATTTTTATGCTTTTTTTTCATTATTTTGATTTTTAAAATTATTTAATCATTTTTTAATTTTTTCTTGTTGGGTCCATGAATAAATAAAGGCATTGTCCAAATTTTGTTTTGATTTTGAGGAAAGTATGTCTCCTCAAAAAAGAAAATCATTTCCTTTTTCTTTGGAGAAAATATGAAAACTTTAAATAAAAAAAAAAAGAATCTCTTTAAATCGGTTATTTTTTTTTTTTTTTTTTATTTCGTTGCATAAATGGCTTTTTTGAAACTTTTGACAGCACTAAAAAAAAATATAATGTCAAAGAAAAGTAAAAACTAAAAGGGATCAGGTGGATTTTAACAAGAAGGCAAATATTTTCACTCCTTTGTTTTTTTTAATTTTTTTGATGTCAAGTTGAATGCTTTCTTCATTCTTTCGGTAAAAGTGTACATATTGTGTCACGTGACCTGCTTTATCGTAAGTGAGCCTGTTCAGAAGTTGGCCATTTTCCACTTATTCAGCTCAACATTTTAGGTGTAGTTTGTTTTTAAAATTGTTAATTTTCTCTTTATGGAAGAAGATTGTTTTTGCGAAAAATAATTTAAAGTTTCAACTTTTAAATGACTTGCATTTTATTATTATTATTATTTTTGGAAAACAAAACTAACTTACTTCACCTTTTTTTTTTTTGTTTGTTTTGAAAAAATTTATTGAAATTAAATATATATTTAAAAAAAATTTTAAATTGTTTGAACGAATTAGCAAAACTAAATATCTTTTTTATTATTTCATTTAGAATTTGAATTTTATCGCCAAATTTTTTTGGTTTTACTTTTGGAATTAGAAAGCTTTTGATAACAATTTCAAGTCAACGTTAAACTATCAAATAATAAAGTTCAATTTTTGGCGATGTGATATTTTTGTTTCAGATTTTTAATTTTTGATATTTTTTTTTTGTACTTGAAATCTCTTTTTAAAAAAAACAAAAAACGAAAGAAATTAATTTGGCCGTTTTCGTTTTTTTTTTTCTTGAAATGAAAAGATAAATTTTATAAAATTATTCGGAAATAAATGAAAAAACGCTAAATCGGTCATGACGTTTCAATTTAAAATAGTCTTCCTCAGAGACGAAATTGGAGCTATTGTTTTTTTTTCTCATCGACTTTGGATAAGGTGAACAATGTGCGAACATTTTAGTTGTTCAAAAAGTTTATAGAAACAAATTCTGATTTTGTCAATTTGACATTCTGCACAATTATTTTCTTTTCACGCACATAACAAAATATATTTTTGTTTAAGTAGAACTTAAGAAGAAGAAAATAAAAATATTTGCAATACATTCATTGCAAATAGAAGAGAAAGAAAAATATTTTTGAAGCCAAAAAATCCACCAGGCATCTTATTTTCTTTTTTTCCGGAAGTGAAATGATTTTCAAATGAATGATAATAATTAATAATCCAAACTAAATGCGGTATAAATTCATCAAAAAGTTTATAATTTCATATTAAGAAGAAAAACGTATTATTTTTTATTCAAATATTTTGTGTCTTTCACGTTTTTTTTTTTTGTTTTTTTTTCTCGTCTGAATTAATTTCTCATTTCACTTCAACTTTTACTTAAGCTTTTTAATTTTTTTTTTTAATTTAAGTCCAATCCCCTAATTGTTCATGGTGGGAAAATATGCTGCCTTTTTCTATAAATTAGTTTTTTTATTCATTATTTTTTATATTTGACGTTCTTTTTTACGTGGTACTCGAACTTAGTCCGGTATATCCCAGTGGTTATAGTGGAGGGTCCATAAAGAAAGAAACACTGAATCCTGCGGCGGTGTTCTCTCTTTCTTTTGCATGGCTTTGACCTCCGTTTAGGGGCAGGGCCTTATACAAGTCGAGTCGGAATAATGGTCCGAGAAATTTTGGTAAAAAAAAAGTGTTCCTTGGAAATAAAAATAAATTGATTTTATATTTTTTTTTCACTTCGATGCAGATTTATTTTTATTTCTTTCCTCTTTTTACAGCGTCAGATGGCTTAAAATAATCTTGTGTAGGAATTAAAACAGAAAATAGAAACCAAGTAAAAACTGAAAGAGAATACAAAAAAAAATGTTGCCGTAAGAGTCGACCACACGTGTTATTTTTTTTTCTTTCCTTTCATTCGTAGTTTTGTTTCAAATCATGAATAAAGTTTGATAAATGTTGATAAATAAATTATAACATTATTTAGCCCCCCCCCATGATACCTGGTCATTACATTTTTGTTTTTAACTGTTTTTTAGCGGGTTATTTTAAGGATCGATTTCCTTTTAACTTTTTTTTTTTTTTCTTCACCATAATAATTGTGTTTTCACATACCAGAAGATTTTAAAAATTATCTCTATTTCTATTTTTTACCTGATCACACATGTAATGTTATTATTTATCATTTAAGGTCGGTTTTATTTGTCTTTCTTTCTGTCATCTAATTATTTGGACTCTAAGAAAAATAGTTTGTGAAATAAACTAAAAAAATAAAAATCTTTGAATGTGCCACACCTTTTTTTTTTTTTTTTTTTAACACCTCTACCCCATTGATTTTTAAACTGTCAGTTTATAGAAAAAAAAGTATGTTCAAAGAAGCCATTTTTGCAATTGACACTGGTCATAGATTAGATTTTGGCAGTAGAGTAGGATATTTTTTTTTTATAAAAAATATTTCTGAACTATTCACCGATTTTCAACAACTTACTCTGCAAGTAACTTGTTTTTAAAATGTTTGCTGATATTTTCAAATTCAACTAAAATTCAATTCTCCGACTGAATTAACAAAAAAACTAACAATTTTAATTTAAAACTTTATGCTCTACTCCGAACTCTCTTTCCCTAAGTGAATTTAAAAATGAACTTTTTTGAACATTTTGACTAATATTGTATTTTCTCAGTTCAGTCTTTTTTTTTTTTTTTTAATATTTGAAGATATTAGTTAATATTAGTAAATTCAAAAAAATAGAATTAAAAAAAAAAAAAATCACTTTGTTTCTCTTGAGTTTGGCCAGATGACCACTTTACTAGGTTTAACAAAAGTTTAATCAAGCCTTTCTTAATGTTACTTGTACATGTTTTATAAAATCAGCTTTCTGTCGGATAGTTAAGATCATAAGAGGAATAAGCAGTTTAATATTCTACTTACTATCATCATGCTTAATATATTTTATTATTTACACACTAAATATTGTTCTAATCTTTGTTATTATCACATTTCACCTATTGTACTTCAGATGATTGTCAAACCTTCAATGAATTTTGAAGTGAACGCTTTATTTAATCTCTAGATTATTCTCATTCTGCTGCCCATGGGATATTTTGTCGAATTCTTATTTAATACTATTTATTCAGTTATTGCTTGCCCTATTTCCACTGAATTCAAGTATGCACTGTCTACCTCAGGGATTGAACTAGGCTGTAATCCACTATGCTATGGTCTCATGGGACAATTCTAAAGGGAGAACTTGGAATCGTAAACCTGACCTGCCTGCTGCTGAGTGCTTAAATATTATGTTTAGAAATTGTTGTAAATAGAAATAGGGGAGGTTCAGATCCCCAAATCATAAGTCATACTTCCCTGATCTGGTACCAACCTGAGATGGGTCTCTCTAGTCTTCATTATTGGACACTGATTTCTTGCAGCAGTCCTTTTCACAGTGCAGCGACATCTCTCAACTATGTAATTCTCTGAAGGTGCATATACCACGACTGGAGGCTGATACCTGATTCGTCTATAAACTGCCTAAAGCATTGTTTGTAGCAGGCTCTGTTATTATCAGTGTGTATCTTGATTGGGGTGGGGATCACTAATAGAATGCTGATTCTAACTATGAGATAATGCTTGCAGTGTCTTGCTGCAACAACGGTCACCAAATTGAGACCATGTGGATCCACAGTTGATATCTATAGCCAGCCTGCTCCAGGTTTCACTCACATTTAGATTACCTTTCTCCACTGCACAGAGCTGGGTCTATAGGCTGACATGCCTCACAGTTCTGAATCACAGACTTCACTGTCACTTTTGACATAGTAGGAAAAATCTGTCATTTGATTGGGTCTTGGCTCTTCTGTGACAAGCACATAAAGGCATTTTGGGCTTGATTCCTTTTTGCATGATACTAAACCATCTTTGCAGCACTCTGGTTAACCCATCCTTTCACGATAAGCTCATGACACTGTTAAGCATACCCAGTCTTCTACCTATAAGCATCTCACTGGTGGCTGCCTTAGTATTCAATCGAGACTTACCTGTAAGTGCATTGTATACCCAGTGATACATGGATAGGGAAACTTGATTCCACCCACATGTTCCTTTCTCTTTCGTCTGCATACTCTTGGCAAGGTTGTATTGTCACACTCTGGCAATGGCTTCTGTTAGCATTAATTTTAGGGGAATATCATCTGCACTGATGGTGTGGTGTTTGATTATGAAACTACCACATACAAGAAAGTGCCCCACAAGTTTTCTGCAGGAGGCTCTCTGGGTCTTTGCTTGTCAGCCTAAATCTTGCCAGATTTTCTTTTGAAGTTGTCGCAGATGATACATCTTTGTTGATGTAGATATAATCAATATGTGCTGATGTTGCTTTCCAAATCAATTTATCCTGTGACAGCACAGGTCTCATTATTAGAGGTGCCACCTTAAAGCAGAATCCAAGTTTTGTGACACTATAAATATCATCCCTTAAACATTACTGTGTGGGTTATCATGGTTTTCTGTTGGCTGAGTAGCTACAGTGACTGGTTCATCAGACTCTTCTCTCTCAGTCATAATTGCATGGGTTCTGGTTAGCAGTTGGCTCAAGGTTATCTCATCCAGAATGGATGACCCTTGAAATAGCCACCTGACATGACTGAAGTCCTGATACAAATGCACATGTCATCCATTGTTCTGACAGTTTTCCAGTTAGTATAGCAAGCTTCTTGACTTTTGCTAAAAACACATCCACTGTTTCACTGGGACACAAACACAGCATCATAAGTCATTTGTATGCCACGAACAAGTCATTTGTGAATGCAGTTATTAGAGCTTGTTTAATCAACCCAGTATCAGCTTTTTATTCTTTGCTCAGTTGTTGATATACTGCAGGGACCCTTCCTCTCAAATGCAGCAAGTGGAATCATTCAATTTTGGTAATCTTACACAGTTCACAGACTAGCTTCACATGCTCAATCCACTAAACCATAGGCTGACCAGTTTTTCACCACAGAATTCAGAGATCTACCTTATGTTTTATCCAGCAACTTGTGAAGATTCTTCCAAAATAGTTTGCAGGAATTAGCAATAGGAAAGTCTAGATCCTCCAAAAATCATAGGTCATAGGCCATAATTCTAAGAGTCAAGCTTGTCCAACATCAGGAAATGATGGGGGCGTAAAGCAAAAGGGGTAAAAATTTACATCACTACTCTCAGCACAACTACCTTCTTCACCCACAAAGAGCCAAACAAACCTGTGATTCAAAGTGACTTTTTTTATTGGGATAAGAAAGGTTTTGATTGGTCAAGACTGGTAGGGAAGTGCAAACAATTATCATATTTTAAGGCCTACCTGATCTTGATTCTGATTTTCTTTTTCGATAGATAGCACAGAGAACACAAATTCTTTTTGATGTAAAACTTAGTTTTCTATTTCATCACCACAGAAATATTCTTTCTCTTTCTGGCATTTAGATCAAGTACCTTTAGGTGTACCTCAGTTGGAAAGCATTGACCAACTCATTATTTTGTCCTGTTTAATTCTATGGGCATGTCAAGTAAATTAGTTTCTTTGCCATAACTC
The DNA here is from genome assembly GCA_963932145.1 of Acanthosepion lycidas. Classification (NCBI taxonomy): domain Eukaryota; kingdom Metazoa; phylum Mollusca; class Cephalopoda; order Sepiida; family Sepiidae; genus Acanthosepion; species Acanthosepion lycidas. The sequence goes on along the minus strand of OZ010589.1, from coordinate 111,914,979 downwards.
TCCTTGAAAATAACATTTCTAAATCAGAGTTGATAGTTTGCCAGCCACTAAAATAATAAACCTTATATGAGCAGACAATTAAAATAGCTTCTAAATGAGAGACCTTCCCAACTCTTCCTAAATTCAAATGTTTTCACCTTGACTACTTTCAAATATATTATCATCCATCCACAATTGTCAGAAAACATCAATGGATGACAAAAAAAAAAAATAGTACTCTTGAATTTTTAGAAACTTTTGCATAACATATAACAAGTATTAACCACATTAGAGAAGAAAGCATTTTTGTCTTCACATTTCATTCTGTGGCTGATACATGAGATACAAGCATTGTAATAAATATAATTGATGACATATAAGAAGACTTCTTCCTATTTACAGTATTATGGAGTAAGTCTGTTAGTTTATGGTGACTGAGTATCTGATTACCTCAACTTCATGTATGCTAGTGAGGAAATATTTATAGTCAGTTTTCTAGGATAGTTGAAATCTTTTATAATTGTAAAATTTAAAATTATACTTAGTCCTTGTGTTAACACTAGTTAAGTCATCTTTATAATCAGTCTCCTCAATATCTATTTCTTTTATTTTCAAGTCATTTATCTTTGAAGTGTAACTTTGCATATGAAATTTCTTTAAATTGTTCAGTATTTTTGAGGTTTCAACAGAATAAATTGATTGACAATTTATTGAAGAAAAATAAAAAATCACTTTATCAAGGAATAAGTGTCATTTTTCACCTAAACTGTTTCTTAATAAATGATAGAAAATAAATGGACATTAATTTATATTTTTATAAAATTGTTTCTTTATATTTCTAAAGTGTGTGTATGGATGCACACACACAAGAGAAAAAGAGAGTGATAAGGGGTTTTGTATTTTGCTGTAAAGACATGACTGAGGTAAATATGTTGGACAGTGTTTGAGTTAAAGTAAAAACTATGATTTCAAATGCTGATTTTTCAAGATTAGTAATCTTTTCCTAATTAGAATATTGGGGCAATACAATTTTCCTATCCATTTAACCATGTATCAGACTATCTAAATGTGTGTGTAAGAATGGCAACAAGAAATCAAATTTTGTCAATTCAAATAAATAACTTTTTTTTTTTTAATAATCTGAGAGATATATTTATTTGCTACTATACTTTTGGTTTGACTGAATTCTCCAAGCATAAGTTATTTGTATGATATTTTGCCTAGATTTAAAAACTTGAATTGAAATTTGCTTCATTACCAAGGATATTTAACTTTTTTTTTTTTTTTGCTTGCTTGCTTTGAGACTTTAAAGCAAGTGAAACCTGTTATTTCCCACATATCATAAAATAGTTTTACAATATTTATATTCAGACTAAATTTCCTCTTTTTTTCTTGTTATTATTATCACAATGTCATTTTATCCCCAAGTGTCTGTCAATCTAGGTAATCACCAGAGAATTTTAAACTGTGGAAATTGATCCCTTTATTTAATCTACAGTAGTAGATTGTTCTCATTCCACTGTCCATGTCTAAATTTTGTGTGTGTGTTATTTAAGTACTGCTGAATTATTGGTAATCTTATTTTCACTGAGTCTAAATCCATGCCACCCAGCCCAAGGATTGAACTCACAATTACTATTCTACTAAATTCTTGAACTAATTCTTTGATCCTCTGGGATTTTTTCTTACGTTTATTAAAATTTACTTTGCTCTCAGTTTCACAGTTGAATTGCAATAACTCCTCTTTTTAATAAATTCCACTTCAATTTAAATAAGGTCTCTATCAATGCAACCACTTTGATAATGTCTTGAAAAAGCCTTTCCATCTTAACTTTGAGTGCATCACGACAATTACATTTTCATTGCAATTCACTAATTGTAAGTTCATCTCTGATTGAAAATGCAAAGCTGATTAAATTCTTTATAATATTTTATCTGAAAAAAATATTTTGTCAAATAATAAAAAAATGAGATTTTTGCATGCCATGAAGATCATAATTTTTCCTTGATGAAAGTTTGTGAATATATCAGCTGAGTATATGAAAAGTATTTTTAATTATTGATACACACATTCTTTGGTATTCTTCAAAAATTGCAAAACATTATCAAGCATTGACCTTTTTTAATTGCTAACTTGGGTGTATGTGAAGAACTAGCTTAACATGATTCATTACACTCTTCACATATTTAGTTGAATACAGAGTCATTTTTTTGCTTTTAATTTGATCTTGCTAATTGCATTGTATCAAGTTCTAGGAGAATGAAATTATGAACATGCATCAAAGATAACAAAAGTTAATCAGATAAAATGGCACATGTGCAAATATCTAAATATTGTCTTTAAAATTCACTTAAACAGCACTATGACTCAATATCTATTGATCATGAATCAATAAGTTCATAATCTGACACCAATATTAACTGAACTTTGAGCATTATACAGTGAAAATTTCAGATCGAAGTGTATTGATAATTTTTTTTCATCATTAGGCTATAGAATTATTGACGTATCTATATATACTTAGGATTTTTAGCCAAAGTAATACATAAAAAAAAATTTTTTTTTTTTTTTTAATTCAATATCAAACTTTGATCCCATCCAATAAAAAATACATGACAGAAAATGTTTTCTCTTCCAGTTCAACAAAACAACTTGGCAAAACTTTGAATGATCTCTGCCAAGTTTTATTTCTAACACTAAAACCCAATTCAGTTTCTCTAAACTTTCCTATCGAAAATGGACTAAATTTAGTCATTAGAGTGTCAGAATCTGGAAATGTTGTTTTCCTCTCTTGTTCCTCCTCCTCTTTCTTGTAACTATCAATCCCTCAATGCCTCCTTCTTAGTGGAGATTAGTTGAAATTTAAGCCAAATTATATTTGATACCTAGTGACTAGGAATATATCTCTTGGATAGTGCTTCACCATTGCACTGATCAGGAATACACTTCAGTTTCAGTGGGAATGGGGATGGAGCAACTTCTGGATGACCCATCATAAAATGCATTGTTGAGTTGCATTCTTTATTTGGTGTATGTACTGATTCCCCTTTTACATATAAAAGAAAAAGATGGTAAATAATTTTTTACTTTCATCTTGTTCTCTCATTTTTGTCTTTTGAGAGAGAGAGAACTCTTTGATTGTAGAAATTCATAAGTAATTTGCTTTGAAAATAATGTATTCCACTTGCAAATAAATCTCAAAGAATTTATTTTTATTAAATCTGTTCAGTTTGATAAATTTCTTCTATTGGCAGAGCGACAAAACAAATCTTAAATAAAAAGTTGTTTGTTTTTGCATTTCTGCCTAAAATACTGAAACATTTTAAATTTCCTGTGATTTTTTTTCATTAAATCTTTTCGTTATTTTTAAATAGGTAATTTATATAAAGCTTCAAATAATTCTTTGCATTTTGAACTTCATCAGTATGAGATTTGACTTTTGCTCTTTCCATTCATAATGTCCCAAATATTCACAAGATTGACTTGCATTTTCTCTTCATAATATAAAGATTTATAGTGATACCTATATAGTTAATTCCCTTGTATTATCTGATAAGAGAAACATCCTTTTTTTATGAAAACTAGAAATGCTATGATGTATAAGCGTAATTTAGATCTGAATATTTATAAAGGCATTGTCTTTTTTTTTTGTTTTGGTGGGTACTTTTTTTTTTTTAGGTTTGTAGATTTTCTGCTGTCAAGGTGTTCCAGTATGTTAGATTCTTGTATGGCGCATATCTGTCTTGGGTGGCGGCTTCTAATTGGGCATAAGAAGATGAATAGAGCTTGCATATTTTGTGCTTATTGGAAACAGCATGAGGAAAGAAGTATTTCTAGGAGGTAAACCAACTAAAAAGGACTTTTTATTTTATATTCTTATGTTTCTTTATGCAATGTCTTTGTAGGTCATTGATATTTTTTAACTATTTTTAGACAGATATTCCTTGACAATAAATCTCTTAGGAATGTAACTGTATGTGGGTGTGTCCTTTTAAATCAGTGTACGACATGTTTATTCAGTATTCAGTTTGATATTGCAGAAATAACAATAATCAAATATTAAAAAAATAATAAGTCTTTTTGGAACTTATTACTTATTCTGATAAATTTAAAAAAAAAAAAAAATTGCCCCCATAACTTTTTAAGATTGTGCAACCTATTACTACTATCAGTCACTATATGCTTATTTTCAACTTATTAGGAAGAGCCTGAAAAAAATTTCAGGTAAGAAATTCTTCTGTGGATTCATCTCTTTATCATATTTTTAATCTATCAATTGACTGATACCGCCTCCCCAACTTATGATAGTTTAAAATCTTGAAATGATTTCTTATTAACTGCTAAACTTAAGTTTTGAATATTCATAATTTAGACTTTTAAATATATTTTCTGCATCTATTGGAGAATTAATGCTCTGATCATTTTTTTGTTATTAATTAAATGTTTTATGCTGCTTTTATTATTGACATCATTTTTTTATTACTACTGTTTTACTATATAAATAGCTTTTTTATGCTATATTTATTTTAGAGTATGTACTTATAAACTGTTAAATAATTCACAATATTTAATGCTAACTATAACAGCATAAATTTCTAATAATAAAAGTGTGAGTTTAATAAAATGAATTTCAAATGTTGAAATTGAATAATAGGCTGACAAAAATTAAATTGGTTGAAATTGAGATTTAAAAAAAATTATGTTCAAAATATAATTTTTGTATAAAGTTTACAGTTTTATCTAAAGAAAGAAATTTTGGGATTACTATGGAATGTTCTAAATTTATTCCACTCTTTTCACTTTAATTTTCAAAACCTGTAAAATCTTTATTTCAATTAATGTTAATGTGCAAATGAATTTCTAAGATTCTGTCTGTAAAAATATGAGTTCTTTATTATCAAAATTTCTAAATGTATTTTATCTTTGATTTCTCATCACTTTTTGTCTTTGCCTTTGCTATCCATCTACTCAAATTGTGGATATGCACCTGTAAATAGGCAGACATTATTTAATATTGAGACATTTGGTCCTTGGTGAAGCCATTCCTTTAGTTTGCTGGTGCCAATGCCCTCATCAGCTGTGACCACATCAGTGTGCTTGTTCAACTTCTTGTAGTCAGGACAAACCTTTGACTTATACTAGTTTACCGTGGCTCTTAGCAGAATTAGTCCTTTTGGTTGTGCAAGTTTCTGCTCATTATAGGGAATTAGGTGGCATTTTTGTTGATCCACTGTTGAATTTCTTTCTAATTTGCATCCCAGACCTTTACAGGTAGGGGTCACTCTGTTGTATGGTTTTGTACTTTATCTTCAATCCACTTCCACAGTGCTGTTCACTTGTTTCTTTGCTGATCAAATTTTGCATGAAAGTCAGATTCATCAATACAAAGTAATGCACACACAGGCAGCAATTTCTTGAGGAACTGCACCCCACCTAACAATGAAATAGACATCCTGCCTAGTACCTTCATTGCATAAATGTCAACTGGTAAGTCAAATCTGTCTATATTTCTGAGATGAAGTATTAAGTACACTATTTACATTATTTGGACTATTGTCCTCATCTTTGTCGCCATTTTTATTACAACATTTCGGCTGTTGTACGCTCTGTGTACAATGACCGAAACGTTGTAATAAATCTGGCGACAAAGATGAGGACAATAGTCCGAATAATGTAATTAGTGTTAAGTCAAACTCCAGAGATTTTCTGTGCAATACAAAAACATTTATTCAAATGGTCTTGCCATTGTCTACTCTGAGGCCAATGACTCCAAATTCCTATGCATTTCCTTTTCTATGTTGGGCACAGTTTTCTGCTGCTAATAGTGCAAGAGCAACCAGTCTCTTAGTGTAATACACTTTTTTCTATACATGAAAGCCTCAACTGCAAGTTGTGCTGAATTTACATCTTGCCAAGGGAGGAGACTTTTAATTTTGTCTTGTCCTTCAAATCCCTTTTCCTGGGCTATCCCATGACAGATTATTTGGCCCCTGATGCCAAAAGCATCATATAACATTTCTACAAAACTTTTGTTCTCAGTCGTTAAGTCTCTTCTGTCAAGTGAGGCAGAACATTTTGCCATGTTGCTGGGCTCATTGCATGCATGACATCTTATTTCAGTGCTTTTTCCCAGTTCATCCATATATTATACACTAATTACATTGCCGCTACCATTGATTCTACTCCTAAAGGGTTGTCCTTTAATAATACTCTAGCTTGGGTTAGAAATCTAGCTTAGGGCCATGTCATCCATCCAAGAAAGACTTGCTTAATATAATCCAGTAACCTGGCCACAATGATCATGTCACCAAATGGAATGGACAATTTCTGCAGCTCTGCTATGTAGACATCTACAGATTCCCCAGAGCACAGATGGTCTGCCATAAAAGAATCTGTAGCAAAAACTGTGTACAAAGTGTCTTTTTTTTTTTTTTTTTTTAAAATTACCCTTTTTCTCTTGCTGCTGATACAGAGCGAAGGCTCTGTTTGCCAGATGAATAGGAAACATACATTCTTTTTTAATCTGCACAGATGGTATACTAACTCTGCTGCTTTGATCCATTTGACAATGGACTGTTTTGAATTCATACTGTCAAACTGTGGCATATGTTTATGATTGAATTTATATTCAATTGGGACAAGTGTTGAAATAATTTGTTTTAAAAGTAGGCAGGGGCAGCTGCAAACATGAGCCTTGAACTGTCACAATAAAAACTTCAGTCACAACAAAATACCTGACTATTGTAAATTGGGACACAAAATTTGAACTTTTATGAATCATATTGTGAGCATGCTTGCCACTCTAGAAAGTCCACAAGTGAACTTGAGGACTCTGTCATGTGTTTGGCTAAAGTATAGCAAAGCCAAATACTTGTTAGCTATTTCCCTCAACTGTTGCCATAAATACATGCTAATTGTGGTCGTTTTTCCTTACTATACTTATGTTTTGATATATATCTCCTTTAAGATAAACTACAGTATGTACATGCATGCCAATATGTGTGAGTAAAATTACACAGCATTGCTCTTAAGCTAACAAGGTTTATTACTAAAACATTCGAGCTTATCTATTGTATGAAATGATATTATTAGAGACACTTATTACAAATTTTTAATAAGTGGTATTTTTACCTATTGACTTTTTTCCTCAAAATAAATCAATGTACTAATTAGAAAGATTATTCAATATTTCACTGACACAAAAACTATACATTTTTGTTTTATTCATAATTGCAACAGTTGTTTTTATAAAAGGACTTATTACTGAAAAGTACATAAATATGTCCTATAAATAAATCTCTTTTCATTAAAAAGAATAACATCCAAATAAAAAATAATGAAGAGGAATTTAAAAAAAATGCTTGCCATTGTAATGATTATTGTTAAAATGTGTCTGTCTAGCAATTTTGGTGGGATGTTATGTGGGTGTCTTTTGAATTATCTCTGCAGTAAAAGAAACCATTTACATTTGAGGGTTAAAATAATTCATCTTCAAATAAAATGCTACTTTCAGTCTGTACAGAAAATTTATAAATACTTTTTTTTTGTCCTAACTGGGCAAAAGAGTCAGAAAAAATTGTTAATGAAAATGTTTCTGTAGATAATGGCTGCAGGCCTGATTCTGTCTCTATTAGGACTGCAACTTGATTAAAGATGGCTGGATGATCGACTTGTATTTGGATAAATTTATATTTTTGAATTAATTTTTTTATCCAACATTATTTGTTAAATGTTATATTTTGTGGTTACACATATTTGAGTAGCTATTCCTGTTTGTTTATTCTCTCAAACAGTGAAATTAATACCAAATGTCCTAGATTGAGATGTCCTACTAAAAGATTATGCTTCTCATACAAAATCTCCCCAAAAGACAGGGATAGTAACTTGAATACTTGTCCCCCACTAAAAATAATGTTTATAGTAATAAGAAAAAAAATTATGTATAATCTTGATTATATGTCTTTTAATAATATTAATATAGATATCCAATATAAATCTGTTGACAAATATTGAATCTGTAATTTTTGGCATCAGTTTCATTGTATTTCACTTTGAAAAGGTAAAAAGTTAAGAAAATGTCTTTTTAATAACTTTTTTTTGTTAAAAATTGCATTAAAATCAATCTTAGAAATTGATCATCTTGGACATGACATCTTTCTGAACATGGAATGGAAGATAATGTGATGAATTGTGTAAAACAAAAGAGGAATTTGCAAATTTAGATCTCCTTTTAATCATGCCATGCATATTTCTTTTTTCCATTATTGTTTAGAGTTCCTATCAGTAACAATGCAAATCCAGGGAATCTGCTGAAAACAAAAGGCAGGATTGTCTCCAAATATCTAATTTTTTTCTATATTAAAATGTAAAAGTAATTTTTGGAAGGGTGCGTGAGAGGAAGAGAACATTGCCTCTTATCCCCAATATAATGAATGGCAAAAATGAAAAAATGAAAAACTCTTACTCTGGTGTGAAATTTGAAAGAAATTTACAATAAATAAATGTCATGAAAAATAATAATAATTCAGAAAACAAAATTTATAAAACCAGTTCATTTGTGTGCCACACACTTTGGCAAGATAACTGTTTTAAATAAAGTTATGTTAGGGCTCATAAAAAATTAATTATAATATGAACAAAATATTCACTTCCATTACAACTGTACAACTTTTGAAAGAGTTGAAGGTAGATTTATCACAGACATTGCTGAGTTTCTGAATTGTTAACTTTTAAATAATAGTTCAGTTTTAGAAAATAAGATTAAAAAATGAGATAAATTCCATATTTTCATAAGTTTGAAATCAATATTAATGGCTCAGATATTTGTGACAAACTTTCACAAATAACTATAGAAAGATAATTGTATATCTCTCTAAATTTGAAAAATCTTCTATTCACTTCTGTTTTTTCTTTTGTTTCTTTATTTTTCATGTTACTTCCTAGTTGCTGACTTAGTTTTTCTTTGTTCTGTTCCCAGAAACAGCCCACAATTAATAGCATGTGAAAGCCAAACCTCTCGGACAAACCAGACTTCTTAAATAGCCATCAACTGGCTCCAAATTCAATCAAAATTTTAAAAGTATGAGGACATTACCTTACTTGGGAAAGTAAATTAATGTCCTCATAGATTTAAAATTTTGATGATTAAAAAATCAAAAATGTATCTTTTTAAACAACGCCTATTTACAAACTTTATTTTGGCAGGTTGTCTTTGACCCTCTTTTATTACAAATTTTTATACCTCAAATATTATCCACCAATTTTTTTTTTTACTAATTGTCTCGTTTCATTTTAGCAGTTTCTATTTAAAGAAACCATATTAGTAATTTACTCCTATTAATAAATGTTTTTTTTTTGTTTTTGTTTTAAAGACACTATTTTCAAAAGAAAGTGTAATAAATAAATATAGTCTACTGTATTATTTTTTATTTACCTTTTAATTATTTTTATATGTATACATTTATATATATATATATATATATATATATATATATATATATATATATAAATTTTTGAATTTATATTTCTGTCTATACTTTAAAATCTTTGGCTTGATAATCAGAAAATTAATTTTACAGTGTATAAATTGCATCTTATTTAGTATTCATATTTTTATGTATTTTTGTTAATATTTTTAATTTTAATATTTTATTTAAACTTTTTCTGTTAATTGAATTAATCGTAACTTATTCTCTAGATGAATTTAAGCTTGTTTAACTGCTCTACATAAAAAATGTGAATGTCAGTGTGCCACTGTGTCATACTTTTTCAACTTTACTTTTAGAGGCCATAGCCCAACATATCATTTTGGAATCAAGCCAACTCTGTGAGCAAATTAAAAACATTCTGGGCTGGATCTGAACCCACAATCCTGAAATCTTGGATTCCCAAGTTTTCATTACTGCAATTGTTTGAGGCATTTTTTTTAAAATTGATTTTATGCAATAAATTTTTTGTATGATAACAATTTTTATGACTTGGGAATAAAAAAAAAAAATGTTTGTACAGAAAGTAAGAACCTACATATATCAAATTGTCTTTAAATTAAGTGGCGGTAGAAGAATTATCATTGAAATTTCAAAAGGTAAGCTTAAATTTTAATGCAGTGATCAATTTTGAGTTCTGTAGTTTATTGTTACCTATCACATCTACTTTTCCCTACATATTGTGATAAAAACCCATTCAAGAGCCCTCCACAGAAACTAGCTTAAATGCTACCCAACAGGGCAGCTTTTAAGGTAGTATATTATAAAAGTAAGATAATTCAGAATGCTTGATGTGAAATTTAATCTGATATATATTTACTACAGCTAAAGATAGGATGAAAAAGAATCAATAAATTCAGGAGATACTAAACAGGAAAAAATATCTTTTATTTATTTTGTGGCTCAAGGAATAATTTTCTTTTTTTTTTCAGTAGTAAAGTATTAAAGAGATGTCATATATAACTTCATAATTCATTCTTTCTTCCTTTTTTTTCTCCTTAACTGTGACTTCCAGATTTTAAAATAATTCAGAGACTTTTGTCCATATCCTGTAAATTATTATATTTTAGTTAACTTTATATGTATTCACACTTGCTTAAAATATTAAATACTGACTTATAAATAAGTTTTTATTATTTTAAGCAAGTGTGAACACATATTTTTATTTACTTTTTATAAAAGGGCTTTTAATATCAAAATAGTGATTTGATGAATTCAGTTAAAATTTTAATCATTGCTCATCTCCTCTTCAAATTATCAGAGTATTTAACATTTCCCCACCCATCTCTGCCTCAACTTCCAACATATTTGCTCCCTTTTATCATATAAGTACAAATGGTCGGTTCTCTTAATCATATCATCACTGTCTCAGAATTACTGATATTGATGTCATTTAGGAAAGTCCACTGACAAAAAAAAAAAAAATTCATATAGCTTGATCTCCTATAAGGAAAGTATTTACTTCCAGTAGCAAATATTTAGTTATATAAATTTATCATTGTTTCACTCCCATCCCACTCCCTTTTTTGTCTGCTCTTTATTGTCCTGATTTTACTTTGAAATGAAATAAGATTCCAGGTTGGTTCCAGTAATATTTCCAAGTTACATTCTTCTTTCTCTGAGTCTCTGTCTTTGGGTCTATTTGACTGTCCTGCTTTTCCAAAAATTATATCGATTAGCAAATTTGTTTTCTATTGTCCCTTTATACTGTGCACATGTGACAACCAGGAAGAGAAAGGAAGGGGGAGGGAGAGAATGAGCATGTCTCCTCAGTCTTTTCCTTCCCTCTTGAAGGAAGAAATCCTTTTTGGTAGCAGCTGAATCATATAATGAATGAACTGCTTCAACTGTGTTTTAGAAAGGCATAGTTGTTTGTGCTTAGTGGATGGGGGCTAAAAGAATTTAGTATAGGAGGAAGAGTAAGGATGGAGCATATATTGCATGTGTGAGGGGTGGTGATCCAATGAGTTCATTTACGTCTGTTTCATGATGCATCATATTTGCTTCTCTGTCTGTAATAAATAGCATTAGTAAAGAAGTAGAAGAAAAAAAAGAAGGAAGAGAATGTTTAAAAAAAATGAGGTGGATAGAGAAATAGGAAATGGAGGGAAATAAAATTGAAGAAATTAGAAAGATTTAAAAGAAAATGGATGAATATGAAAGCCGGGAAAGAGGGTGAAAGAGTTAAAACAGCTGTTCACAAAAAGAATGAGCTAGACAAAAAAATATCTTCCATTTTACCATCTCCTCTTCTCCCACCAATAATTTTGCCAGACTTGTTTCCAATTTGAATTTTATTTTAATTTTAAATGTTTTTACTTGTATACACAGACTGTTTATTCGTTTCAATTTTGTCTTAAGAACTGCAATTTTGATCAAATTTTTCCTTCTCGGCTTCTTATTTTGTTTGTGTTTTTGGAGGAATTTATCTGGAATTTGTTTTATGTGGCAAACTGATTGTGTTTCACTTATTTTTCAACTGGTTATTTACATCATTATACTTTTTCTTTTCTGTCTGTAAGCATATTTAAGAGTTAAGTTGTATACGATGTCATATTCTAGAATATTTCATTTTGATAATTTTTAAATAACTCCTTTTGTTTCTATTATATTGAAACATTTATTTACATAATTTTTATGTCAATTTTCAATACAAATGGCATCTTGAAATATAGACAGATACCAAATGGCATCTTATTTTAATTAATGCAATTTTTCTCTAAATTGACAGCAAATTCTTTGATCAAGAATTTGATCTAAGATCAATTAGTTTAAACCTTTTTTCTTGTATTCAACTTTTATTTTATCAAACTTTGAACTTTTAGAAATTTTCATTTTTGTTATCTGTCAGATTTTTTTTTGTATAAGACTTTTCTTCTTCATGAGTTATTGTTACTTGCATATTCATTGGCTTGAAATTGTAATGCATGCAGGTGCTATGTTATTAGATGCAGCTATACAAAATTAAAGTTAAAAAAAGTCAATGCAACAGAATAAGCTTATGAAATAAATTCTCATAACATTGTAAACTTACCAAATCTTAAATTAACCAGTTTATTTTGTATTACAAGTAAATTCTAATTTTCTTAGACTTCATATTGAAATGAAAGTAAAATCGCTCACATAATAATACAGCAAACTGACACATTCAGTATAGCTTTCATATCTCTCTCTCTCTCTCTCTCTCTCTCATATATATATATATATATATATATATATAAAGTAATATGCAAATCTTTTGAGAGAGGTGTGTACAACTGATATATAGACGAATAAAAAAATATATGCAATCATCAGTCCCTTTCATTGTACATTAATTTGTGAATATTTTGCCAGATATTCCTGTTTTATCGGAATTTTGGAAATAAAAGGACTGGATCTCATTGGGTATAAGAAACATTTTGTATGGCTGTCTCATAATGGAATAGGCAGGCAGTAATTATTACATTAAAATCTATAATTCTCTGAAAGCTTATCCTGCAGTTTGCATTTAATATGCACTCTTGTTGATTTCTACTAATGCTACTCCATTTGAATGAGTAATTAATCAAGTCTGATTGACTGGTGAATACTATTGTGACACTATTTAGCTATGGTAATTGGCTAAATAATTAGTCATAGAAATTAAATTAAAACAAGAAAATACTGAGAATGGAAAAGAAGATATGATAAAATTTTTATTTTTTTTTTACTTAAGAATAAAATAGAATTACTTTTTCAAAGAGTCTCGTAAATTGTAGACAGTAGACTCACAGAAATGCCACTATGCAAGCTTTTTGACAGTTGATTAATATTGTTTGTAAAAAAAAAATGCTTGCCGAGAAAGCACTAGATTCAGAAAAAGCAAAGCATTGAGATATCAGGCAGACTATTTGGTGATTATAAAAATTTCAGCATATGAAGCTATACTAAAATGATTTGCCGATACAGAGTAAGGAGAATCAATATTAACTATCTTCCCAAGATATCATTTTTCTTGAATGCCAGAAAGGCAGGGCCAAATGGTAATTGTGGAAATTTTGGCATGAGAAAATATTTATTCCAATACAGGGTGGAGAGAATTGTTATTATTTACTCTTCCAAAGTGCCGTCTTCAGGTGCCGACACGTTGAGTAGCCATATGGGGATTTATAAAATTTTGGCATGAGAAAAAATATCATGGAAGAATTGCAATTTGGGAGATAAAAAATTTAATTTCTCAAGAAGCTAAAGGTTCCAGTAAAAGCTAACTTCATGAAGGGACCAGATGGCAGACTTTGACAAGTGATTGATGGAGTTTGTAAAGTGTGCTGGTTAGGAAGACACAGAGTGACCAAAAGATCTGAGAGATTTTAAGTGGCAATGTGTGATTCATAAAAATTTTGGCCAATGAGGAAAAAAAGAATTTTGTAAACAAAAATTCTGGGTTATAATTTTAATGAGGCCAGCTTAGCCACACCTGCACAGCTGGTATGCCATTGGTCAAGTGGTAGCAGTGGTGATTTGATGAGAAGGACAGGGAAGTTATTAATGCCAAAGGGATTGGTACAAGGTATCAATGTGAGAGAGGGGGAGTTTAGGAGGATAGCTCTCCTTCAACCTCTCCTCACGGATGAAGAGATCCCCCCCCCAAAAAAAAATGGAAAGTGATTAATTTTCCAAAAATGGGAAGTAATCAATTTTCCTGGCCTGACAACAAAGATTTCTTGTTAGAAATCAAGAATTACTGAAAACCCCAGACTGCGTCTAACTAGGCCTTCGAGAGTCAATAGTTCGAGGGGCAGGAACTAGTGTTGCCATGCAGAAGCTCACCGAAAGATTCCACGACCTCTGACTTCGCCTATCCTACTAATAGCAAGTTATACTGATGAACGAGGCCAAGCCACACATAAAAACTAAACCAGTTGACTTAGGAGACCAGAACTTGCCTAAAAAGCGTAGAAGTGTCACACTAAGTAGAAAATGAGCTGGGACAAAAATACATTCCTGTATATAACAGACAGATAAAGTTAATTTGTTATTTTTTAACATACTTGAACTTCTTGGGTTTTTATTTCTTCTTTTTCTTTACACTTGTGTGATATCACCTCCAGTCTAGAATCATCTCACACTACAGCCCGATGCCTGATTAATCTCGTCTATCTAAGATCAAAATCACAACGTTGGTAGGTTAGACTTGAGATCAAAGTAGTTACTTCGGTAACTAGACTTTGGAAGTGAGCTGGGGCTGACGGAACTGGTGTCGAACTGGTTGCAGCAGGTGTGAAGCCATTAGCATCGACCGACCATCCCGCTTGGTACCCGAACAAAGGATTCTGCAGGGTAGCGATGACCATAATTCGACTCTGGACAAGCCAGTGTCACATGTTGGTACCCTGACCAAGGAATTCTGCTGGGTAGTGATGACCACCGATTGCCCGGGACACAAGCTGGTGGCAGTGACTAAGAGTCGACCCCAAAATGCCGGTCGGAGAAACATTAGTTTCATGCCACAACTGGGAGTTGACCACGGGCCAACAGCTCATTGTCACACTATATTCCAATGTGACTGTCCTTTTATAGGCAATCAAAGTATGACCCATTTGTTAAAGAAATAGAATTCCCTATAGCAAATTCTCTATGCCTGTAATCATCTTTGTAATGTCAAGAAAACAGTAGTGGCTCTCCAAGATTTAGCTTCAACTTAAATAATAGCCTATTTGAAATTCAGTACTTCAACTTTCTTAATACCTGACAACCTGAATGCTTTAGACAACACCTCATCAGTTATGCTGAGGATTCTGACCAAAGCACAGTGAAGAATGAAGCTGAATCTATTATTTCCATGGATTCCTCACATGATTTGATACTCATGGTTCTGTTGACCAAGTTCCATTACACCAATCTGAGTCTGTATATATAAATGACTTAACACATGGCAATTATGACTTTAGTGATGCTTGGTGTACTTATTCTTTTACTAATGTTAATTTTGGAGTGTAGGGCTAGCAACTCCAGCTTTTAAAACCTACTTGCTATGGATACCATAGCAGCAACACTAGCAATGGAGTACTAAATCAAGTTTTAACACTAAAAAGAATGTGATCTCTGTGCTTTCTGTTGAAAGTCACAATGAAGATCAGGTTGACTTTAGTAGATCTTGAAATATGATAATTATTTGCACTTCCCTGCCAGTCTTGACAAATCATAACTTTTTTTACTCCAATATATAGCGAAGAAAACGGCGACTTAACCTCGTCAAACCAAGCGACAGCGTATCGCATGTATCCTACGACGGAAAATGTGGCAAAAAAGAAAATTATTTACCAAAAGAAAAGGGCACGTATTCCGCATGACATGCTGAAGACGGAATATTTAAATTAAAAAAAACAAGTCTGTCTCAGGAGTCACTATAAAAGTATTTTGATATACAAAAATTGAGCGTCCTCTCCCAGCTGTCGACGAATGGAAAAAAATGCTTGGCCGATAAAAGCAGTTGATGTTCTTGAATCGGGGAGACAATTCGAGTATTTTGGCTACCACGTTTGTTGGAGTGAGTTATTTTTCTGACTGGTTGCATGCATTGCGATTTGTGAGATAGTACCTGCAAATCGAGTTTCTGGCATTTCTTTCTGTCTCCGATGTTCAAGTCTGAACTTAGTGATTTATTCTCTGTGTTGTGGAAGTAATCTGCGACAAATATTTCCTTTGCAATCCCAGATCGCTTACACAATAAAAGAATGTTACATGGATGAAGAAGGTATGATGTTGAACTTCAAAGACTCATTTACAGTCCCTGAAATTACACCACTAATGATTTTTGGATTTGAATCGCCTCATTGCTATTTCAGTATGGTGAGTGTGTGATTCGATACTCTACATATAGAGTCTAAAGTTTTCATAAATTCATAGAAGTTGTGATTATATATTCTTTATTAATTTCATGCTGATAATTTTATTTAAGAAGAGTGTATGGTAATTTTGTTTATTATTTATTATGTATTCTTCAATATTATAATGGCACTTCCAGTTATTCAGTGTGTGATTATAATGAGCATCAGGGTTGAAATAGTGATTTTGCTGATTATGTGGAAAAATAATGTTTTGAGGCTGAAAACTTGCTCTATCCAATAGTCATATTGTGCCACTTGTATCTGTTATAGAATTTAGAGCAATAAATAGGAGGCATGTATTTTACCAGGTATGTTGCTATGTTCTTTGTTGAATAAAACCTAAGGAATAAACTTTGGTTGTACAACACTTGTCTGATTCCGGAATTACCTTCTTTTAATCAGTATCACCATTAATTTTTTTTTTTTTTTTATTAACAATAATTTTGCTATAACCTTTTTCTTTCAAGAATTGTCTTTTTCATGTGTGAAAAATGTTAAGATTCTAATTAACAAAAGGATTAGTTTTATTTTTGTTTATTTAGCCTATTTCACTTTTAAATTGGTCATTTGCATTGACGATTTTTAAAAAATAGCTTTTAGCAAGGGTGGGAATTCTTTTTCTTTTAACTGAAGTATGAGAAATGATAAAGTCCTATGGCTGTTATGTTTGACATTATCGCCACTCCACTTTGGTTGAGCTTTCATTCAAGGTTCTTTTTTTTTTTTTTTTTTTTTTTTTTTTTTTCTTTTAATCATTTCACTCCTAGCAAAATGGGAATGCCACTATTGCGCAAGGGGTTACAAGGAGTGAAGTAGAAGACTGAGAATAGGGAGGATTGAGGAAAGGACAAAAGATGAATGGAATTCAAGAAGACACAAGATGGTGATTGATGTTGCATTTAAATTTTTAAAGATTGTACTTATCAGGGAAGCAAGTAAATGGAAAGTAGTTCCACAGGTGGGCAGTGCAAGAAAAGAAACAGTTGGAGTAGAAGTGACGGTTGCATTTAGCTATTTCAATAGTAAAAGGGTGGGACCTAGATGCCAATCTAGTAGCACGCCTAAATTTTCTAGGTGGGGGGAAAAAAGCTTGTTAAAGCAGTTGCCATTAAAATATTTGTGGAAAAGACAGAAGGAAACCACGTCACGTTGATGAGAAAGTCAAGATGTCTGGTCAGGATCAATTACATTACAGATCCTTCTTTAGATTTTGTTAAGAATCTCGAGATGTACAGCAGCAGCACCAGACCAGATATTGCAACAGTATTCAATGCACAGACAAATGGTAGATTTCTAAATGTTCAACATGGTACAATACAGTGACCCAACTTTCCTTGTGGAAATACAGCTATTGATTTGATGTAGTTGCTCCACTTCATGTCAGTGGAGAACATGAGGCCAAGAAGGCACAGTGCGTTGCTCTCCTGGAATCTAGCATCAACCATGCTAATGGCAGACACAAAAGGTTCTCTATGGTGGTTAAATGAAAGCAGGTTTGTTTTGGAGGCATTAAAATTTCCAAGCCATTTTTTTCCCCAGTTAACCACTGATTGGAGCACTTTTCAAGAGCAGTTGCCAGGTTTACTTTGTCAGATCTGTTGGATTTGCTATTGAGGCAGGAGTAAATGGTAGTGCCATCTGTATAAATACCTACTTGGGAACTGATGATAATTGATGAACATCAGATATAGTGAGGGAAACCGCCTTTGTGAGAACGGATTTGGTAGAGAGCCTGTTCAAAATGACCTTCATTTCATGATTTGCTAGGAACAATTGGATTAAAACAAACATTTGTCCTGTGATTCCATAGCCTTGCAGCTTGTGTAGAAGTCCAGAATGTCAAACCCTGTTGAACGACTTCAATATCTAGAGCCACAGCTCAAGTTTGATATATATATATACACACACACACACACACACACACACACATTTATATTTATTTAGTGATGGCCTGTTAACACATCAACAGTAGGCTTGGCAAAATGAAGTCATATTGTTTGTCCAAGAGGAGGTCATGAGAAGTAAGATGCTTACCCACTTCAGCATTAATTACAGCCTCAAATACTTTGCCAAAAATCAGTTAAGAGACTAATAGGGCAATAATTTGAGGTGTCAGAATTCTTAAATACAGGAACTACAGAGGAGGACTTCCAACAGGCAGGAAGCAGCAAGGCAATTGTTGTAGTGTTTGGAGATCAATGGCACCAGTTCAGGAGAACATTTCTTTAGGATGACTGCTGGCATTCTGTCACATTTGCTTGCCTTATGGGAGTCTAGTTTGGAAATAATGTCTGAAACCAATCATTCAGCAGAGCCTCCGTTATAGAGGGGAAATCAGGTATGAATAATCCAGATTAGTCAAGTGTAGAGTTGGAGGAGTACGTCCGAGCAAAGCACTCAACCTTATCTACTGTAGATGTCAGGACTTCAAATTGATTGAAGAGAGGAAGGACCGAGGATTTGCTGTTGTTCAGCACAGTCTTAAAGAACTGTCAATATTTTCTAGAACCAAACATGTGAAAGGCTCTACTGTGTTTCATTCTATCAGAAAACAGTGACATCACTTCTTTGAGAACACGCTTGCATTTATTACAAGCAGAGACAAAGAGGTGTCTGTTGCAACCAGACCTGTCACTCTGATACAGCTGGAAGTAGTGATTCCTGTGAGCTATAGCAGCTGAGCATGCAGGTGAGAACCGAAGAGATGATTGCGGTTTCACTTGGTATTTCCACACTGGAACGAAAGCTTCGATGATGGCTTTCACCCAAGAGGAGACCTCAGAGGCACTTTTTTGAACAGGATGATTAAAAACTTCATTTCTAAAGCTATCATGAAGAAAGTCACAGAATGAGTCCCAATCAGTGCGTTGATAACAGAAAGATGATCTGGTGGTAGAAGGTTTTTTACTGATGCGAGAGTGGAAAGAGTTGTTTATAGACACTACCGCATGATCAGAGTTGTCAAAAGGGCAGAGCTGCAGGGTACGACATGAGTCAGTGGTAGAGGTGAAGAAGAGAAGTGTGCATGTGGACACAAGAGTCCTTGATAAGGAGAGGAAGATAGCCAGGAATTGAGAGGAGGTGACTGAAAAATTAAGAGTAGTTTTCCAAAGAGCTAGGATGTCTGGAGAATGTTTGAAGAGGAACAATTCCGCACTGCAGAACTTTTAAATTTACAGATCTCATTTAAAAACAAAAAAAGGCAAAAACTTAAGTGAATACTTAAAAAAATAAATAAAATAAAACAATGTAGTAGAACAAAGAATTTTTTTTTTTTTTTTTTTTCTTCTTTCATCCCAACCAAGGCAACATGTAAGACACAGGAGCTTACTGAGTGTGAACAAATATAAGAAAAAGGAAAACATTATTAAAGAGCTAGAACAATAAAAGAACAGAAATTAAGAAAACAGATGATAACTATTGACATTGCATTTAAATTTTTGAAGATCAAAGTTGACTGGAAAGCAAGAAGCCAGAAGGGAATTCCACAAGTGAGAAGTGCAAGAAAAGAAACTTTTAGCATAGAACTTACAGTTATATCTTTCTATTTCAAATGTAAAATGATGAGATCTTGCCACTAATCTAGTACTGTGCTTAAATTCATAAACTCTAGCTACCTTAAAAGAAAGTTCATCAGAACAATTACCATGAAAGTATTCATAGAAAAGCAGAGGGAATTCAGCACTGGGAAAGTGACTGAAGCTGAGATCCTAGGTCCAGACCAATAACATTGCAGATTCTCCTTTTGATTTTATCAAGAATCTCTATCTATATAACACACCAGACCAGGTGTGACATCAATATTCAATGCCTGGATGAATGGTAGACTTATGTGTAAAATAGATTCTGGCAAGAATAATTGTCTAGCATGTCATAGTGAACTAACTTTCCTAGTAGCAGACCTAGTAATTAATATAATCTTTCCACTTCATATCAGCAGAAATGTTAGAAGGTACACACTCTCCTGCAGGTTAGCATCAGCCATGCTGATGGAAAAGGTCTCTCAGATGATTAATAGAGCAGTTTCATTTTTGAGGTGATAAAATTAATAAGCCATTCCTTGCCCTCGTTAACAGCAGAATGTAAATCATTTTTGAGACCAGCTGCTAATTAGACCTTATTGAACTGATCAGACATAGTATTAAGACAGGAGTAAATAGTTGTCATAAACATATATACTGAGTTGAGAACTGATGCCATCAAGAAGATTGTTAGTTAAAATTAGGAACAACATAGCTCCAAGAGGAATCCTCACATTAATGCAAAAGGATCTAGAAGAGTGGCCATTCAAGACACCTTTCATTTTGCAAGTTGATAAGACTGAATCAGTTAAAAAAAAAAAAAAATTAATCCAGTAATGCTATAACCTTTCAACTTGTGAAGAAATCAGTATGCCAAATCCTGTCAAATGCCTTCAAGATATCTGAAGCAACAGACCAAGCTTTATTTTTATTGAAAGTGTTAAAGTTTTAACATGACTTTGGACAGATGTTTCTGTGGATAAATTTGAAAAACATACACATCCACATCTGTTTGTGTGTGTGTGTGTGTTGGTGAGTGGGGATGGTAAGAAAAGCAACAAGTGCACATTAGTTAATTCAGATTCAGTGTCACCATGGTTGTAAATGGCAATTTTTAGTAAAATTGAAAAGTCTTATTTTGCGAAACTTTGATTTTTTTTTGATTTTTTTTTTTTTTTTTTTTTTTTTTTATTAATCTCTATGAAAATATACTATTTGATTTTATCTTTGCTCATATTCAAATAGGTCATTAAACAAAGTAGTTAAAGCCTAATTCTAATACTTCCCCCATGAGGAAATTTGTCAACATACCATATGGTTATATTTCCTATGTTGAAGTATATACAAGACAACTACAGAATCTGGAGAATCATTCAATTGGCTGTTGCTATTTGCTTCAAGTGCTAATAGCAACAGCCAATTGAATGATTCTGTAGTTGTCTTGTCCCCCACCCTCATCAGACCATGCCACATGGCTCATCAAACTAACACCTGATATAATGCCTCAACAATGGTCAGGTGTTAGGCCACTCTTCACCTGAGAGAAGACCCTCAGAACATGTTAACATTGGCACCAACTTCAAGCACCAGCCTAGGGTTAAGTTCAGAGTGGGAAAGGTGAGGTTGTCTTCATTGGTCTTTTGTGAAAAGTGGTACGCGTAAATGGAGCTCATTTGGAGTGGCACCTTTGAAATGAATAGTTAGGATGTTTGCCCAGTTTCACTTGGGTTCAGATAATGTTGTTTCTTTGTTTAATTTAGCTAAAGAATGTATGGTTATTGGTTTCCTATTTATTTTCCAGTTCCCATGGTTCCATGTTTCTCTCTCTTTCCTATTAGGTGACAGAAGCAAAGTTTGCTGATGATGTGGGATTAATGTACTTTATTTTACTTTTTCTAGTTTTCCACTACAGTTCTTGAACTTGCTTTGTGTGCTGTAGAGTCATTCCATGTGAAATCATCAAGAGTCTGACCATTATCGACAGATTTTTTTAAAATTTGGTACACTTATAGAGCTTCATTGTACAAATTGATGGTACTTATTTTACATCTCTAGGTCAAAGTGTTTCCAAGATATGATCTTTTGACCTTAGCAAAAAAAGGTGAATTTTTGGGAAATGGTCACAAAGTTTAAATCTCATTACCACAGTTGCTTTTTTTACCTACAAAGCTAAATTATATATTATTTTAAAGTACTTGGGTAGATCTACAATGTGATCTGTTTATTTTTGTTTGAAGGTCAAATATAATTATATAAAGATAAATTGACCTTGAATTTACCCTTTAATTTCTCAAAAAGTGTATCTTTAATGTTTTTAAATATTTGACAACAAACTTATCTGCCTTATGGCAAGATATGTACAAAATTTTGTGGTGGACCAAATTCAAAATGGTAGATTTTGCTATTTGCCATTATATGCTAACATTTTCATATCTCCCAATAAGTTCAAGTTGTATATCTTTAGAAAGCACTTTGACTGCTGATTAATATTCACATAAGAACTATTATCATAAAATCAACAGAAATTGTGTTATTTGTAGTTAAATGTTGACCAATTTGATGGAAAATAAACTCTGGTTTGGGCTTTTGTTTACATTTTTTATCATGCAACAAATAGATTTTTATATGAAAAAGTGGTATAATGAAAATAGTTATTTAAAAAAGTGTCATGGATTAATGTTAAGATAACATAATACGAAGATATGCAAGAAATGATGTTTATGGGCCTTTTTAGACAAGCAGTATGGCTTTTCTTTCTCCAGGTCAACTGCTGATTTACTGACGATAATTGTGGAAAGAGTCTATCATGCTCTAGATAAAAATGGTGAAGCCTGGATGTCAGTCAGTATACTGTTATATCCAGGCTAAATTTAGCTAAGCTTACTGATAACACTTCCAAGTTACAGTTTGGCTTGTCCATTTTGCAAACAGTTAATTTTTGTTTCCTCTCAAGATGTTCATTCTGTTTCAAAAACAATAGATGGAAAAGATTAGGAAATGAAGGGGACAAAAACAGTCTCCAATGGTGGATAATTGTTCCAAGTTTGAATTTAGAATAATTCACTTTGGGGGTTTTGTTAGTAATTTTTCAATGGGAAACCTTTTTATCTTTGTCTACAAAATCTATTTCAGTACTTTGTGCTGCTGTATAAATTTACTTAGAGGAATAAGTCTGTAGAAAAAAACAAAAAACAAGTCAATTGAAACATTTTATATACAAAAAATTATAAGAAAAATTCACTTGACATCAAGCAAAGTAAACTATTCCTCCAGTATGTACATAAAAGGTTGGTCTATGAAGGAATTTCATCCCAAGTATAATGTCACTAAAATGCAAGGGATTACAAGAAATGAAAGAGAATTTAATGAAGACAAAGGACAATAAAAGAATAGGTTTCAGGATATCTAAAGTTTATCTTAGAGAAACAAACTTGCAAGTTTGACTCATATGGTAAAGATTAGCAAAAGGTTTATTTCTCTTTTAAGATATGATTCTAGAATTACAATCCATTCATCCACTAACAAATTATTTCTTTTTTCTTATATTTTTCTCAAGTTGTTCTTGGTTTTTGTGTCAAGTACCAGGTAGCTGTTGTTGTAAATTTGGAAGAAAAACTTGAATGTCAACCAACTACAAAAACCCTTTCCCCTGATATAAGCAAAGTATTTTTAAACTAATTTTATTCACAAGCTTTATGAAAAATGAAAATATGAACATTGTCTTATTTGTGAAGTTAAAAAAGTTGTGGTTCTATTAACAAATGTTGAGAATACTATAAACAGAGCATGTTACAAATGAAAAAAAAATTGGGTAACTAAATCTTTAATGGTAAAACAAATTTGTAGGCAATGCACGCTATTTTAAGATGCTTTTACAATAGATTCATGATTTTGCTTATAGATTTGTTTCCCTCATGATATAAATATTGACTCTTAAAAAGTTCTTTTAGCCTGTTTATATTGTAAAAACATTGTCTGATAGAAGCATGATCACCACATTCAATTTGAAGATAATTCATTGTCTAAAAGGTCTGACATGCTATGCATTCAGGTTGTTCCTCTTGTGTCAAAATAAAAGTAAGTTTAAAGTGATCAATAAATCAGGATAAAATGACTTCCTCTTTGAGACTTTCTAAAATATGATAACCATTCTTCCAGAAGGGGTTTTACTAAATATAGTTTATGTTCCGTAAAAGATTATATTGATCAATGGCAGGTATTTTTATTCCGTCATTTTTGATTGCCCATAGAATTTCTCCAATTCAAAAAAATTTCAGTCTGGTGTTTTCTTTGAATAAATTCTCTCTTTTATAAAAGTTTCTGAACAAGTCAAATGATATCTGTCGATATTTCTGAGTATGAAGTATTGTAATTATTTACATTGTTTGAACTTTGTCCTCAGCGTTATTGCCATATCCACAACATTTTGGCTGTTGTACACTCTGACCTTCTTCAGGTGATTGAAATTTTGAACTGAACTCTTTATTTCCCCCAAGGACACATAACCCAGTGAATAAAAGCATTGGTTGGATCCAGTGACTTGATCCAAAGAGTTGTGAGTTCAATACCTGGCTACTGCGTGGTGAACAAAAACTTGGAGATAACTGAGACCTGGAAGAGGCATGGCATGTGGAAATAGAACAATCTACTCCGGTGGATGAAATAAAGGGTTCAGTTTGGAATTCCAATCACCTGAAGAAAGCCAGAGTGTACAAGGTCAAAATGTTGTGAATATGGCAATAAAGATTGAGGACAACAGTCTGAACAATGTAAATAAGTAAAATGAACTATTGTACTTTTTTTCTTTTCTTTTTTTTCGGGAAGCTGCATCTGAAATCAGCAGTGAATCAAATTGATTCCAAAAAAACAGATAAATCTCTTTATATGTTCTAAAGTTTTGCAGAGACAGGCCAATATTATCTTTTCGAGGATTTGGAGTGAGGATTAAATAAACCTATCTCCATATATTGTGAAATTTGCAACATCTCCATATGCAGTTGAAGATATTTAAGATATTTTAAAGAACTTTTTTTTAAATAAATTTAAAAATCATGATAATTATTATAGCTGTATTATCAGATCTTTTAATGGAGTCTGTTTAGATAAAGTATATGGTTTATTATTATCTTCAGAATATGTCTGTTTTAAAAATTTTATTTATTTATTGAATTTTTTTTTTATTTTATTTAATATTTTAAAACTCAATCGGATAATTTAAGTTTCTATAAGTAATTTTGTAATACCATTTTTACTAATTATTACATTTTGGAAGATGTTTTAACAAGGTTGATCAGTTTTTGCCAGATGTTTTTTAATCATATTCCAAACTTTTTAGATTTTGAGAAGGAAATAAGTTTGTTTACATAATTTCTTCAATATTTTCTTTTTGCTTCCTTTATTGCTCTACATATCTTTGTTGCAAGTTGCCATAAGTTGATTACTAAATTGGTAGAGAGCTGCTCCATGCAATCTGATAGCTTTTCTGCAGTTATCATGAAATTAGGATCTATAGAAGTATAGAATGTGTAAAAAAAGAAATTAAAGAGAATTCAGGTGTCAAAATGAACATTTTCTTTCACGAGAGAAAAAAAAACAAAAGATAGAAACTTGTTAAAGTCAAATTAAATAGTGTAACATATGCAAATTGACACTGGTAGGGAAATCTCTTTAATTCCCAAATATCTATAGAAACAAATTGTTAGACCCAAATTAAGTAAGTAATCTTTAATTATGACAGTTTAGTAGATTAAGCATAAAGACCTTGGGATACTTTGAAGAAATTTTTGAAACACTTTATTTGAAATAGTGCCCATTGTACTTATATCCTGTGGAAGTGATGTACTAGTACATGTTTAATTAATGCAATAAAGATTTGACAGAAACTGGAATGTTAAGATTACAAAACAATTATTAAATTAATACAATATCAGCCCCCCCCCATCATATTTTGAATCTTGCAAGCTACTGATTCACATTTTGTCCTTAGTCATTAGAAAATTACAAAAAATGATGGAACAAAGCATTCTGCAATATATTTTCCCTGGTAGAAACAAAAGGGCATCACCAATAGTTGTATTAAGAAAACTGAAGGTGATATACATATTTACAGAAATTATGAATCTGGTGTGAACCATAAAATCTGTTCAGATTCATATCCTATTCCAAACATTGAATTTGCACTATATGCGTTAGCCAGAATTTCATCTCTCTCTCTCCCCCCTTTTTTTTTTGATTGATTTTTTTCAGTCAAAAATTGATCAGAAAACAGCAAATCCAAATGATGATCATTTTAAGGAAATCACAACTACTAACACTTGCTCTAGATTTTACTTATATGAACCTGAATGCCATACTGGGTCAATATGGCAAGTACCAAATTTCAGAAAGCAACAGAAAGAAGAGTATGGCTCAAATACCATCTTTGTACTATATAGATTAAGAATGGCTGGTATGACCATTTAATAAGAGTAAATATGTATTTGTGAAAAAATACATTGTGTATACCAAATTTCAAAAGATGGTATTTTATCAAATTTAATACAGAAAATATTAAATGTCTGCTCCTACCAATAAAAAATGATTAGAATCCTTTTGGGTTTAGTCATTTCTGCAATAGGTATTTACTGAAATATTTAGAGTTAATTGAACTGTTTTCTAGTTTGTTATAAAAAATGTTGAATTAAAATGTACTAATATACAACCATCAGCATTTGCCCTTCTAAAAAAAAAAAATCCATTGTGAAGATTTTTGATTGGAGAAAATAATGTCACATTAACCACAGATCCAAGTGAACATTCTATATCAGCAATTTTATCTCAGGAAGGGCACCCAGTAATGTACCTCTCTATAAGATTAATGACTGCAGAATTTAATTATTCAAATATAGAAAAAGAGGCTTCACTGATCATCATTAGAGTTTGCTAATTCTTATTAGGCAGAAAATTATCAATGAAGTGTAATCACAAGGGATTAGATTTTTTTTTTAATCCAAGGAACGAATTACTGAGTTACATCTCTTAAAATTTTAAGATGGGCCATAAACCCATGGCCTTTTATTTTGATATTGTATATGTAAAAGGAAATACTATTCCTTATGTAGATGCAGTATCATGATTATGGTTTAAATGCATTACGGTTTCAGCATAGAGCATATCAGATAGTATAGAAGATTAATTTTTTAAGCTGAAAGGCCTATCACTTTATAAGTGAACCATGGAAATGGTATCATATACAATGGAGACTTAGTAAAACCACAAAAAAATTAAAAGGTGTCCATGACAGTGTTCATTATGGAATAAGCCACACAAAAACAATTCAGGTTGGAAGGATGGTGGCTGGGACTCACATGATGTTGAAAACTATGTCCACAAATATCCAAGATGTGCAGAAATAAAGAATTTTTGACAGAATAAATTGCACACTTGGCCTAGAGAAACAGAGCTCTGGTTTTGTGTTTATATGAATCGTATGTATGTAAACAATGTTGGGCTGTCTTATTATTTTCTGGACGCCCTGAAATCGTTTGTGTTCTGTGTGTGAAATGGCAATGGGGATTCAGATCCAAAGTCAAAAATACTGGGATGGGGGTCAAAAGCACTCATGAAAAATGGAGTTGTGTTCTTTTATTGGGGTAAGAAATGCCGTGATTGGTTAAGAATGGTAGATAAGCGCAAGAATTACCATGTTTTGAGGCCTTACTAAAGTTGACTTGATCTTGATTTTCTTTTTTTGACAAACAGCACAGAATGCAAATTCATTTTTGAGTTAAGAATTAGTCTTTTGAGATGCTTCTTTGGACAATGACTGTCTCTTTGCCAAATGAGTCATCCCATTACGAATCATGATATTTTATGTTGTCTGCTTCTGAGGACAAACTGGATACATCTATAATGGTGACTAACATGTCACTTTTTGAGGATTCACTGGTTGTCTCACATAGTAGAACCCACAAAATGGCACAAATCCTTCATGTGGTGCAGTATTCTGTTATTAAGATTACTGTGCAAGCTATTAACTCCAGTGACACATCCTATTTGATATTGTGTTGTGCGCCAGATGTGTGAGGCATTTACCTACACATGGTCTCCCAATTTATAGGGTGCTTGCTTTATATATCGTACAGGCAGGCTGGTCATGTCAATGCACTTCAACTGGACGTGGTAGTGGTGTATCATATTGGTGGTTGCAGTTTGGTGTGCCAATAAACTGCCTCCATTATCAAAAACTGCTACCTGGTATCAATTTGCTTGATACTCTGATGGTATCTTTTACTCTCCCATTTCTCAAGGGGACATATGCCCAGCAAAACAATAAATGAGTATTCTACTTATCCAGAAAGCTCTTAAATGATTTACTGCAGAATCATTCTCAGTGTGAAGTTTGTCAAGGGAACATTGTTGGAAGAATACAGCCTTCAAATGCTTAATTGCACTGGCTGAATCTTGCTGATGCAGTTGTTGCCAAATAGTAAACATTAGGGAGTTTTTGCCATAGTGCTGAATAATGTCCATCCCTACTCAACTTCATGTGCCACCTAAATCCAATTTTCCTTTCTCCCAGTGTGCCAGTAATGGATCAATAGACTGGCACTGCTGGTGTCCCCTGACCACTACCTTCATGCCCACTTTAGATGCCACAGAATCAATCTTGCAATGTACAGGGTTTGTTTTATGCCAGGACATCCACTTCAACAATGAACAGAATTTATTTGATCTGAACTACATTTGCTCACTGATGTCACAGACATATTGCACAATTTTGTTCTTTTATTTTCATGTCGAACTATCTCTTTGGTATTCTCATCTGCTTATCAACCAGGTTCTGATTTGATTTCACCAGCATTACATCCACAGATAAGTGATACTCACCTACTAGCTTTTCTAGTGTGTTGAGCCTCTTTCAAATACACACTTTGCATTCAGCTTTTGTATGTGTCTAGGCCTTCCCAGTGAAAGGGGTCAAGATCCATCCATGAACATGCAGAAACCATAAGCAGGCACCATACTGTTGCTTTCCATTGAAGTGCCATGTTGATACCTTTCAGGATGGCATCCGATTCTGCCACTGTAAGTGATCTGGGATTACAAAGGAAATGTTTGTCGCAGATTATTTCCACATCACAGAGAATAAATCACTAAGCTCAGACTCGAACATCAGGGGCAGAAAGAAATGCCGAAAACTCGATTCACAGGTATTATCTCACCAATCAGAATGCACGCAACCAGTCAGAAAAATAACTCAGTCTCCAACAAATGTGGTAGCCAAAATACCTGAATTTTCCTCCCTGATTCAAGAACACCAACTGCTTTTATCAGCTGAACATTTTTTCCATTTGTCGACAGCTGGGAGAGGATGTTCAGTAATTTGCATATCAAAATACTTTTATAGCAACTCCTGTGACGGACTTGTTTTTTAATTCAAATATTCCATCTTCAGCATGTCATGTGGAATACGTGCCCTTTTGTTTGGTAAGTAATTTCCTTTTTCGCCACATTTTCCATCGTAGAATACATGCAACGCATTGTCGCTTTGTTTGACGAGGTAAGTCGCTGTTTTCTTCGCTATAAAATTCAAAAGGATGTATAGCTATATTTTATAGATTATGGAAAAGTGTTTGATAAAGTACACAAATAATTGTTTGAACTGCTAAGGAAGATTGATTTATTTGGGAAAGATATTAGAATAATCCAGAACTTCTACCGGGAGAAAACTGTCTGTATAGAGGATAAAAAATGAAGTCAGTAAATATACAAAAATAGAAAAAGGTGTAAGTCAAGGATGTGCTTTCTCACTAAACTTATTCAACCATTACAGTGAGGCAATTCTGAGATAATTAAAAGCCCTACCAAGATTCATTATTGACAGTAACAATCAAGATTCATTATTGACAGTAACAACATTAGATATACAGATGGTGTTGACAGCAGACACAGAACAGAAACTACAGAACTTCTACAGAAAATAAAAGAAAGTAAGAAGAAAGGATTAAACCTCAATTGTATTTAAGATAGAATATAAAGTTGTCAGCAACTGGAACAACCCAATATATCAACTACAAATTGGAGATACCAAAATCAAGCAAGTACAAAAATTTAAATATCTAGGAAATCAGACCTATTCCATGATGAATGCTTTTGAACATTTTTTTAAAGTTTTGACTTATTGTGGGGAAAATGGTTTACCTTGGAAACGTCCATGAATCTGTGCGTCGTGCAAACTCCAGCTGCTCAACGGTAAAAAGAACCAAAATGGCGGTTCCCATGTTTTATGCCAGGCGGTCTCGGACAGTTAACGTGAAATCTCGTTGTCTCATCATTCGCATGCAAATTATGGTTGGTCCTCGGCTGTATAAAGCAAGTGCGTTGTTTTTTGCTCGTGAGAAGGTTGGATGTGTGATACTATTTTGGCGTTTTCTACTTTGTTGGACTTTTACGACAGCTGTCGTTTGAACTGCGGTTTGGCTACAAGTGTTGTGGTCAAGAAATAGAAGAGATCTATTGTAGTTGTTACTATCAGTTGACAGTCTTTTCTTTACTACAACATTTATAAGGTGTGTTTTTACAGATTTACAATCTACTTTTTATGATAAGACTTTTCAATCACAAGTGAAGATAATTTTTAAGGTGTCTTTATTTGACTCAAGAAAAATTGGGAAAGAGGTGACTACCTGAATATCTGTTTCTGTGGGTAGATTCTCTTTTTTTTTTCTTCTTAGAACATTCATTAACTGCCCCACAGTTTTAAGTTCATTTGCCCAAGCATTTAATCAGTTAAAAGAAAAATAGAGCGAAAGCAATTTTTTTTGTCTTTCAGTATGATTGACACGCTATAGTTACCACATTTGTAATCAGATTTTTTATACTTTCTATCGGAATTTAGATAGAACATACTAAGTAAATATATGAGTGATATTATATAAAGAATATGAAAATCTGACTTAAGGCTTGATATGACTAGCCAATTGATCAGACTGGGCCGCTCCATCTTGTTTAAATTAGTCAAAGTGGTATATTGAATGCCATGAATATATTAACCCAGTTACTCATCCTCAAGCACTACAGATCACTGCTTGAAGCAAACATATGACTTACCTGATCTATTTTATGGTGTGGGTCTTACCCCTCTAAATGGTTGTATAGATGGTGTATTTGAGGAGTATAGGGGCTCAAAAGTTCAATTGATAACCAGAAAGACATTGCTATAATTTAACATTCACAGTCTGTCTTCAAAACGCAAGTAAGGTATTCTTGTCTTTTCAAAATTCACTTCTTCACCACAAGTTCTAAATACATGTATATAATCACCTCTGTTTACATTTTACATGAAAAAATATTTTTCAACATTAATCTCCTTACTTGTCAATATACTTAATTCAATGATGAATGATAATAATGTAGATTAATGTTGGGGTAAAGTAAAGACTGTCAACTGATCGTAGCAACAGCAATAGATTTCTTGTTTCTCGGCCGCAACACTTGTATCCAAATTGCAGTTCACACGATAGTCCAACGTAACAGTCCAACACACACTGTAGAGACGACAAAATGGGGTCACAAATCCAACCTACACTTCTCGCCAACAACAACACATGTTCGTCTCACAGCTCAAAAAAATCATCTCCTTTTATAAGTGAAAAACAACGACTTCTGTTCACCGAGAGAATTTTCTGATTGGTCACGCCATTCAAGGGAGGGAAGAACATTAGCATAGCTTCTAGTCATTGATGTAGATTTTTGCTGACTACTTTTAGGTAATTTTTCTTCGGCAGATCACACACAAAACATGAACTTTTTTGGGGGGGGTACCTGATTATCTCTTTCACTACAGTTAAAAATATGCAGTGAAAATCCCAAATTTCAGCCTACGTGCTTATTGATCTATGCTTGTGTATAATGTTTCATTTTAAAATAAAGACAGGATGTTAATTTTTAACTACTCTCAACATTGTCCACTTCTTTCTTCAAATCAACAAATCAAACATTCTACTGAAGTCAGCAGTTAAAGTTAGAGAATTACTCTTAATTATATTTTATATTGATGTTTCTATTTCACATTATTTTAAATAGGCAAATGTTTTCTCAAACATTTTAACTCATTAAACCTTTGAGCGCTGACCACCACTTTACCAGTGGTAGAGAAGATTGACTTAATGCCCAGCCACTGGTTGAACGGTGATTAAACACTTGTAACTATTTTTATATCTACTGTGATGCATTACATACCATTTATTTTGACTCAGCTCAGGCAGAAGGGTTAAAATTTTTCAGGAATGCAGTTCACCTATAATTAATACCAGACACTTATTTTTATAAAACCAGTGGGCTTTAATGGGTTAATAGGCATAATTTTGAACACTTTGATATTTTGTGCTTCAATTAATCAGCTCCTTTCTGCATTCCATCAAATGGGGTCTATGTTTTTTGGGGTTTTTTTTTATGTTAGTCATGTTTTGATTTTTTTTTTTTTTAGTTGACAGTTATGGCTGCTGATTTGTGAATATTGTTCTGACAAAAGATTTAATTTCAGTTTTGAAAATGAAAAATGAATCATACGAGGAAGTTATACAGTTTAAAGAAGCCACTTTTGTTAAAGAAATCAACAGAAATGTTATGTGTTTAAACTTTTTTTATGTTCTTCAAGATGTTTCTAGCAAATATTTTTTTTTTTTTACTTTCTTCACTTAAGGGAATTCTAAAATTACACATGTATCCAAGCTATTCCCTAAAAGGTTTGCTGGCAAAACTATAAAATTCAATATAACACTTGAAATCATTAACAAGCTGAAAAAATTAAAACTTACATCTTGCAAGATAAAGCATTGGAACTTTTTATTATTGGTCCTGATCTGGCAGCTTGGCTTCAGTCACTTTCCCACCACCATAAAGTTGCCTCTTTGTGTTTTTCTATAAATACTTTCATGGTAATTATACATGCTTGGACACATGGAATGTGCATTTAAGGTAAGACTAGTAACTCTCTTCTCATAATGGTATCTGACCAATGTGAGGCAAATTAACATTGATGGGATTGCAAATAAAAGAAATATACATAGGTAGAACAGCCCAGAGGAAGAGAAGCAGAGTTCTCATGGACTCCACCTGGGAGTAAGCTAGAGAATCCATATATTTAGAAAGTGATATTTCATGTATCAAGTCCACATAGGTGATCATGGCTGTCTACAATATTGTCTTTTGTTACTCTAAGTAAGTTTTGACCTTTTACTATTCCTCTTTGTCTTTTTCCTTTTTTTCTCCCTCTTCTCTTTCCTTCAATATATCCTTTCAGTGTTAAATTCTCTAAGCAGTTTCCCATAAATTTCAGCTGTCTCTTTTTCTTGATTGTAAGTATAGGTTTCTTTGTTATTCCTAGTTTCCCTCAGACTTTCTCATTGCTCACATGTTCTATAAATGGTATACCTAGCCTTTGTCAGTAGGACCACATCTATATTGCTTTAAGTCTTCTTAATTTGCAAGGAAATTGTCCAGTATTCACTGCCACATGGAAGATTATATAACAGATATAATAGATTACATAACAGTTCAACATACTTTTCTTTTCCTAATGATTTCATTCTATGTCTTCGTACTTTGCTTACTTTCACTATTCTTAAGTGCCTTTGGATTTCTGCCATCTGGTTGTGGAATTTCTCTGTTTGATTTTGATATTCCCAATATGTGGCTGCAGTTTTTTCTATAAATACTTTCATGGTAATTATTTGGACGAGCTTTTCATTATGGTATCTAGTCTTTTTGAATTTAAGTGCAATACTAGACTGGTATTAAGATCTCATCGATTTACTGTTGAACTGGCTAGATGTAATCATAAATTTTATGCTAACAGTTTATTTTTTCACACTTCTCATTTGTGGAACTCCCTTCCAGCTCTATGCTTTCCAGCCAACTTTAATCTACAAAAATTAAATGCAATGTCAATCGCTATCTATTGTCCTCCTGATTATTCTTTTCTCTTTCTACTCATTATTAACATTCCTGTAACCCCTTGTGTCTCAGTGGCTTTTTACTGCCTTGCATAGGGTGATACCAATTTGAAAAAAATGTAACTACTTCAATGATTAAGCTAGAACAAAATTTACAAATGCAGATAAATAAAATGAGGAATTGTACAGGTGAATACATTGTGAATTTACATAAAAACAATCACTTTTGAATTACTTAAAAATACTTTATTGATAAATTACTTTGATAAGTCATCTCCAGTTTTTACTTTCAGAAAAAAAATAATTGATTAATGAGGAAATTTTCTCATCAACTTTCATTTTTTTGTTTCTATCTTAAGTCAAGGATAGCTATTCAAGTAGTCCAATAATTTCTGTGTCGTTTACATCTTGTACATAATATAACTACAAATAAGATGTTATAAATGTTTGATTAAAGTATGAACAAAAAATAATGCACTGTGGCTGCTTACACTTGAATGTAAGAAGCTTATACATGACATGTTTGGTTTGCAAATGGGAAGTGATTTAGGTGAATACACAAGTATCTCACCTGATCTCCTAATCAAAATTGGTTATTCAATATTGTGCAGTCATGCAGCTGTTACAACTGGTCCTATTCTGGCCACCTTGTCATTCAATACTGCTTTAGTCACCAGTTGATCAATACTCATGTCAACTGTGAAAGATGAAACTTAAAAGAGCTACCTTGCGTGATTCAGCAGTCCTGCAATGAATTTACACACTAGGCTGCACTCAGGCATGCCACTACACAGAACTGCCAAATACATGTTAACAAACTCTCCTGGATGCAAATTAGTTGCTGATTGACTGCCCATGTGGGAGGACTCATTCACTCTTCTTTACCACATCAGATGTTGAGTCCAAGCAGAAAATCCAAACCTACTAATTTTCTGCCACAGTTAACAGGTATAATATTTTTATCTTCATGGCACTTAAAAGTATTCCTATTGATAGCCAATATATCCACTTTCTTCTTTTCCCAAAAGCAACAGACTCATTTACTTATAAGTGATCAAGAGCAACTAGTATCCACTAAAGCTGCTACAACTAATTCTCCACTAAATACCATCTTATCTTTCATTATAGTCCAAGTTCTAGCCACTGGTTGGTTCATTGTCATTCACCTCATCTTGGACAAGGTGTGAGGGAGGGGTGTGCTTGATATAATCCATCAATCCCACTACACACACACATCTAGATTTCCCTCCAAATATTAGGTTGGTGCAAAAATAATGACGTAATAATGTTGTTTTTTGACGTTAAAAAATACGTCAAAAAACGACATTATTACGTCATTATTTTTGCACCAACCTAATAGTAACAGAAGCTTCCATAATTACACTTTCATGGAGATTGTCTGCTTGCAATTTCAGTAATATAAACTGTTCATAAGGCATTCTTTACTTAAAAAATATGGCAAGGATGTGTTGCGGTTAGGGAAACACTTAACTGATTGCTTTCTCAAGCACTATCAGGGAAATAAAAAGAGAAGGAAAAAACAGGAAGTAACACAATAACACTACCTCAAACCATAGAACAGCAGGCTGCACAGCAACTTTAGGAACAAAATGCCCATGGGACTGACTTCACAAGACAGTCTTGCCAACTATCCACTGCTGACTGCAAGTTTTCCAATCACTTGTTGACAGGTGACAGAAATCTCTGTCTGAACAAGTTGAAGAAAGGCCTGTATCTGAACTTGCTAAGCTGTTCTGCTGCTAATGGTGGAAAACCCAGATGTAGCTGGTTTTGACTGACATGGCCACACACGATCAGGAACCTCTTTTGTGTCTGTACTGATGCACATTTGCTACAACTTGCTCAACATCTCTTCACTTAGCTGTTGATAAACAAATTTTCAATTTGTCAAACATAATAGGGAAAAATTGCTCAAGTTGTTCTCTATTATCTTGACACAGGGTTTGAAGATTACTCTTTTCTCTCAATGTATGATCCATCATGGCAGGTTATTTATTCTTGTAGACATAGAACAATATTGGAGGATAAAGTGACTGTAAGAATCAGTGCACGTTATCTTCTGACAACTTCAATAGACTTGACCTATAGAGGAACACCATTCAGGAGATGCAAAGAAAGAAAGGATGCTCAAAAAAAATTTCCACTACCTGAATACACACCTGAGGTTTAAGGCTATTTATTTTCATCACTGGATTCTCCAACTTAAAGTATTAGTTAAAACATATAATTTTTCTATCAGTTGAAGGTTCAATTCCTAGGTTAGACAGTGCAAAAAAATCTGGTTCAGTGCAAGAATCATACAAGCGATACAAAAAGCAATTTAGACTGAAGAGTATTAAGAGAATCCTTTGGCATGAGAACAATCTACCTACATGAATTGATTAAAGGATTCAGTTCAAAATTCAGAGAATGTCATCAAGTATGGTAAATACCTGAAGAAGGCTGGTGAGGATGATTGGCAAAACATTGAGTTTAGCAACTAAAATGAGTTTCCTAGTCCTTCTGTAAAGGCATGTTGTAACTCCTAATCTAAAAAAATTCTGACAAAATTAAAAATTGCATGTCTTTGACATTGTGAATGATCCAATTATTTTCTTAGTACAGAGTTTCCTGATATTTTTAATCTGTTTACTTCATTTTCCATCATGCCAACTCTTGATATAGGATTTTCCTTATTCTTTTAGTCTTTTTATCACTACTTCACCACCCCTAACCTCATTGATTTTTTTTTTATCTATATCTATTCTGCCAACTTTAAATTGTATTAAAATTTTTTGTTTCTTAGTTATATCAATATAGTCTCCTTGATATCTTATTATTTTGCAATGAGTGTATGTGTGTGCATTAGAGATGTGCAGTTTAACCGAAAACCGACATTTTTTGGTTTCATCGTCATACTGTGAAACTGCATCAAAATTTTTTCTGAAACTGAACGATTTCAGTTTCATTTTTATATCACTACTGAGTGACCATATCCAAAGAAACACTATTGAAAAAGACTTTCAGATGTTAATAAAATTAAATTTTATTAACATTTATACCATTGTCAGGGGAGAAGATTGAACAAAAATATGTTAAAAATATTTAATTGACTAGTTTTAAGAAATAAATGTGAAATCTATTTATTTCAGTTTAAAAAAAAAAAAAACTTTTTGCGGTAAAATTAACTACAAAATAGTGAGTAAAAATAAAAATAGTTGCCAGGTTCGTCTTAAAGTTAAATTTTATGAAATCAGGTTTTTTGT
Organism: Acanthosepion lycidas; assembly: GCA_963932145.1. Taxonomy (NCBI): domain Eukaryota; kingdom Metazoa; phylum Mollusca; class Cephalopoda; order Sepiida; family Sepiidae; genus Acanthosepion; species Acanthosepion lycidas. The sequence continues at coordinate 111,877,939 of OZ010589.1, read as the reverse complement.
AAGGGTTTTCTAAAAGCCAGTGTTACACCAATCACAAAATAAAGTTGTTGCAAATAAGAACAAAAAATGAAGATTTTATTTTTGATAAATAAATTTGTTTTTTTTTATCTAGGGTATGTACCTGAATCAGATATTAAGAATAATTAAAATAGTTTTTAATTTCACTTTTAAGATGTATATATTTCCAGATATGCGAGTCTCTGTTTTCTATAAATAGAATTATGTTTCTATCTAGCAAATACACGTAAAATTAGATATTAAAAAATAAAGTAAGTTTTAATCTCAGTTTTAAAATGTGCATATTTTCAAAACTGCAAGTTATTTTTTTATTTTTTTTTTTTAAACCCAAAATAAAAATCATTCTTTTTTAGCCACTTTTGTTCGATGTTGTTGTTTTTTTTTTTTTTTTTTTTTTTTTTTTTACAGTTCTGCCTATAAAATTCTTCTAAACAAGGAAAATTAATTCACTTTTTTTATTACAAATATCTTTATGGTTTTATCTGGTGAATACACTTAAGATTATATATTTAAAAGGATTAAAATAGTTTTTAATTTCAGTTTTAAAATGTGTATATAAAAAAGAACAAATGATACTCGCAGATTTGAAATTCTATACATTCTAAAAATGAAATTAAAAGCTTTTAATTATTTTTAATATTTAATTTTAGGTGTATTTGCTAGATAAAAACATAAATTTATTTAGGGGGAAAATAATTTTCCTTGTTTAGAAGAAATTTATTTGCAAAAGCCCAATAATAGCTAACTGGTGTACCAGAAAAGAATTAGTGTTTTTTTTTTTTTTTTTTTTTTTTTTTTTTTTGCTTTATAATGAAGAAATTTGATTTCTTGGGTCAGAGAAGAAATGAAAATCTTCCTGGTTGTAGTTTAAGTTGTCTTCAAATTGAGTGTACAATTTCAAGAATATTGATAAAGATTGGTCACTTTGATTTTGCAAAACAAAGTAATGTGTAAAATTTAGTCTCGAAAAAAAAAAATTATTTCACATTTTCAGCAAAATACCGTTTTAACTCACTGTGACAAATAATTCAATGAATAAAAGGGACATACAGATTACATATTTAGAAAGATTATTTTCTTTTCTTCCAGCCATGAATATTTTTAAGATTGGACCAGAAATACGCGAGAAATTGCAAGTTGAACAGACTAAGTTGCAAATTTATCAATCTGAAACAAAATCAGATATCGACTGGAAATGCTATCATTGCACAAGAAAATGAATGGCTTCCTTAGAAAGAAAAAATAATAAATTAAAAACTAAAAAACCTAATTGAAAACTGCGGTATCAAGGAAAACAAAACTGGAAACTGATAGTGAAACATAAATTGCCAAACCGACCAACTCTAGTATGTATTTGTATGTAGGTGTGTGTTTATGTGTCAGGTAATTTTACAGGAGTACCAATTCCTTAATATCTCCCCAAATAGTATAGTCATTATCATCTCTATTGCTTTTGCTCAATTTGGACAATTGGGGTGGGCAGATTATAGCAAGAAGATAATTAGCTGGTAGAAGATGAGAAGAGTATAAAAGAAGAGATGTATGTTAAAACAATTATGCAAAAATTACTTAATGTTAAGGTTTCTTTGGTGTTTTGTATGTAACTTTATTGTATGCAAATGAACATTCATTTTCTTTTATAAATTCTGCTGTATTTTGGGGAGGGGGATGATGTGGTGAGACACTGATAATGTCATTCAGCTCAGTTTCTTTTGTTGAATAAAGCCTATCGCCATGTAGTCTTCCTGCTGATTTTTAATTTATTCAACAAAAGAGGGAAAACTTTAACATAAAATACTCAAACCATATTGATTGAACCTAGATCACAATGCTCACAATGCTTCTAAGGACTGGAAGCATTGGAAAGAATGTTTTGAAAATTTTATTCTGGAATGTGGAGATGAGGCACTGGACAAGTTCTGATCTCTGATAGCTTGTGTTTCATCCGGGGTGTACGAGTACATCACTATAAAGTGTCACTGGTGGTAGTTGAAAGGATTGTGACACTGGTAGTATGAAAATAGGATTAAAAGGGTTCATGTGAAAAGCCTGCATAGAATTGAAAGGGTTGAAAACATGAAAAAAACATTAAGGTGAAAAGCATTAATTGAAATATGAAGTGAAGGGAAAAAAAAAGAAGAGAAAATGTTTTTTTTCCTTTCTGATAAACAGAAATGCCGAATGGAATGTTAAGTCCAAAATATGGAAATGTGAATAAGAATTATGAATCCTTGAAGCCAGAATGTAAATGATCTGCAGTGTGTTTTGAAAATGGGCAGAGAATATTTAGGTTGTTTTGGTATTTGAAGGTGATTGACTGCTGGGGAAGAAATTTCAGTAAAGCCAAAAGAAGCCAAGTTTTGTAAACCTGCAACTGGGCAGGAAATTATTTGGGTTGTATTGGGAATTCAACAAATAAGGAGAATTCTTTGCAGATTTGAAATAAATTTTTAAACAAAAGTTTGTTGGCAAAAACAATAATTGTTGGGAAAAAGGAACGTTAAAACAAAGTTTATTGTTTTGGAATAGCTGATCACTTTGTTTGAAAGTCGGTGTTGTTTCTCTAGGGTTGGAGAAAATAATTAATGAATATGTAATGAGCTTTGAGGGTCCAGTAAAAGTTGGGTGAGATGCATATAAAATGAATGCTTAGTTGAAGCCAGCAGTTGTCACTGGAGAGAGCTGAGATGAATCAACAGCAGATGAGGGAGCTGTTGAACCTCGTAACCTGCCACTGAGAATACCCAACCTAACATCTCCTGTGAATGTTTAACTTGTTCCAAGTTTTAGAAGCAAGAGATACAGTATCACAATAGATACTTTAATGGGAAGGTTAGTTTTGTATCAACAATTATATAAACCAATTGAAAATTAACCCAGCAGCCTTCTTTGTTACTTGTTATGATATTTGTATTTTCACTGGCAGAAGCATTCTCGTCCTTTTTCATAGTATGTTTCTGTCAACTCGATTCAGCGCTTAAGTACCAACGAAAATTTGTTCTTCACTACACTGTGATCAAAGAACGCAACGTGGGCAAAGCAGATGAAGGAATGAAGCGGTCAACAGATAACCCTTAGTAACCAGCATAGGAAAGACTCCTGATCATGCCGGGCCTGCTGTTTTATAATTTTACAAATTATGAGGAAGCTGTCCAAACATTGGACCAACTATATATCAAGACACCTAATGAGATCTCTGGTAGGGATTAGCTTCTGACTAGAAGGCAGAGGAGTCCCTTGAGAATCTTCTTCAGGACTCCAAGATCTTAGTAAAGATTGCAACTATAAAAAAGTCATGAGTGAACAATACAGAGAAGAGCAAATCAAGTGGGATTTCATCCAAGCGGTTGCTGGAAAATTCAACACTGGATCTATTGTTGGCCTTCATTCAAGTATGTACAATTGATCTTGCCTGAAGAAATTCACAACTTTACTCTCCTACAAGCAATTTGTTGGTCCCAGGTATAGCAGCCGTTGTTGGTACTAAGTGAATGTTCAGAAAAGAGCTCCATAGTTGTAGCCCTTGCCAAAAGTATATTACCAGAAAGAGTGCCAATTTTGTGGTAACACAGCTTATATTTGTGTCCTGCTTGTAGCATCATGTTTTAATGGTGGAAAAAAATGGACACTATTCGAAGGTTTGCCAATGTAAGACCAAGTCATCTGGGACGACAACTATGATGGTTAATTTTAAACCAATTTTGTGTGTAATCCCAGATATCTATCTATTCACTTATAACATATGAGATATTAGTTATATATCAGGGCAGACTGGGTTCTCTAGCCTTTGGTGGCAACCAGTATAGGAGAAAGCTATAATGACAGCAACATTGAAACTACTCTATTATCTTTCCCATGAAATCATGGCTTTTCACAGATGAAAAATAAAAAGGGAATCTGCAGAAAGGCTATGATCACCCATGTCCTGATGGGACATAATGTTAAAAAATAAAAATAACTTTGTATATAGTAGAAACTTCAATTTTAATGTGTGATGATATTTGTGTTTCTATTGTTTTGTAAAACTATTACTATTTATATTCTATAGACAAAATACTGGTCTGACTCTTAGTAAGTTTCCTCAATTTTCCCTTGAGAAAGAATCTCTAATTTCTTTTCTCACTATCAATAAATTATTTCTAACAGCAAAAAAGAAAGTAAAACAAAATAATTTAGATACAGAAGGAATAGTTTAAAATTGTGTTTACTGTTGGAAATCTTTAAACTTTGATTTTATTAGTACTTCTTCTTCCATACTGACCTGTTTGTGTTACAGTACAAAAGTTTCTTTATTATATGTCGCGGAAAGGGATATATTTATTCGAAGTAGCAAAGTGGTTTTGGACTACTGTAACCGAGTAGGACAATCTAGCAGGTAACTAATGGACTGGTCCTCATCGTAGTGGTAGGCAATAGGAGAAGACTATATGCATAGCCAATAGGCATTGTTGTCCCTATATCTCCACATCAGTCTGTATTTATGGCTGACACCAGCCAATCATATTACTGTGAGTGGGAACCCAAGTGTATGCATATTCATTAAATCACTTAAATCACATCTTTATTCTAACTGCTTGTGTGCTTTATTTACTGTCCCTGATTTTCTGGTTTTCTAAAATATCAGCTGACCTAACTTATGCAACAAGCCAAGTGGATGAGGTGGGGGAATTTTGCAACCCATTTGCATCCCATTACTCAGTTCATGCTCTGTCTAATCATTATTAAATTGATAATTATGTAAAAAAAAAAATATATCTGGTAAGTAAGAATTTGAATTCTTTGGACTTTGATCTAACTCTTGCTTTGCTAGTAATGTAGGCAGCCCAATCTAATCTGATGAGCTTTTTTCCTGGTGCCTGGTCTACCTGTGTTTAAACGTGCTACTAGATTGGCATCTAGATCCCACCCTTTTACTATTGAATTAGGCAAATGTAACTGCTACTCTTACTCCAACAGTTTCTTTTCTTGCACTTCCTGCCTGTGGAACTCCCTTCTGCTTCCTTGCTTCCCTGATAACTACAATCTTCTAAAATTTAAATGTAATGTCAGTCACTTCTTGAACCCTGTTCAACTGTTATCCTTTCCTCAGTCCCCTCTATACCCAGTTTTTTCACTCACCTTCATTCTCTATAACCCCCTGCATACTAGTGGCATTCCTGCATTGCTTGAGGTGAAATGATTATGAAAAAAAAGCATCTCAAGAATAAGATGCTTTTATTCTAAGAGTTAATAGGCATTATTATAATGAAGTTGTTATATCCTTTTGTCAGTAAACTTTATCAAGCCCAAACTACTTGATTGCTCTGTTGACTGGGATTTCAGAATATGCCATCTACACCTCTGCAGAGAGGTATCCCTTCCCTCATGAGACCTGTCCTAGGTATGATGATAAACTACATCTAGCAGCAAGGCCTCTGATTGGGAAGTTTTGAGGAGTGTAGGAATTTAAGTTAATTGCTCTTGTTCCCAGGTCCACCCAGAGCCAAGGAGGTAGCAACTGTTAGGGCCCCAGCTATGGACAAATATTTAACAGCCAAATTGGGATCAAAACACTATGAAAGAATAAAAATAGATTTTTATAGTAAAAATGCCAGCATTACATTTTTGGGAGAAAAAAAATATTAATACATTCTCTTCATACAAACATATCCTAAAAATCTTGACAGTATTAAATAACCCATTGAGGTTGATATGCGGTAAAACAAAATAAACCAAACTACTTGAACCTGTTGTAGAGACTTTAGATAAACTTACTACTTGTGGCTGTCATCCTACTTTCATTAAATCTAGATTGTTTGCACTGAGTGATTCACATGGATTAGAAGTTAGTTGCTTTACAGTATTAGGCAACTATAAACAAAGCAGCTTTATCCTTTGGAGAAATTTTTCTTACAAAGATCATGTTATCTCTTACTATTTAAAACTAAATTTTATAGGTTTGGCTCAGAAGTGATATTTACCCCAGGGGATAGGTCAATTAGACTTATAATCATAGATTAATTAGGAAATCAGTACAAGGGCTAATTTCTTCTAGAAACAATCCCTTGATTTTAAGGACTGTATAATTTATTCAGCATCTGTTAATGTCTGGGACACTTTTAATTTTGCTATGATTTTTTTTTGTTCTTTCTATTTATTTATTATAATTTATACAATTGTCAGTCATTCAGAATATAAAATTCCTGAACTCTTTTATCATTAAATGGGTTAGTTAATGCCTGTTAGACAACATTCATGTCTGGTCAATGAATAAATAAAGTTGGAGAAATGCATGCTTAAATTGTCACAGTGCCAAATAGATGATTGAAGCCTGAAATATTACATTTTAATTTGTACCAACAGAAAATAAAGTTGCAACAATCCAAAGAATGCTGCTGATTTTGCTCTATGTACACATGTTGGTTCTGATCATTTTGGGACATTGCAAAAACATTCCCCTCCCCAAATATAGACAGAACTTAGATGCATGCTGGAATTTCTTCCTAGCCAATATGATAGGCCACTTTTCGGTCTCAGCCACCATATTTCTGTTCTTTCTTGTCATGAACTCCAAATGCTGTGATCATGTGTCTGTATCCCTTTTGTGTGTTAATGCCATTCTTAGTTTGTGAACTTTTTTTCCTCATCACTGTTGCTTTGTCTACTTTTGTCTTGCATATATTGTCTACTTAGTATTATTTTTGCCTGGTTCTTTTCTTTTCTTTCTTTCATTAATGCTTATTGCAAACTTTGTCAGTTCTGTTTGTTGAGCATTTCTGCCAATTACATTTAACTATAGCCAATTACTATACAGCACTGTTTTCTAGCAGGTAGTAAATAGTCTAATGTTCACACTACAGCCATCTTGTGATGTAATATGCTCATATATGTGCATTGTCAGTATATGAGTTTTTTGTCTATAAATTTGGGGAGGGGAATCTGTTAGATATATGCTGTGATAAGATTTAGTGTAGTGAAACACTATTGTGCAGGTGCCATGCCAGAAATAAACATATTCAGTTAGAACTGTGAGAGGAATTATATTGTGAATCTTTGAGACACTTCCTTGTAAACAATTAAAAATTAGAATATTCTCATCTTTCTCAGTAATTCATTAATTTCACATTAATTAATGAGTAATATAAAATAATAATCATTAATAAATTAAATATTAATAATAATATTTATATAAGAATTACTATCCTCGTTGTTCTCATTGATCAATTAAGCATTGAAAGGTGAGAATATTCTCCTCCAGTCCAAAGAAAAAAAAGACAATAGAGCAAAAACAGTAAATGCAGACAATTTGGACAAAGAGATGAGAGCTTCAGTTACATATTTGGATTCATGCCAAAATCCCTATTACCAACCTTTATACAACAATAGAAAAATCTTAGAAGAGTCTTTGAAATTTATTCACCTTGTTATAAATTAAATATTAATAATAATATTTATATAAGAATTGATATCCTTGTTTGTTCTCATTAAGCATTGAAAGGTGAGAATATTCTCCTCCAGTCCAAAGAAAATAAATTACAATGCACATAAAGTTATTTAGATAAAATCCTACTAAATGATTCTAATTTAACAAATTTTTTTTTTTGTATTACATTGAAAACCAAATAACTGACAATGTTTAATCTTCTAATAAATTTATTATTTTAAAAAGTCAATTTCAAAGTAATAATTGTAAATGAAAATATAAATAAGATTTAAGAGAATCTCCTAATGTAAATTCTCCATTGTTTCCTCATCAGATTCTACTGATGGATAATTATATTGTGATAATTCTATTTTAGATAAGGAAATATAAATTCTTTTTATTCATATTCTGTTTCAGCAATAATGTATAAATATAAATAGCCTTGTGACTGCAGATTTTTTAAAAAAATACTTATACACATTTTGGTGCCAATTCTCTTGAAAGACAATTTTAACAGTTTTAAGCTATCATTCTTAGTTCTTTTGATCAGTGACTAATGACCAACAATTATGCTAATTTGTGCAATTGTCTGTCTTTTGGCCACTGTTTTGTTTTTGTTTTGCTTTGTTTTTTTTTGTTTTTTTTTTCAAGCAGGATGTCTGCTTAAGGTTCCACTTATCTTTTTTTGAATTTTATTTATGACTTTTTTTCCTTTTTAAGGCAGCTCTGAAATGGTAATGCAAGTGATGATATGAAGAACTCCTAGCATCTGCTAAACTTACTCTACCACTCATAGCAAGTGGTCTCCATTTACAAGCAGACAATCATTTTGGGAGATTGGATTCATTAACCAACCTCCAGGTGGACCAATGGTGCCTAAAGTAGGAACCATGAACAAAATCCATGATACAATAGCTTCTTATCAAAAAAGAGTAAGTGTTTTCTTTGCCTTTGCTAGAAATTGTCCACATTCAATGTATATACACAATTACTGTAAGGTATGGCTGTAGAGAATGTGTGAGTGGATTAGTTCTTTATACAAACTAGGGTATGTAGCCTACTTTCAAAAGATTCTTTTTTTTTTTTTAATATTTAAATTTTTTAGTTTTTTAAATACTGAATTTTGAATATCTGAAAGTTTTTTATGAGTTTTATCTTTTGTTGTATATTCAAAAGAAAATATTTGATTCCTTAATAAATGTATTTTGTAATGAGACAAAAACCAATTTTCTTTAAAAAATATTCTAAGATCTTAATTCCATTGAGACGCAAGTTCTTTAATGAGTTGCATACAGGTTCTTGTTGGGATTACAATGCCTGCAGTTTTTCTTATTCATCTTTTGTTAAATGTTTTAGTGGCAGAGAAAAACAAAAAAAATTAATTACCAGAATTAGAAAATTAATTTTCTGCCTATATTTCTGAGATGAGATATTGTAATTATTTACACCATTTACATTGTTTGGACTGTTGTCCTTATCTTCATTGCCATATTCATGACATTTTAGCCATTGTACACTCTGGACTTCTTCAGGTGAATGGAATCTTGAACTGAATCCTTTATTTCATCCATCAAGGGTAGATTGTTCTAGTTCCATGTACCATGCCTCTTCTGGATGTCTTGGCATAACTTATCTCCCTTTAACTCAACTCCAAGTTTTTGTTCACCTCAGCTGTAGCCAGGTATTGAACTTCCAATTCTTTTGAGTCAAGTAACTGGATTCAACCAATGCTGTTATCCACCAATGATTCAATAATGCTTTTGGAACGAGAACTATCTACCCCGGCGGACAGAATAATGGGTTAAGTTTGAAATTTCAATCACCTGAAGAAAGCCAGTGCATACAATGCCCGAAACATTGTGAATATAACAATGAAGATGAGGACAACAGTTTGAACAATGTAAATAGTGTTTTTATGCATGCATATGTGTGTGTGGATATTGCCATGTACAAATGACAAGTTACAAAATCCCTTTGCATTTATGCAAATGCATACATATAAATCCTCAAATTTTATCTGTAATATATTCATCTTTAATTTTAATCTAAAGCAATGATTTTCATAACCATTCTGTTCATGTCTTGCAATTACTTTCTTGGTAACTCAAAATGAGAATCATTCATTGTCAGTAACTTTTAATACTTTTTTGGGTACGCACTAAAATGAAACAATAAATCCTGTATTTCCACCATAAAGTAAAAATGAACTTCCCATGTTTAAACCACCCCTCCTTCAATTTTTCATTGGATGGTGCTCACTGATTACCAATGCAAATATCACTATTTTTCATCAACAACAGGATGATCAAATAATAGAAATATTTTTCTAGTTAAAAACTATTGTTCTAAGCTCAAATATTTTAACATAGGCTAACAGACACAAGAGATCTGCACTTGTGTCTTTAATAAATAGAGCAGCTGATAGTTCTCATAAAATAAGCTTCCTTTATTAATGTTTTATCTAATCTTGTGCTTTTCTCTTGTTTTTCATTATAGATTGGTTCCTATGATAAGCAGCTGTGGGAACAATCAGTTGAACAGAAAGTATATAAGGTAATTTACTTATTGGCTTTCATGTTGCTGTTGGCAGATTTGACCTTTTACTTCAGTAGTGTGAATAATGTAGAATCTCAAACTGCATGTTCAGCACAATTCGTGTTTTAGTAAAACATTTTTTTCTTTTATGAATCTAAAAGTATTCAATATATATATTTTTTTTTAATAAAATTAATTTGGAGAAATCTTTCTGATAGATTTCATGGTGGTACTCAAGAAGTTTCCATCTAAGTTACTTTCCTCTTTAATAATTGTTACAACTTATTAAAAGAAAAAAAGTAACTTACTTAGAAAATTCTTGAGAGTGGTGCTATTGAATCTTACTAAAATATAAATCTGCACCCCAGATTTTTTTCAAATATCTCCTTTCCTACAAGGAATACCTCCAAATCAACATACATGATTAGAGAACTTTTAGAAAAAAAAAGTAAACGGTTAAATTCAAAATTTTGTATTATTTAAAATATACAAATATATAAATTAATTTCTCAAACTAAAATAAAATAATTACATTCTAAAAAAAATTCAACACATTAAATTGCATCACTTAGCAGCCTCCATAGTTTATTTTGAGTTTCAGTTAAAATGAAGCATATTTATGAATGTTCTGTGTAAAGCTAACATTTTACTTTTCTTTATAAATACTTTTTGCTAAGAAGTTTTCCTTTTGTCTTTATCCTCTCTCTCTCTCTCTCACTCACTCACACACACACACACACACACACAGTGTCCTATGGATAAATTGTCTAAATTATGCAAAAATGAAAATAGCATTGACATCTCATTTTAACAAATATATTTACCAAAATTACACAAAAATATCTTGAAATACTAAACAGACAACTTTGGAATCTACTTCAACTCTTTTAGAAGATCTCCTTGTTTAAATTGGTGAATGCTGCCATAATCCTTGCCTTCAGTTTATCTTTCGCGTTACAAGTAATTTTGCTGGTCTCTCACTCAACTGTGCCCCACACATAATAATCAAGGTGGTTGCATTCTGAGCCAGATGTAAGAGGTGATGTGGTCACAAAAGTTGTCTGACAGCCATGACTGGGCTCTCCTACTTGTGTGGCATGGTGCAGAGTCCACTTGCCAGATATAGGGTCTTCAAGCAGCCACCTTCTTGACCCAGGGCAGCACTAGCTCCTCAAGGCACTTGATGTAGGCCTCCATATCACCAAACACCTTTGTAACTGCACTGTCCTCAGATTGACACCTAAATACTTGGAAATGTTTGTATTGGAGCTTCTGGGCTGAATGCCAAGCAGTACAGAATGCTGTTTCCAAATTTCTGGCAGAGTGAATTGTGTCATGGTGCTCTTTTTCTACACAGTCAGTGCCCAACTGACCCTACTATACTGTGCAGTCAACAAAATCAAAAAGAAACAATGCACATGCCCAAAATAAAAAAGATAAAATGGCCACAATTTACCCATTGCACTTTGTAGCTGTATAAATGAACAAACAGAATTTGACTTAGAATTTGTGTAAAAATTTGATGTAGCAATAGTTCTGGTTTACAAGTGTTTAATACATGTTTATAATTTTAGTGAAACTTTTGCACTTGGCAAGGTTATAAATTGAAATTTGATGTCTCTGATTTCTACCTCAAAAAAAGGAGTGATAACTGGTGTTTATTAGTAAAGACAATAATTTGAAACCATATTTCTATTGTCATATTTGTTTTTTCCTTTTTAATAAAATTTTAGCTTCTTAATGTGAAGATTGATTCTTTTATTGTTGCTTCTTTAATTGCATTACTCCTCTTCACAACAGTGAGAAATTGTTCACATGTCAATGAATAAGAAATTTTGAATTTCTTTAAAATCTAACATACTAAATGCAGAGAAAAATGCATGTTTTAGCACTTACTGATTTCACACATTTCAAATTGAAGATGATTTTTGTTCTTCAACAAACCTAAAATTTTATAAGGTGCAAGCATTTTCAAGCTGAAATCAGGCATGTTATGAATAAGGCAAGTAGTTTAAATGGTTCTGCATATTGTGCCTTATATATAGTATTTAATATAAGTGAACAATTATGTAAGAACAATTAATCTAATTTTTTATCTTGTATTAAAGATTTATTTATTTCAGAAATTTCTTAATGTTGGTAAACATTTTTATATTTGTGATTTATTTTTAGAATAATTTAATATCTTGACAAGCAGTTATTTCATTGTTTTTTAAAAAAAAGTTGATAAAATTTGTTTTATTAATTAATGTCAATAAGATTAGATTCATTCAATACTTGGAAGAGCTGAATGGTGTGTGCGTGTGTGTGTGTGTGTGTGTGTGTGTATGTATGTGATATAAAATTGGTGTGTATATTTGGGCAGCAATCTATCTTTTATACAAGTTTCATTAAAGACAACTGACAAGGTACTGCAATTAAGCTTTTTATTCAATTTTTCTTGTGTTTTTTTTTTCTGGACATAACCTATGTAAAAGTTGTCCAAATGTTCTGTATATTGGAGCAAGATTCAAATTACAGAGAACCATTATTATTTATGAATTCACGTGTCCGTTAAGAAACTGTGTTCCTGATCAAACCAACTTCATGAATAATTATATTGAACATACCACTACATTCCGACCAAGAAGACTCGTGTTACATCTCTCTGACTATGGCTCAATTAGGACTCATTTAAACACATGCACACATCTATCAAACTCCATTGACAACATACTCATAGGAAATACAACTATAATAGCCTCATCTACATGTTAAAAAAAAAAAAGGCTGAAAATAATGGCAGCATTAATAATAAAGAAGAAGCCAACACTCAATAAGATCAACTATGAACACAGCCACAATGTTCTGTGTTTGGAAATAAAAAAAAACGTTCCCATAACTCTAGATACATACATTAAAAAAAAAAAAAATCTACATATTCGTTTAAAAATATAAATCTTCCTTGATAACAGCTGAAAGAATAGCTGAAAGTTATAGTTACAGAACAAATGTAACAATTTTTACATACTTTATGTCTGAAAAATAAAAATGCTCATATGAACACAAGAAAAATTTAATAAAAAAAAAATCACAGTACATTGTCAGTGGTCTTTTAATGAAACTCATATAAAATATAAAAAGAGAACACAGTATTTATGTTTTACTGTTACATGCAACTAAACGGTTTCATGTGCACTTATAGAGTTGGTCAATGTTACGGTCACACAATCATCAGGTGGAGAAAGAGGCAATAAGACACTCATTCAAAAAAAAAAGGTTCCCTTCTTTGACTGATAATTGTGTGACTGGAACATTGACTAACTCTACGAGGCCACATGAAACCTTTTAATTTCATGCTACAGTATAATATAAGTACTGAGTTCTCTTTATATATTTTATATTTGCTCTGTATTTTGTGTATATTTTATATACCTACATTCAGCATTTTGTTTGTAGAGCCTATGAACTTTGACTTTTTACACATATATGTGAGCACCTTTTAAAGAACAATAAGTATGCAGCTGAATTCAGTGTTGACTGGTTTACTGTTTTCTCCCAGTCACACTCTTTATTTCATCTAAATGTACTAGAGTCACTGTATATCAAGTCTCGCAAACTGTGTCTCTGTAAATAATGTGATTGTTTGCTGGGGCTTGCTGTCATTAGTCTCTGGTACTCCACCTCCACCTTTTTTTTTTCTCCCTTCTCTATCCTCTTATCAATCATTTGCTAATTTAGATTTATTGTAATTTATACTCTTTTTCTCCTGATTAAAAACTTCAAAACTGGTCGTTTTCTTTTTTTTTTCTTTTACAACAATACTCAAGTTCTGTACCACTAAGAATGTTTATATATATATATATATATATATATATATATATATATATATATATATATATATATATATATATATAAACATATATACAGTAGCGAGCATAAAGATCAGAACGATGTTAAGAAAAAGACTAAATATGAAATAACATTTTATTTTAAAGCTTCAAAGAACATTTTATCAAGGAAAAATAAGAGTATAAAGGTAAATTATATAATTCCAAAATATAAAGATCAATAAACTTATTTTGATAAAGTTATAAGAATAATTATATAACATTCGAAAAAAATAGATGATCAAAAACATCAGAACAATTAATAAAATCACACTATTATAATGGATACATCATATCCAAATGACAATAGCGTTCATAATTCATTAGTACTTGATGTGTAAACCTTTACTTTCAATAACAGCTTGACATCTTTTGCTACATGAACGAATTAATGTCTTGCATTCATTAACAGATATTTTCTCCCATTCTCCTTTCAAATTAGTCCATAGTTCTTCGACATTTGTTGGATTCTTTTCCTTAGCTCTTTCATTTATTGAGTCTTGCTCATTGAAGATGATGCAATATATGAGAATTCTTTGACCTGAAGTGTATGTATTTTTTTTTTGTTTTTTTTTTTTTTTCATCTTCCTGCAGTCTATTAGTCATGTACCAAGAAGGACTGGACGGATGAAGACAGAATTCATAGATGTAGACTTAGTTCGAGGTAAGTTGATTTCTTGATAGTATTTTTCTTATTCTTCAGGATTTGGTGCTACTTGCTGCTCTGATAAAACTCACTGTTTACACCATGAATGTGGATGGGACCTTTACTTTATAACCATACAAAAAATCCACATATCTTTTCAGATCAATTCTCTTTGAAAGAGGAAAGATTCTTGCATTTTGTTATAAAATATGTAACCTTACAAAATAGAAATGTGCTGAAAACTCACTTTTTGCTTTCATAACTGCATTAGCTGAATTTTGTAACATAGATAATTCTTATGTGTTGGATAAAACTTCTATTAGTGTTAGGGGCTGGATTCATACATTTCCCAAGGGTAATGAACAAAGCAATTTATTCAAACCCAAAAGTAGATTGTTCTCATTTCACTTTCTATATCTTGTATTAGTCTTTTTACTGTTGTGTTGCTTGTCCATTTCTTTCACAGAGCTCTATCTGACACAGGATTGAACACATAACTGTCAAAATAACAGATATGTTTTAACAAATGCTTTAATCAGCCAGTGGTTTATTTTTGTTGCTGTAAACCTAATATCTGTACTCAGGTAGTAGAAAATCTTTGTGTACTTTAATCAGAGGCATCAAGATAGTGTTCATTTTTATACTTGGTCAACTGAGATTTTCAGAGCCTAACATGTACATTAATTCTTGTAGTTATCTTACCCTTCAGTGTTCTGTTTATTATCTTGACTTCATTTTTACAAGGTTTGATGATCCACCTTTATCAGCCAAGTCCAGACTGAAGCTTTTTGATGCCCTCCTCCTCTTACTTTTAGTGAAAGCAGGATTCGTATTCTTAGCCACAATTGCATGGAATGGAATATATTCTTGTTGATTTTTTTTTCTACCAAGACAGGCTTGATTTGAGATAGATATCTGAAGGATTGAACTGCTTTTGAATATTGTTTTGATTTTGTATCAACTGCAGAATCCTCTGGATCTTTTTTTTTTATGAACCCCCTTACATATGGTAGATAGATTTTTAATTGTTGTCTTGTTTTAAGCTGATTTTATGCTTGCACAGTAATTGTTACCTTAAAGGTCATTTCTAATACTGATCATCTCCTGTTGTTATGTATCTGGACTACCACATGAATTTGTTCAATGTTATAGGCAGGGACAATCTCTTTCCATTATGGATGGTGGAAATTGAAGTTCAGGTATTATCTAGTCAATGTTTGTTAGCTTATGATATATATATATGTCTTGAACTCATGCTCTGCGTGAGCTATTAGTCCATCCAGGAAGGTCAGTTGATCATTTGATTCATTTTTCATTGTCAACTGTATAAAAGTTTTTATCAAGTTCATTTCTTTTTTTTTCTTTTATTTAATGTCATGTCCTTTCAGGACATAGGTGATCATGGATCTCCACAGATTTTTTGTTACCTGTGAATTGCCATGAGTGATCTGCCATTGCTTTTGCCACGAATTGGAATTAATTTTTTTCTCTTAGACTGGCTGCCACCCAAGGTTGTAGACACTAGTCTACACTCTATTTAATCCATAGCTGGAGGGAGAAAAGATCGATTCATGCCTTCCCCAAAGGCATTAGTGTGAAAGTGAACACAATAGACTAGGCTGGAACCTGAACACAGCTCTCTGATTTCATTTCCTGTGTCTATAACTATTAAACCATCTGCACATCAGTCATATTCAATGGAAAAGCTTCTGATAATGATAATTCCTTACAAATTCCAGTATGAATTTAATAATTTGAATGCACTTTCATATTTCAAGCAATCTTTTCTATTGTTTGTTCATGGATTCCCCTAAGAAAAATTTAGGACTAACGCTTTGCTTGTTTTTTTTTTTTTTACAAAAGGTCTTTTATTTTATTTAATTTTAATACACAGATCACAAAACCGATGTCTTGCTATCTTTTTATTTATAATGTATTATGTTTTTTAATAAATAATTTAATAATCAACTATTATTACAAATAAATAACGAAGCAATATCACTAGAAAGAACCCCTAAGCACTCTACTCAATATGCTTTTGATCACAGATTGCAAATCATATATAAAATTATCCTTTTAGCTTTTTCTTATATCTTTGAAAAACTGAAACATTTCTTAAATTCTTGTTAGTATTTTTAAACTTTATTTAAATGATGGTTTTATTCCTGTTTTTTGGTATAATTTTTCTTCAGAATATATTTTATACAAACTTGTCAAGAAATATTACGATATAATGCACTCTATTTTCTATCATCACTGAACTGTAAAACATTGTTTTATAGAAAATAACTAACAATATGTTAGTGCTTTATTTTATTTCTATTTGTAAAGACAACATGGAGCATATGTTATCTAAAGATGTTATAAACATGTGGCATATCTAAAGATGGGTATCAATGACTAGTGAAAGAGAATGATCTCTACATTTATTTACCAAGAGAATTTAAGCTGTTTTCTCATTATGATGCATTAAATTTTAAAACTATAGAAGATGTTTACAGTGCATTGTACATAGAATCTGAAATGAAATCTGTTTTCTTATCTTTGGACAGGTTCGACCTTCACTAAAGCAAAACCACAGGTGCCTTGGACTCGCATTACACAGAGGGCTGTTTTAAGGGTTGTCTTCTTTCCGTTTTATTACAGATGGTAAGTTTTGTAATAATCAGGATTGATTGTTATGGAAATGAATAAATGCTCCCAACATTGTGCATTTCAAAACCATTACAATAAATTAAAGAAATTATCAAAAACAATGACTAGTTTAAAATCATATCATAATTTCTGTTTATAGTGAAAATGTTGCCTTAATTTATTTCCTTCATTTTGTTTAGAAAGCCACTCTCTGAGTGGTAACTTATAAGAATAAATATTAGTCCAGAAGGAACAAACAATAACTGATATCACAGGACAGAATAACAATAATCAACAAATATGACATATCAGTCAAACAAAGTAGGTCCAAAGATAGAGCCTTGGTAGAAAGGGATGGGATTGAACCAAAACTTTGGCCTTAGATACTACACCCCAATATTTGCTATTTTTATCTAAAACTTAAACTCTTCAGTAATAACTGTTAACACATCAGTGGTTGACCTAGAGAAGGAAAAAACATTGTTGTGTGAAAGAAGACCATGTGAAGTGAGATGTTCAACCAATTCAGTGCAGATTGTCTAAATGCCATTAATGATTGAATAAAGATATTTTTGTTTTCTCTCCTTCATCAGGTGGATACAGCAGACATCAGCATCATTCTGGCTTGCTATGCTTGTTCTCTACACATCGCAGCTGCTGACAATGGTCATTTACATCAGTAACGCTGGGGAGTACCTTAAAACTGATGTAAGTAAACAAAGATGTTGGTCTTTTAATCTATTTAACCTCTTACTGGTTCCAAATGAAATGTTTTGACACTTTATATAAGTTGTGTGACATTCTGTCAAATTCTCCACTGGTAGGAGTGAATGCAAATAAATTGTTAAGTACTTAGACAGAAATAAATTCACTCGTAACATTTCATTGAAGTAAGACTAAAATATCTGCATTAAATCTTTTCAAACAATTTATTTCTTTTGAAGAAAAAGTGGTATTGAATATATTTTTCATACTTTTACTTGTTGCTTTTGAATATGATCCTTTATACAAAAAAAATAATTAAATCAGCATAGTTTCCTATGCCAGAAAGAGATTTTGTTATTCAGATATGTGAAATAATCTTATTGTAAAATTAATGATAAAAATAAAGGACAATTGCATTGCAGTCAAGATTATCAGGTGCAATATGCACCCAAGAAAAGGTCAAACAATACATCAGCTGAAATGTGATTAAAAACAATGAAAATAGAATAATGACAATGCTTTGTCTCGACTATTGTGATAGCATTGAAAATATTTCCCTTGATTATAGACTTAAATTATATTTAAGTTGTATTACATCAGAATTTTTCTGAACCTCACACAAAGAAACACTAATGTATAAATTAATTTTTCTTTCTTTTACTTCCTTTTCTCCTGATTTCTGAAGCAAACAATTCAAAACATTTAAATTCAGTTGTTTTCTGCAAATTTAAAAAATTTTACTTCCCCCTTCAATTATCAAATTTTTATTGTACAGATTTGTTAAAATAGACTATTTCCTCTTCAAGATTGTTTTTTATCATGCATTTTATTTTTATTTTATTTTTGTGAAATTATAAAACTATTTTATTTATTGTGTCGAATCAAATTTTGGAGACTGGACATTACTTTTACAAAGACTTTCAGTTTAGCAAAAAGCTAAACTGATTGCTGCATTCTAAACAATGAATATAAAATTATTGTTGCATAATCTGATGCTAACCCTGTATTACTTCTACTTTGGACTTTGTTTGATTCTCTGTTGCTATTGTGTCTAATTATTGGAACCTAACAAAATACAAGTCATGGGAACTAATCAACATTGACTAAAATCGACCAACTTTGTTAATCAAACATTTAAACAATGAATACTACTGTCCAATAATGACAACCAAAATATTTAAAATCTTAAATTCATTCTAATTTAGAAAAAATTTCATTAGGAAAAAATAGTGAATATAAAAGTGAACACTTACTTCAATAAAGCCATGTTTATTTGGTTAGATTGTGGAAAGCAGGTCAGGCTAAAATCGTTTTAGAACTTGTGTGTGTGTGTACAGACACATATATGGTCTATGTAGGTAAACATGGTTCACGGGAGGTAAATGCATAAAAACATAAAGAGTAGAAACAGGCTTTGTTTTCTGGAACTGTTCTCCAGACTAAAGAATGCATCCATGAACCCAAAGTAAAATTTGCAGCTAGAAAAAAGAAATGTATTGACTCAACTGTGATGCTGTGGATCTGTGATGAATGTGGGCAAGCAGGGCTGAAAAGTCATATTAGGAGCCATGCACAAGGATATCAAATGAAATATGTTACCGTAGGAATTAAATTGTACCTTTTGTCATAAGCAATGTAAAACTAATTCTGATCTCAGCAGACATGGGAAAGTATGTAATATCAATCATGAAAACACTGGATACAAGTAAATATTCAAAATAAATTTGTCAACAAGATAAAAGAACTTTTAAAAGCTCTTCTAGTTTTTCAGAGTCATAGCAGAGCATATGAGCAAGCAGTGGCAGCAGATACATACTTATGATGCAGAGATAGGTATCCCTATATCTGAGTGATATCTATATATATATATATATATATATATATATATATATATATATATACAGTAGTGGCCATAATATAAGGAACGAAAACAACAAAGACAAATATGTGTATTACTTAAAAAGTAATGCATGATTAGCAATGAAATTTTTACCAAATAAAGATTAGGGTGTAATGCATAAATATTATACAAAGTTACAAAAATTTCACACTTCGATGAGATCTTCTTGGTTTGAAGATCATATTATTACTACCTATGTCCACACTGCTCATATATTCTCACTAAGTCATGAAGTCAAGTTTTCCAGTTTTGTGTTTTTGTCCTTTTATGGCACCACGATGAATACTAAGAGAGAATGAAAATAATAAAACTTTATCATTACATTCCACTACATGTTAAGAGTGGAGCTGATCTGATCATTTGTCATGGAAATAGCAAGAGTTGGAAGCCTATCACTTTTTCCCTGACAAATGATTGAAGAAATTTTATTCACATGTCAATTTATAAATTAAAAAGTCCTTTTGATCCATAGTCAGTGGTGGGTGAGTTTATGTGACCCGTGTCAATTTGTGCCTATGTGTAAACTACATTTGTCTAAATAGTTGCCAAAAGTAACAAGTTTGAGAATCAAATTTTACTCAAAGAAAATGTAGACAGAAAGTATGATAGAATAGAAAATGTGTCTTTGACAAAAAAAAAAAAAAAAAATGTTATTTTTACAGTTTACAAGCTAATAATGACTTGTATCTCTAGCTTTTGTTTTAAGTGCGAAAAAAACTGATGAAATATATTAAAACTTATTTGCCGTTTATTACTTGGCTTTATATTAAAAGTTCAATTTGGCAACCCTGTCCCTTTACTTTTTTTTATTTCTGGCATAAATGTCTAGAAAATGTAGAAACATGTGAATGACTTCTAGACATTTGGCCAGATGTCATCAAATTTGTGAACTTAATTAAAAAACAGAAAAATGTTCCAAGACAAAGTCCTTCTCTGTGCTGCTGTCAGACTTGAATGATGTTTTATTTCCAGTTAAACTGCAGATTTTTGTGTTTGTTTTGAAAGACACTGAACCATTTCTGATAAAATATCAGAGCAATCAGCCATTGCTTCCTTTCTTTGCAGATGATCTTTTTAGCATGATCATGAAACTGTTAAGAAATTTGTAAAGGAAGAATACACTAAAGATAATTATATTTTCCAAACTGAATGAATTTGTAAGAATTTTGTCAAACCCAAACATTCATAAAGATGCTGCAAATATCGAGTGTGGATTTGCAAAATTTATCCGAAGAAGGAAATGTGCCAACAAAAGATCTGTTTGCATGTAGAATTGCAACAATCTTCATCATTGTTATTGATAAACTCCTGGTAATGTCTCCCCTAAGATACCCTCTTGTAAAGTCACTTGTATGGCTGAACTCCATTTGTGAAAAAAAAAAAAAAATCTGCCACAGAAGACCGTTTAAAAAGATGTCTTTCCTACTTGACGGATAGAAAACAAGTCAGCATGTCTAAATGTGATGACATCATCAATCAGTACAAAGAGCTTGTGGAGGAGACCACTGGAAATATTGCTTTCAAGAATTTCAGCAAGAATGAAGACCATCTGGACACTTTGTTTTACTTTTCTTTGTGTAGCAACAAAGAATAAAAGATTGTAGAAAGTTGTTTGCAGATAGCTGGTACTCTCTCAGGCCTCAGTGAATAAGGAAATTTGCACTGACAATATGAAACAGCAGACTCTGGTCACACAGTGGATTATCACAGATCATTGGCCATAGTTGGTGGTGCTGATAATGTTCCCATGACTATGCCTCTTCTCTGCAGTGCTTCCAAGTGATAGCATTCTGATTTCAAGATAAGAGCAAAAATATGATGGCTAAGACTGAGATTTAGTCTAATTTTATTGGTTAGGAAGAAATCCCAGCATGCATCTGTGAAATTTGTCTATAAATTTGGTTTGGTTTAATTTGTTTTACAACATATCACCCTCAATGGGATATTTAATGCTGACAAGATTTTTAGGATATGTTCCTATGAATAGAATATGTATTCTTTGTTAGAAATCAGTTTGTAGATCCGGTTTCATTGACATATTTTTGTAAATTTGTATTACTGGTAATTTTTTTTTTTTTTTTTTTTCAAAAAGGTATTGCTGGTAACTATAAAAATTTATTTTATACTTTCATAGTGTTTTGACCCTAGTTTGGGGACTAAGTATTTGCAAAATAGCTTGGACACTAACAGGTACTACTACCCTGGGTCTGGGTGAACCTGGGAACAACAGCAATTAAGAGGTGATTCCATACTCCTCAAAGCCTGATCTGAAGCCTTGCTGCTGGGTGTAGTTTATCGTCATACCGAGGATGGTATAAATTTGGGAGAGAGAAAGTTCTTAGCAATCCTTACTACAGAGATTAGAACCAACCCTCTCTCCTCAATCAAATGGATGTGTGCACTTATATTCCCTCCAACAAGATACAAGATACATATAAATATTTACAATTGTTTTTGCATTTTTAAAAGTTTTTTTTTAAATATCTCAAATGTTTTTTTTAACATCACAAAAATATTTTTTTATTTTACATTTTTTACAGTTTTATTTTTTTCTAAAAATCTTTTTTATTTTTAAGTTACTGGTTTATATATATTTTAATGATCACACAAGGGTAGAGAAAAAAGTAGCAAACAAAAAATTCAGGTTTGTGCTCTATTTAGAGCATTAAAAATTTACTTAACTCTACTTTGCTGATATGCTTTGTAAAATAAATCACCAACATTTTTGATCTGACAGAAATTTTCATAGAAAATATTCCTGTCGGAGGACGCATATTTTCTATGAAAATTTCTCAGACATTCAGGCTGGTAAATGTCTTTAATACTGTTTCTTATAAACAGAGCATTTACTTATATATTTGTATCTATAAAAAGAATGTATAAACATAAAAAAATGTCTCAAAATAATTGTTGGACTTTGTCCATTTCATAATGTGTGATGTCATTTGTTTACATTTGGATACGCATTGAGCAGATCTGATTGTATGAGAGAAAATCATGGAGAATTGTAGTTTAAAAACAGTAAAATTGACCTTGCTAACTGAAATGCTCGTGGCTATATATATATATATATAGGGGTTGGACAAAATAATTGGAACAGTTTCAAAATCCACTCCTATATTTCAAAGACCTATTATATTGAGAACTTTAACTAAAACTTCGTAATTGCAGGTTATTTCTATTGTAAATACCTTTATTTATCTAATTTACTGTCTTGTTTTTGTCTTATTTATTTTTAGAATTTAGTAAAATTTAAGCTAAATGTGTGACCTCTCCAAGTTCGAAAAAGAGCAAATTGTTGGAGCTCGCATGGCAGGAGCCGCAATCACTAAGGTTGCTGAACCGTTTGGTTTTTCAAGAGCTACCATATCAAGAACACTGATGCAATTCAAGAAACAGCAAGACCTCTAGCAACCGTAGCAATTCTGGGCAGACTTGCAAACTTACTGACAGGGACTGATGTGCATTGAAATGCATTGTGGCAAAAAATCATCGGACAAATGCAGCCAAAGTGACTGCTGAGTTGAATAACCATCTGAATAATTCAGTTTCTACTAAAACTCTTCACCAAGAGTTCCATAAGGCTGCATATCATGGAAGAGCTGCTGTGAGGAAACCTCTTCTCTCCACTCGCAACATTCAAAAGAGGTTGAAGTGGTGCAGAGATCACAATGCCTGGTCTGCAGACCAATGGAAGCAAGTCATATTCGCAAACATGTCCAGTTTTTCTCTTTTCCCAACTTCAGGGCAAATTTGTGTGTGGAGGCAGCCCAAAGAAACTTACAACCCTGACTGCCTTCTTCCAACAGTGAAGCATGGGGGTGGATCAGTGATAGTTTGGGCCGCCATATCAGGGAAATGTCTGTCCAATAGTTGCCCTGCATGGTAGAATCAACAGCAAAGATTACCTGAACTTTTTGGGAGATCATGTTCATCCAATGGCCAATACTTTATTCCCTGATGGTGACTGCATCTTCCAAGACGATAATGCTCTAATACATACTGCTCGAATGGTTAAGAATTGGTATGAAGAGCATGAAAGTGAGCTAGTCATATGGAGTGGCCTTCTCAATCTCAAGATATCAATATTATTGAACATTTGTGGTGCATTTTGGAGCAACAAGTTAGGAGCTGCTATCTTCCACCATCATGTCATGAAGAGCTGGAGAAGGTTTTAATGGAAGAATGACTGAAAATTCCTCGAGATGAAGTCAGAAAGGTGTATTATTCCATTCCTAGACGTATTAAAGATGTCTGTGAGGCTAAAGGAGGACCAACTCCATATTAAATAAATTTTCTTTGAATTTAACAAGTGTTCCAATTATTTTGTCCAACCCCTGTATATATATATATATATATATATATATATATATATATATATATATATACACACACACACACACACACACACACACACATATATATATATATAAGCTAAGTAAAATTCATTAAGCTTGAGTAAAAGATGAGATCTTCTCCAACCTACCCAATTGCAACAAGGGCAGTATGGAAATTTTATGGTTTTTTAAAATTTCCCAAATTCCAAAGAAGAATTCTTGCTATGTTTATTTAAAATACTATAAAATCTCACAAACATTTATATTTTATCAAATCCAATATTAGGGTCTTGGAATGACTGCATTCCACAAAAGATCTGTTTTTGAGACAAAGAAAGGTTATGAAAATCTTATTGAAAAACATGCAATAAATCAATGCCAGAAATTTGTCAATTTCTTATATAAACCAACTGCTACTCAGTGGGGACACAGATACAGAGAGAACAAATGACAAGATAGGTGAAGCCCAGTTTTAATCCTTTCTTCCTCTTCCAGCTGCTCTGAGGTGTTTCCATTTATTACAAATTACTCCTAGAATAATTTTCCTGCTGAAAGGTTGTCAACCAGGCTACATAGAAAGTAATAATTCTTCATTCCTTATATACTTTTAAATTTTTTGACATTAAACCCATTGTTAAATATCAATATAGTTTATTGGTTTGTGCCTTGAAATTAGTTTCCAGCAAAGAAGTTAGCATGGCTGTGAGGATTTCATGCCTGAAATCTTGGCAGAATAACAGCAACCACTGGATGAATCCCCATAGAATCTGGTTTCTTCCCATTTTGCTGATGTCGACATGTAATAACTGTGAAGATCAAAAACACTGCCAACTGACAATGCTGATAATATTACGTTTTTGATTGTGGCATGATAGGTCCCCCATACAACTGACTGAACACACACACACACAGTGAAGTGGGACCCTAAATAATTAGAATTAGAAGTGTTGTCTTTTTTTTTTTTAATGGCTGGAAGATAAACTTGAATGAAGTTTAGTGCTCAAAGTGGCAATCCACTTGAGCAAAGGGAAAGAAAATAATAAACAAATAAATGAAAAAGATCAAGTGGCACTTTGTTGGAAACCAGATGTTTCTGCTTACAGTCTTATATAGAGTCCCAATTATGACAAGAGAGAGTGAGAGGAGTTGTCTGTCCAGCCAGTCACGTCAATAGCAGTCACTCAGCTGAAGTAAGAAGTGGACCTATATGCCATCTGCCTACTACCAGAGAACTTCATTGAAATAAACACCAAACTGTTGAGAACCAGATTGTCTTCATTTTTGCTGTTGATTTCATCTTCCATTACTTGTGAATGTACTGCAAGTCTTTTCCAGTCTTTGTACACACTGGGGTGGGGTTGGAGGAGAAGCAAAACACAACTTGGGGATTGATTTGTCCAATCAGTGAAAGACAGAGAAGGAAGTCATTGTATGTTTACAGATAGCACTGGGACAATCAATGACAAATGAACAAGACCAGATGCAGAGAAGCAGTACAGTGATGGTATAGGCAGATAGGTTATAGTTTAATATTAATTCTTTTTAGAAAATGACTAAAGCTTTTCATTGAAAGCTTTAAATAAACTGACTTGAACTGTGAATAATTCCTTCATACTTTCAAATAGAAAAAAAGATTTTAAAAAATATAATCGGTCCAATTTCTCTATTCTGTTTAAAAAAAAAACGTATAAATAAACATTTGCATGCACATACACACGCACACACATTTCACAAGCCTGATAGGATTATTGAGGTACCATATGAAATGTAGCTGTAGCCGCAGCGGGTGTTGTTTCGAATTTGCAACATGTGATATGAACCGCAGGTTAAAAAAAAAAAAAAAAGAAAAGATGGATTCACTCACATGAACAGCTGCCAACACAAGATGAACATTTGTAAATAATTTTATATGACAAAAACAACAGTATATGAAAAAGTATGGGATAGCAGATATAAAATCAATAAAAGTCACTTATCCGATACTGGGTGTCAGTTCAAGCATTCGTGTTTCATGAATTTGTAAGTTCAAATGTTCATAAGGCCAAATAGACAGAATCTCTTTAAAATGTCTGCAGAAAAGTTTGTAGTTCTTCTTTTCTACGGTATAAGTTGGACGACTCTGGAATGGTACAAGTACGTTTTTTTCCCCCTCTGGTAATTGAATTACATCCAAGATGAAATTGGGATGATTTCTCCAGGTATAATATACCTTTATTCTCTATGCATCAATGAGTTGAATAAATCCATGGTCTTTGGGAATAATATTAGGTCGGTGCAAAAATAATGACGTAATAATGTCGTTTTTTGACTATTTTTTTAACATCAAAAAACGACATTATTATGTCATTATTTTTGCACCAACCTAATATCTTTTTTTTTTTTTTATTCACTACACATGAAATAGTTGAGCAAATCCAAGATCTTCAGGTTTGATATTTTCTTATTCCTTGCACAACAAATAATAGAATAGCTTCATAGGTGCATCTCTCATGATCACATGATGAGAATTGATTTTCTCACAATCTATCGTGGTCAGAGATTATCGGGAAACTGAAATTACAATACCAACATGGTGGTGCATGTCACGTGGGCTTGGGTGACTGACTTTTATTTACTTCATTAGGAGGACAATCTGTTTCATTGTCAAGCAACACAGATTCTTTCTGACCATTTTTCAGTCAAGACAAGACTCGGTTAAGACAGGAAGTAAAAAAAAAAAAAAATGTAAAGACAAGAAAGAAGAGGAAACAAAGAAAGCATGTCCCTTAATAAATGGATCATATGTCTGATTTAACATTCAACATTAAGAGTGATATCACAGTGTGTCTCAATGGAAGTCAGAAGAGCTGTCACTGAAGATGCATGTTGGTTGTGTGCAGTAAAAGATGTGCAGCCTATCAAGTTGGTGGCACTTGATGCCATGCTGAAAATAGTCAACCTATTACTCCATTCGGTAAACCAAAATGCATCTGTTTGTGTCATATGTGGTGAGTAATCAACATGCTCCATTGAAAAATCGAGTACACACAAAAGCTGCAAGTAAAATGCTCATTCGAAGATGATTCTGTACTCTGAAGAAGTTAGTGTATGAGTATAGATTGTCTGTAGATGTGACAGTGGTCAGATCAGACTAGACCTGGACAGAGAGACTGATGAGTCCCACTAAAATGGCTACATGTAGTAAAAACAGAAGTCACATCTATCTGCACTGCATCAGCAGATGCATCAGGCCATGACCTAATAAAGACTGTACCCTGCCAAAATAGACATCTTGGCATACATTATACTTTGTAGAATAAATTCATCCTGTAGTTTTGAAGGCTGATGTCATAGTGGTCATCAGGGAATACAACAGATGCCAGTCAATTAACACAACTCCAATATGTTGACTACAAGGTGAGCTGAATTTGACTGATGCATGGAATCAATTTAGAATAAACATTACCCACTATAATGGAATGTACTACCAAATGCTGATTGACTGACCCTAGCTGATAGGTAGTTTGGCAACCCCAACATCAACAGGATTCAACAAATTCTTAAAATAGCATTACTTGTAAATTTTCTGTATATTTTCTGTTATACTTTTATCCTTCCCAATAGGGCATGTGAGAAAATTGACATTATACTCATTTATTGCATATATTGAAGCTTCAATTTTGTTTTGAAGAGAATATTTTATAATAATCATATTAAAGTCATGTTTGTTGTCCAGTCAACCTAGCCAGAAAGATAAAAAGTTATTTCAGTATCTGTCTATATTTAGTCCGAATAATGTAAATAGTGACAAAGTAATTTACATTATCCTTAGATATTTGATATGAGACTCCTTCAGACCTCATTGTTTAACAAATTTATACTTTTTTTTCTTTCTTTATGGCAAATGATTTTCATATATTTTACTTCTTTCAGAGTGTTACACTCAGTGAGGTATCATTCCCTGCTTTACTGATGCTAATTTTGGGCTTAATGCATTCTCAGACTGTGTTGGCTCATTTCTCCCATAAGCCAAATAACAGAGATGGCCTCAAATCTTCACGGTAAATCTTTTGCTTGATTCTCATAGGATTTCACATTCAGACATTTTTTTTTCATTTTTGGACATTTGTTTTCTATGAAAAAGAAAGTTAATGTTAATAAAAAAAGAAAAATAGAGTTTTTTACAATTTTTAGATAAATGGCTGTTTTTCTCTAGGAGTTGGTAAAACATTGAGACATTATTATTTTTGTCTGTAATCACTCTGCAAAAAGTTTTCACCTTTATTTTTACTGTTAAATTCAGTTTTCTTTTTTGAAATGTCTGACATTGTTCTGATTTTCATAACTCTTTTCCAAATTTATTTTCATAAAAAATTGATCAAAAATATTTCTTAATTTCTTTGCTATCCATAACCTGTTTAGCTTTAGAGATATCATTAGTGATGTCATTTAGAGATATCATTAGTGATACCATTTAGAGATAGCATTTGTGATGATCTGGTGGAGGGTGGGAGCCATTAAAGACAAGACTCGGATATGATAGAATTTTGAGTTTGTTTGATTGATTTTCTTCATAACAGTAATTGTTATTCACTGTTAATTACTATTTGAGTATGACAGCTCTCTTGAAAAGACATGTACACACACACACACACACACATATATATATATATTGGCTGTTTTTTCTATAAGAGATTTAATTTGACGCTAAAAATGTTCTTTCAGAGACAGCAGCAAAAACTGTCGGAAACGTTCAACAAAAGTAGCAGATCATAAAAATGCTTTTGATGGATCTCGGAAAGGCTCATTTGGCTACAAAACAGAGAAGAAATGTGAACGTTATAAACGGCGAGATTTCAGTAAATCTCGAGACAAACCGGACAGTAAGTGGGAAACTGGAACACATGCTGATGCTGACAGCAACACTGGTTCTGATGATGAGAAGGCATCTGTACATATGCGCCTAAGTCATAGTCAAAGCAGCAGTAGTAGCAGCAAGTGTGACCGTGTTCCTAACAGTGTAAGTCGTGCACAGAGCATTTCAAATAATTGTTCGGCTGGCTTTAGTTCTTGTTCAAAGAAGACAGGTGAGAGAATGGCAATCAACAAAAATATCGAATCTTTTAACCGGACTTGCGTTGTCCTTGGCAATCGCATTTATAGCCGAAAGCTAGATGATGATGATGTCATAGATGGTTGCCATCAATTGAGGTCACAATCTCAAATTCCCCCTGCCCTTTCCACCAGTGCCCAGGAAGCAGATCTCAAAACCAATAAAGTTAGCCAAGATTTGAAAGTAGCCTTCAGCCTCAATGAAAACACAGTGTTACGGAAAAGCCGTAGTTTGGATGATTTACATTCATCATGTGATCTCAGTGACATTATTAAATGTGACCAAACCAAAAATGGCACCACAGCATTTTCTGTCCTCTGTCACAATTCTCCCAACAAACAATTCCCTAACATTTCCTGTTCCCAATCACATAATAGCAGACAGCATTCATACTCAGTTTCATCCAAAAAGAATCCATTCACACCACAGCCTTGGAAGGTTGGTTACACGACTCACTGGTCACAAGGCAACTCTGATGAAGACTCAAGCACATCACCGAAAGCTAAAAACTCTGAATTATCAATGTTTAATGATGGCTTATTTACTGAAGGACTAAGACAGCGGCGGGTACAGTCGAAACGATGGAAGATAAGTGATGACCCAGTAAATCTCAGTGCACTCTCATTTGAGGCACCCAGTATAAAAGAAAGTCCACCTCCCAGTTCCTCAGAGGGAGAAACCATGCAGACACCTGATTACAGAAAGGTACTATTAATTAAAGTTAATTTTACATTTGTTTATTTTTAGCAAAGATTAATGTAAATGTGTGATGAAAAGAAATCCCTTAATTTAACATTGACAGCAACTTTGATGCTTTCAGCTTGTAACTGACTCTTAATTATTACTTCCTTACACCCAAATTTTTGTTTCACTCTTTAAAGACTAAAATATTCTGACAGTCATATTGATGCTCTATACTTTGGTCTTCAATTTTTCTCTTCTATACAATTCTTATTAAATACTGTATTTGACCACACATAAGAGATGTTATTTTATTGCTCTTTTTACACTCTCATAAAAGTCATTTATCTGGTTTAGCCTATACATAATGTCTTTGTTAAATACTAAAACAATAAAAAATAAGGAATTTCTAAATGATTGCATTGTGGGTTCCAAATTCTTTATTTATGAGAAAATTTCATTGACTAAGACAGTGCAGATAACAAAAAAACAATTGACTGGTAAATAATGAAGAATCAGCTCAATGCTTAAAGCATAGGTTGGGAGAGTTTAGGTTTATGACCTAAGAAAAGAATTTTAGATTATTTAAATGAATAGATTTTCATTCTTCTACAGCATATTGCAAAAGTCTACACCCCCTTGAAAACTGGATGTATTTTGTTTATTTTGATAGGAACAATTAATATTTTAAACTCCAATAATTTGTTTTAAGAAGCAGATCTATCACACTTTTATTTAATACACAAAATACATTGGAAAAATTTAAAACTGATTCTGAAACGGTTAATTTTGAAAAAAGTCTACACCCCCTTTGCAAGGTCTTCAGCTAATACTTTGTGGATGAGCCTGCTGTGTCAATTATAGCCTGCAGACACCTTGGGTAGCCTTCCATGAGCTTGCTGCAATGGTCTGCTGACAGTTTTTGCTATTCTTCATGGCAGAACTTCTCAAGCTGTGTCAGATTGGATGGGGAATGTCGGTGCACAGCCAACTTGAGATCTCGCCATAGATTTTCTATAGGATTGAGGTCTGGAAATTGGCTGGGCCACTCCAAAACTGTGATTTTCTTGCTAGCAAACCAAGCTTTAGTGCGTTTTGACACATGCTTGGGGTCGTTATCTTGTTGAAACTTGAAATTGCCACCCATGTGCAGAGCTCTAGCAGGCTTCAGCAGTTTTGCCTCCAATATTTCTTGGTTCTTGACCATGAAACCTTGGATAGTTACCAGTTCACCAGGCCCTGCAGTTGAAAAACAGCCCCAAAGCATGATCAAGCTGCCGCCATGCTTTACAGTGGGGATGGTGTAATGAGGTTGGTGAGCAGTGCCTTTTTCCGCCAAACGTAGCGTTTTGTATTTTTCAAATAACTCGACTTTGGTTTCATCTGACCACAAAATCTTTCACCATATGGTCATGGAATCATTGATGTGACTTTTGGCAAAGTTTAGCCTAGCTTGCTTGTCCATAGGCTTCAGAAGGGGAATTTTTCTAGCTACCCTCACTTGCAGGCCAGACCGGTGTCATACTCTGGAAATTGTAGATGCATGGACATCTGTCCCAGTAATGGAAACTGAAGCATTCAAGTCTTCCAGTGTTGCACTAAGGTTGGAGGTTGCCTCCCGGAACAGTTTTGATTTTGCTCTTCTGGTAAGTTTGCTCAGTCTCCCAGATCTAGGTAGGGTAGCAGTGGTTTTGTGCACTAACCACTTCTTAACTACAGTTTTAACAGTGCTTTGGGGCATTTCTAAAGTTATTGCAATCTTTTTATTGCCATTATTTTCATTGTACTTTTGAATAATAAGGTTTTTAAGTTCCTGAGAAAGAGGCTTGCCCATTTTCTTCTGTTTCTGAGTTGGACACCTTGTGTTTATAGTCAGTCCAAAGACCAACATACCAAGAAACCATGTGGTGGATGATTTTATAGGCAGTTAAATCACCTTATATAGCAAAATAATAGACTGGCCAAGTTTGTTTGTTATGGTAGAACGCAGATGTCATTTTTGATTGTTCTGGATTGTAGACATCAATGATAAACTACGTGATAACACAGTATATCTGGGTGATATAGACCTTTGCAAAGACATTTCTCTAAGTTATATGATTTTAAAAATCAGCGTGAAATTTTTAAAATGTAATTTTTATATCAAAGGAATGTGTGATGGATCTGCTTAATCATTGGAATTGAAAAAATGTGTTGTTCCCTGTTAAATTATACAAAATATGTAAATTTTCAAAGGGGGTGTAGACTTTTGCAAACCACTGTACATTACTTACATTTAACTCTATTATCAATTCATTGTTTTGCAAATAAAAATGATAATATTTAATATCTGGAAAATCAGGTAAAAGATGCTTGATCATTTCCAAGAATTTATAATTTAATGACATTAAGTAATCTTAATAGTTTTAAAGTTACATTTTATTGCCTTTTAAAAACTTTTTTAATTGATTTTGATTCTATTTTTCTTGCCTAACTTAAAAAAAAAACAAACTACGTCCTATTTCAGCCAATGATCAGCTCCGAAGAGTGGGATGATCGCATGCACTCGGACATTGTGACATCCAGTTTTGAAACAAGCAGTTGTACTTCTGAGACTGAAATGTCCACAATGCAATCCAAGTCTCAAGTTGAAGATCTCCACAGCCCAGGATGGAATTTAAATAACTTGAATGTCATCAATCTACTCCAGCCAGTATAAAAACCTTTTTTTTTTTTTATTTAACTTTTTCCTTCATTTATATTTTGCCATTTCATATTGACACATTTTCCCCTCTTCTCATGAAAATAATATGCAAGGGATGAAGGCAACTTTGAAAAACTTCTGATTAATAAATATTTGATAAAGAAATAAGTAAGTCTTCAGAAAATGATGTGAATAAATATCAAATTTGGAATAAAATAACAACTTTTTGATAATCCCTTAACAGTTCAGTATTTTTTGACTTGCTGTTTGATTTTCAAACTTTTTCTTTTAATAAATTAAAATTATATAGGAATCACATGAATATATTTTTTTTTTTAAAACACCTTTTTTTTTTTTTTTATAAACATACAGTCTATAAGTTATTTCCAAATGCACATTAAACATTTATAATTTGTCAAATTTAATCCTGTATAAAATATATATTTATATTGTTAAAATTCTTCCTTGTAAATTGAGAATTTTCCCATTTTATAACTGCTATAAAAATTCCACATTTAGTTGATAAATAGCTAAAATTGTAATCATGGATGTTGGCACTGATCTCTTCAAATTGGTGTTGTAGAGTGTGAGAAATTCAGGATAGACTTGTTCTTGCTCTAATATTTAACAGACTATCCAATGTTTTTCACTGGGTCCCATATTAAGATATTTTATAAACAATGTTAACTTATGCTATTTTGAAACAAATAAACTATGAAAAGCAACTACGTTTGGAATAGTCCATTAATTGGTTAATGAAATACTAAAAAAATTTTTTTTTTATAGTTACCTTCATCCTTTTTATGTCTTAAAATTGTCTATTAAGCAAGATTTTCAGAGATAATAGAATTGTGTGGATGCTTAGTGAAATGTTATTTATGACTGTTGTGTAATTTTCACCTTTTTAAAAAAATTGTTGTCCTTCACTTGGAAACATGATCAGTTATTCATCCTTGTGAACAGAATCGCTATGGTGTATCATACACTATGTTCTGTTTTTAAAAAGTTATAACATGGAAAGATGTGGGTTTTTATTATAGCTTATTCTCTTCTTGTAAAAAGAAAAAACACAAAGTATAAAGAACAAATAGCAAAATCTGCAAATAAAAACTTCTTTTCTATTATGTTATCATAAAGGTGAATGATGCAGTAACTGAATAGTTTGGGTTCAAATATGGATCAGAAAAAATTGGATTGAGAGCAAAAACATGTCATTCTTTTTAGTAGCCATTTATCTCAAAGTATATTCTGTCAAATTATTGAACACTGAGGAAATATAAAATGAATAAATAAGTTTGTTTCTTTTTTTTAAATCGTTATTAGTTGAATTTTTGTGAATTTTCCCTGGATGATGTTTGATCTATGTGATTAATATTTCTCACTGAATTAAGCATATTGATGAGGAAAAATATCAATAAAATATACTTTTGTGTGAAATAATGGCTTTTTTATCAATAAACTTCAGACTTATAGATTTATGACAAAGTGCTAGAAAGTTGATCTACTTTCCCAAATCTGATGAAATGACCAAAACAGATTCTTTGCTTTTTATTACCTCCTTGTTTGTTCCTTGAGCTTTTCTTTTTTTAATTTTAGATGAAAAAAAAAAAAAAACACTCAATTTTTTGTTTTCTTTTCACTATTTTCTGATAGTTTTTTGCAATAGTTTTTATCTTTCAAAACTAATTACATATTCTGTCTATATTTCTGAGATATGTATTGTAATTATTTACACTATTTACATTGTTCAGACTGTTGTCCTCATCTTTGTTGCCATATTCACAATGTTTTGGCCATTGTACATTCTGGCCTTCTTTGTTGGAATTTTGAACCAAACTCTTTATTTTGTACACTGGGGTAGATTCTTCTAGTTTCACATACTATGCTTCTAGATGTCTCGGTTATCTCCCTTTAACTCAACTCTCAAACTCACAACTTTTTGGGTCAAGTCTCTGGATCCAACCAATGCTTTTATCCATGGAGCCATGTCCTTGAGAACTTTAGGACTTATAAACTTAATGGCTCAGTAATCTTCTTTTTTTTTTTTACCAGAGTTCAATTTTGTTGTTGTTATTGCTTTTCTCTAGCAATATTTCTGTATCTCTTTTTCCATATTTATTTCTATGCTTCACTGGTTTAGAAGTTTTTTCTGGCCTAGCATATGTGCTGATTTCTTAAGTTTTCATACAAGCAGCCTGTTTCTCCTTTATATTTCTTACCACAGCTGCACAGGATGGTGTACACTTAGTCATGTTCTCACCTTTGGGGCGTCTTACTTGAAAGAGGTGTCTGTGAAGTGTTGAACCACTTTTGAAGGGCGTCCTGACAAAGAACATACTCACATGTGATATGAACCACAGATCATTTGTATTTTTTCTGATAATCCTTTCACATAGACTGAAGCTGTTTTCTGAGTGTTGTTATCCTCTTGTACTCTTTCTATCCCAGTTTGTCGGAGCTGCTGCCATGTACCCAGAGTAGTTGTTTCATTTTAGGGTACTGCTTATATTGACCATTTCTTGTTCATATGTCTCTGGGTCGCTACTTATGACTTTTGCTTGATGTTGTAAGCAGTAGATGATCTCTTTCTTTATACTGTATAGGTGGAGGGAGCTGAAGTTGAAATACTGTCTGGTGGATGTTTGCTTGTGGCATATGGATGTCTTGAACCCATGCTCTGTTTGAAATATTAGTACTTCCAGGAATGCTAGTTTGTTGTTGTTTTCTCTCTCTATTGTGAACTGTATTGATGATCTTATTGAGTTCACATAGTCCAGTAGTAGCTGGACCGCTTCCTGGTGTAGCCAGAGTATGAAGGTGTCATCTACATATCTCAGCCATAGGGTTGGCTTTAGTGATGTGAATTCTAAATATGTTTGCTGGTGATAATATTGAACCCATTTCTAAGCCTTTATCCTGTTGATATATCTGATCCCATTCCAAAGTGTGATGATTGTGTAAAGTCAGCATCTCCATCAGGTTATCTTTTCGTATACTGGTCCATGCCTACTGATAATGCCTCCTCCATGGGTACCTTGGTGAATAAACTTACCACATCCAGGCTCACCATCTGGTTGGATTGGATGGGAGCATCTTTGATTATTTTCATGAAATGGACAGAGTTTCAGACATATGAAGGTGACACTCAGTAAACTTAAATGAAGGTGACTTTCCTATTAATGGGTCAATTATATCTACAAGTAAGCAACTCAGTGGGCGGTACGTAGAGTCTTAGCAGCTAACATTTAGCCTTGTGGAAAACAGTCTTTGTGAATTTTGGAGAGACAATATATATGAGGTGGCTTGGTGTAATGCTGCAACAACTGCCTATATATTTTAGGTGGGA
Organism: Acanthosepion lycidas; assembly: GCA_963932145.1. Lineage (NCBI taxonomy): Eukaryota > Metazoa > Mollusca > Cephalopoda > Sepiida > Sepiidae > Acanthosepion > Acanthosepion lycidas. The sequence goes on along the minus strand of OZ010589.1, from coordinate 111,842,091 downwards.
AGTGGTCCTTGTTCTTGATTAGGATCTGTGCCAGTTTTTGTTCTGTTTTCATTGTTGGAGCTTTCTTTACTGTAGCTACCATTCCTAATGAAGTCTTCCAGTTTTTCTGTATATGCGGTTTTTTCTGATTGCAAGCCTCTCCAGTTTCGTAATGTTTAAATTTGGTGACCCACCTGTGTGATGAGGTTGAAATAATAGAGAACATCAATAGAAAATATAACTTAAGAAATCAGCACACATACTAGGCCACAAAATTCTCCTGAGCTGACCAAGCATAGAAATGAATACAATATGGGAGTCAGTAATATGGAGTTCTAGTGAAATAACAAAATTTTATCATGAGCTCTGATAAAAAATGGTTACTGAAACATTAAGTTTATAAGTCCCCAAAATTCATACACTGATGTCCTCAAGGACACATGACCCAGTGGATAAAAGTGTTGATTGGATCCAGTAACTTGACCCAAAGAATTGTGAATATTTGGTTACTGCAGTGGTGAACAAAAACTTGGAGAGTTGATTTAAAGGGAGATAATTGAGACATCTGGAAGAAGCATCAAACTAAAACAATCTACTTTGGTGAACAAAATAATGGGTTCAGTTCAAAATTCTAATCACCTGAAGAAGGCCACAGTGTAATATGGCAACAAAGATGTAAATAGTGTAAATAATTACATATTTTATATGAATTCTATATTGTCAATAGTCCATATTAACTTAGGCAGTATTTAATTTCCTCAGTGAAACATAACATTAATTTTCTATGTGTGCTTTTTATGTTTATCCAATTAAATTAGACTTGGTTTGTTTGTACATTTGTGTCGCTGTATGTTTATACATGAAATTTGTAATTTTTTTATGGAATTACTTTTCCTTGCCCTCTTTCATGTCATTATTTTGTGAATTTTCAGCCCAGTAATTCTTCCACTGGTCACAGCAGTCATATCCCCCCTCCTGACAAGGGTAAGTTAAGGTTATTCCAGCTTTAAGTCTTGACATTTTTCTATTGATAATTTTAAACTTAAAAAAAAAAATCCAGAGAATCTAATTTGTAAAAAAAAATAATCATTTTGAAGCTCTTTTTATTTTTAAAATTCCTGTTTACTTGTAGTGGATACTGAAACTGATTTTGGTGTTTATATGTTCACTGTTTTTAAGAAACCTTTTGAAAAGATTGAAAGAAAAGATTACATTCAGTGATGTCATGCTTAGAACCATGCGGTGAACTGTCCCGTAGAAGCAAGGGAGCTAGAGTGGCTTGCATCTGGTGCAAAGGAAGATAAGTGTCTTACCTCAATGTGCGGCACGTAACATCGGCAAGTTCGCTCCTTGAAAATAGCATTACTCTCTCATCTAGCCATTCCAGTAGTATGTGCAGTAACAAGGGTTTTTGTACATGCTTTGACCAATAGCAAGCTGACTAGTAAAACAGGAGGAGGCTATTTACCTGGGAAACAGAATAAAAACGAAGAATACTGATTGGTTGTTTGACCCTGGTGTTGGCCTGATAAAAGAGGGCTGAAGCAGTCGGAATGGCAGAAAAAGATGGGTTTATGTTTTGAAGTGTGTGTGGAAAGCAAGAATGGTAAATTGAACCAGTGGTCTCTTGAATTGTATGAGTGACGTCCAAGTAATAGACTCATTTAAACTACAAACCATCAAACTATAAAAAAAGAATTTAAGTTTAGCAAAATGGGTATAAAAGAAACCACAATCTAACTGAACCACTTTTCATATATGGGTGATTGCATGAAATTTGTTTGGTTCTACTTGTTGACTGAGTTAATTGTATATTTTCCAATGGTATCTGTCATCATTGTCCAGCTCAAAGACAGCATTATAAAAGTTAATTTCCATGATACACACAGAAATTCTCCCTCTGAGAAGATTAGCACAGTATGTTCTCTGTCCACCCATTTTACCCAATGTCTTTGTAACAACTAAGTTAAGCTTTGTAAATATTTAAGTTTGTTTCGATATTTTTTTTTTTTTTTTTTTTTTTTTCCTAAAAATTATTATGTATATCATTGTGTGCACTTTTAACAATGCATACATATGCACAAAATTGTTCTAAATAGATTATATTTTAGGTAGGACCAATGAAAAGTTCTCTGCGATCATAGGTTGCATCTTGCAACAAACACAAATCTTAACTTTTCAAATTTTTGTCTTCAGATCCTAAGAATTAAGCAAAATGAACATAAAAAAGAATGTAAAATAATAATGAATATAATAAATTATATAAATAAATATTAAATAATGATAATGAATATAGAACAGTGATAACATAGTGGAAGACTATAGTAGTTCCATCTTCATAGCACTACCTAAGAAATCAGGTGCAAATGAATTCAAGCTCCACTGGACAATCAGCTTAATGAGTCGCTAAATCAAGCTAATAATCTGAATTCTCATGAAAGGAGCACAAAGGCTGGAAATAGGACAAAAACAGTGTAACTTTGGCAAGATAAACAGGTTGATGGCAGACACAAAAAAATGACAGAACTTCCTAGCCAGGGTATTAAAGGAAAGTGAGAATAAGGGACAAACTTTCAACTGTAAGAAGTCCATGGACAAAGCCCGTATACTGAAAAGATGTCTTAAGGAAAGTGGAAACAAAAAAGATGTATACTCAGAATCAGAAAGAAACAGTTGAAATTTCACATAATGAGGAAGGAAGGTTCGGAGAATTTGACACTCATGGGGCATATTGAGAGAAAGGAACAGGGAAAGGTAGCGGGGTCACCTAACTGATGAGCTTTTGAATAGATGGCTGACCAGGGAGTGGGCAGAAGGCTTGGCAAAAGGACAAAGGTTTCTATAGGCTACAAAGGATAGAAGGTTGTAGAGAGCCATGATCTTCCATGTACTGAAAGGTCACAGCACATGGAAGATATAAGCAAATTGTTTTCTCGTACCATTCTGCTGTAATTTCTTATGGTATGCTTAATTCAGTCTTTCAGACGTAATTTTTTTCTATGTTTATATTTTGAACATGCATTTCTAAACTTTTGTAAAACATCATGTGTCAGAAGTTGAAAATATTTAAAAGAAATGAAAACACCATTTAAATTTAGTCAGACTCTTAATATAACATTACTTCTTGCTTTGGATTAGAAAGGTATGTTTGCCAAATTAAATGAAAGTTTATCAGTAATTGATTTTTTTTTAATTAAGCAAATACATCTTTAAAATACAAAGTCAGTTAAAAATATTGGTTTTTCAGATAATTTGTTAATTCTTTTCTGTTTATTTTAATCCTACATCCTATAATTTAATCCTTATATCCTACATCAATAATATAATATATAATATAATTATATACATATAATTTAATCCTATATCCTACATCAATTTCAACAAATCAGTAAATAATATATTCTTCTTCATTGTTCATGATTTCTTGTCAAAGTTCTACTAGCTTGTCAATGTGTTGACAGTAGAAATCTCCATGGATGAGCTCATTCAATCAGTGCTCAGGTTGGCTGGGATACAATCTGTGAGGTTGAGGTTCCCCCTTTTTTGAAGCAGGAAAACTATTTGTTTAATAGTGCCTTCTCCATACACAGCACATATTCCTCCTGAAGCAGTTTTGGTAGCTTTGGAACTTTGATTGAAAGTAAATGGAGGCAGATGTCAAAAATGCTTCTTTTTTTTTTTCTACTTGGTATTCCACCATCAAATATCTGAAAAGAGGTAAAATTCAATCAAATTCCAAAAACAAATGGATTTCTAGTTAATGCCACATTGCTGTTACTTCAAATGTTACTATAGTTGATACTCATATTTAAAATAGATGCTCCATTTTTATTTTTTACTTGAAACTGTGTAAATATCTATTGGCTTGTATAGTCAAGAAATTTTAATAAAGAAAATATGCTCTCCAGCAGGAATCAAACCTACACTCCCCTTTGAAGGAAGAACCGCTGTTTGATCCAGTGTGCTTTACTGTTTGGGATATCACAGTACAACAAGGCTCTGTTGTCTCTTTTTAAAGAAAGCACTCTTCCTCACCAAGATATTTTTCTCAAAATCCCTGAAATGTAAACAAAGCAATTTCTAAAGAATTAATGACTTTATATTTAATCTGACATTCCCATTACATCAAATGTTTGTATAGTGGATACTCATATTTGAAATAGATGTTCCATTTTTATTTTTACTTTAATCAGTGTTTATTATGGTTATAGGTCTTTGTATTAAAAAAATATTGTGTATCAAGAAATTTGAAGGTATGTGGGTGTAATATAGGTACCGCCAAAAATTCGGTATACCTAAGGTTTAAATGTATTTTTCAGATAGGAAAAATCCTTTTCAAAGCTTTCCAACTGCTTCAATTGAAAGCTAAAGGATTAAATTTTTCTAATTCAAAAAGAAAAATAAAATAAAATACTGTGGAGTATTTCAAATAGAAATTTGAATGATTTCTAGTCGATGCTTCCAAAAAAACAATCGAAACAGCCATTTTTTACTTTTTTTTAATGAAATGCAAATGAATTTATTTTTCAGTTTTAAAATTCCCGCTAAAATAAGATATACATTTCTGAAACGTTACTTTCGTAAAATTAGCAAATTTAAAGTTAAATTAATCTGTTCTTAAACAAAAATCATTTACTTATAGCTTAAAATTTTCTATACAGACATTTCTTGACCTCGGGGTCTTGTTATTTTCATGTCTCCATCGATAATTTGATGACTGAATGTGTTGACAGGTTTGGTACGGTGCATCAAACGTGAAATAATTTTTTTTTTTTTTTTTGTTTCTTTATAATAATTTAAAATACTAAAAAAATTTCTTACATTATTGAGTTACCTCTATCTCTTTCATTATTTAATAGCTAAGATAATGATAAATAATTTTATTAATTATTAATATTACATTAAGTTATTACATTTTTAATTTAATAACTGAGATAATAACTATTAAAATTATTATTATATTAATAATTAAAATATCTGACTGAGTTATTTAATTGTTTAAATTGATAAATGAGATAATTTTATTATCTCAATTTAATTTTTAATTCAATAACTGAGAGTGAGATAAGACCTTTACATATCAAGGGGCTTTGCCCAAGGAGGAGACAAGCTTTGAAACACATGACCTTTTAACCATAATGTTACTTATGAGATATCATACTAAAAAAAAACATAACATTTTGATGCACAAGAAAAAAAACTTTTTAATTATGGTAAAAAGTTTTGGCAGTGTTATTTGTATTAAGCTTTTAATTTTCATTTAGAAAATATAGTCTTCACTTAAAAACTTAATAACTGACCCCACATTCTGCATGAAAGAATTTTAAAACATTTTTTAAAATCAAAGAAAAATGAAAAAAAAAATGTAAAAATGAAAAGAAAAATGCAAACAATTCTTGTAAAAATTCTTTGTTCATCAAAAAAAATTTTTTTTCTCCAGATAATAATGTCCTTAATTTATATTATTTATAAAAGCAATAAAAGCTTATCTAATTTGATAATTAGATAGTTTATTGCAGTTTTTATTTTACGATTTGGAGCAGATTTTTAAAAAGTTGGCAGTAGTTGTGAAAAAGAAAATTGATCATTTAATTACTCCAAGGAGTCCTTATAAGTAATATAAAACAATTTGCAAACTCATTGAAATTCTTGAAAATTTCATAAAATAAATTTATGGGGGGTAACAGATGTAAAAAAAAAAATTTTTTTAAAATATTTTTACCAAGATTTTCTAAAAATAAAAATTTCAAAAATAAATTCATTCATTTTTGACATTTTTGAATAAGTTCTGAAAGTTTCATTTAAATTAGACAATTATTTGATTTTTGCAAGAATTTCGAAATTAATGGGTTTCTCCCAAAACTGCTACACTAAAATGCGATGACCACGTAATTACGTAATTAACAAAAAAAAAATTCAACAGTGATTATTTCACATTGATGTTAACAGATTCTTAATCATATCTTTTTAACAAATGGAACTAATGCTGAATTCATTTTTGCTTTTTTCCATGAAATAGCAATTGTCTACAAACATGTCTGACTGTAAATAGCCAAACACTTGATTGAACACAGCATTAATGTGAATAGCTGTGATTATTATAGACAAACATGCTTGATGGATTAAATACATAATATTGGTGGGTGTAAATGTTAACTTGTTATACACATGGGTATTTACAACTAAAACAAAAACATTTCCTTTTTAATCAAGTGTGATAGTGCAGATACCACTTTTCAAATTTATTTCCAATATAGAAGTTCATGTATGTTAATAAAACACTGATCTTTTATGCTCAAAAGATTTAAAATGTCATTTTCAGTGTTTCTCAATTTGAGCAAGAGTAACTATAAAGCAGTGATTCTTAACCTTTTCCTTTGTTTATACCCCATGCAAACCATCAACCAGTTCTTGTGCCTCTTTTCACCAACCTATTTTCACACCCACTTCTAGAATTGATGAAAAACAATATTGATCTCATATATAATAACAAAACCATTATGTTTCTTTTAATCTTTATTCATATAACTGACAACAAAATAATGCATTATAAAAACACAGAATACTTTCATATTAGCAAAAAATAAAATTACGCTATTATAATGGTAGCAATTGGTAAAATTTCTACAATGTAAACTTTTATGTCGGATCACCAAACACTACACTAGAGTTTCTTTAATAAACCAACTCTAATGATTCACTATCCCCACACCTCTAGGAATGAAATCGTACCCCTAGAGGGTGTGGGCACCCTTGGTTAAGAACCACTGACATAAAGTGACAGCTTTATTGACCAAACACAGAAGTAAATGAGCAACTTTAAGCACAAGTGCAATTGTCTACACATTGTCTGTCCCAGTATTTACAAATATATATATATATATATATGGTGAAAGGTAGAATGTTAAAGGCAAGCAGAAAAAAGCATTGGAAAACCAATTACAGGTTCACATATAAATTAAAAGAAAGTGTAATTACAGAAAAAAAGCCCCCAAATCACAACTCCAGTTCAGTTCAAAATCATCCAACTGGGAAAAAATGATCAGAAGCTGAAATAAATTGAAGATATGAATAGTCATTTTAGTGTTTTCAAGCAACAAATTGCAGTGTTGAACTGAACCAAATCAAGTTTTTGTTTCTTTTTTGTTTTTTTAAATAAAGCAATCAAACTGCTTCTTGTCATTAAATGCACTAACTGATATCATGTCTGCTGCAAAGTGGTAACACAAGACTTGGTGAGGAGGCTTGAGAATGAGGAGGATGGGTAACTAAGTGGGAACAAGTGTAATGAATATTTCTCTTGCAAAAAGCAGATTATAGAATGCTTGAAAAGTTTTCAGGTCTCTCAAGTTCTGATTTTGCTCATATAAATTAAAAAACAAAAAAAAACATTTACTTATTCAGTATTTACACAAATTTTGGGTGCTGCAATTGTTACTACTACTGTCTGTCCTGAGTTGCTTTAGTTCAAAATGTTTTTTTACTTACAACAAAAGATAAATATTTGAATCTGGTGGAATGAATTGATTGCCATCATTTTTATATGACCAAAGTCCAGGCCACTTCAAACATTGACACTTTACCACAAAGAAAATGCTCAGCCTGCAGTACAAAGATAAGGCAGAATAGCATTGGTGAATATTTCAATATTTTTGTGATTAATGACACTTTATTCTGTAAGTTGTACCTGTTAGAATCAATGTGTCACTGTCAGTTTCCCCAACATGCCTCTAATCATTCAAAGCCTATCTTAATTTTATTTGAGTATTCTCTCCACAAATGAAATATTTAATCAAAGAGTATCTGTCTATATTTTTGAGATGAGGTATTATGTATATTATTTACATGATTCGGACTATTGTCCTCATCTTTGTCGCCATATTTATTACAACGTTTTGGCCGTTGTACGCTCCAGCCTTCTTCAGGTGGTTGGAATGTCGAACTGAACCCTTTATTTTGCTCACTGGGGTAGACTGTTCTACTTCCACGTGCCATTTTTAATGGATGTCAGTTGTCAGTTATCTCCTGTTAATTCCCCTCTGAAAGTTCTCCACTGCCTTAACCAGGTCCTGTCACTGGATCTAACTAACGCCTTTATCCACTATGCCATGTGTACCTGAGGACATCTGTGTATGAATTTCTGGGTATTATAAACCTAATGTCTTCAACAAACAGTTTTTATCAATGCTCATATTGCAATTTTTGCTTTTATCATTACATGTTTTTACCAGAGCTCATATTAGGTTTATAATACCCAGAAATTCATACACAGATGTCCTCAAGGACAGTGGATAAAGGCGTTAGTTAGATCCAGTGACAGGACCCAAAGAGTGTAAGTTCAATACCCAGTTAAGACAGTGGAGACCTTTCAGAGGGGAATTAACAGGAGATAACTGGCATCCATTAAATATGGCATGTGGAACTAGAACAGTCTACCTCAGTGAGCGAAATAAAGGGTTCAGTTCGACATTCCAACCACCTGAAGAAGGCTGGAGCGTACAACGGCCAAAACATTGTAATAAATATGACGACAAATATGAGGACAATAGTACAAATAATGTAAATAATTAATCAAAGAGGTTTGAAGTATAAAGAACACCATTTAAATACATTCACTACATGCTTAAGTTAAGCCCTATTTTGATGGAAAAATAACATGATATCTAAATTTGTATAAAAGTCAATTTTATCATCATAATTGTTGTACCATTTGTAAGAAGCAACATTGGAGAAAAAAATCTAATATAAAAATAATCATAGAACTGGCAATATTTGTATTTGGAAAGTTATTTAAACTGTGTAAAATAGTGTGACATAATACTTTTTTGATCAGTCAATTCCCACCACTTGAGAATGGGGTAAATTGACTGATTAAAAAAAACCTACTTAATTTTAAGAAATTTCAATTTAAATTAATTTTGGAAACTAAAAATATGCATTTGTGTAAGTCCTCAAAGAAATTAAAAGGAAGGTTGAAATTAAATTTTAAAATTTTATTTGAAACTTTAACTGGAGATATAAAAAATATAACTTTAATTTAAAAATAAAAATTAGACAAATTAGAACTTTTTGAATATTTAAAAATTCTTTCTTTTTTAATATTTTCTTTGAGTACTTCTGAAATATTAAATTATTGAGAAATGTAAAGTTTAACAAGATCGAATGAATTAAAGATTTTTAAGTAGAAAATTGCCATTTTTTATATATAGGAATTAATTAGCATGTACAGAAGAAAATAATTAAAGTATTTCCTTTGGCTACTCTTGGTACTTTTTAGCATACAGACAGGGTTTTGTCATTTTTAGTCATTTATATTTCAACTGTTCCATGACAAGCTGAATATAAGCAGATTTTCATCAGTCATGGTATAATCGAGGTAATTTTGCATGGCATAAAAAAAATCTTTAAAATTTGCTCAGTAAACAGGAATATTTTTAAATTTAACAAAATTTATGCTTTTCCTTTTTTGTAACATCTAGAACCAATCTTTAGGCTTCAAAGATTTTTAAATTGTTGCAATATGTTTAAATTTTAAACCCATGGCAATGAACTATTTTGTATATCAAATACCCAAATGTTTTATCTATGAATCAAATGTACATTATTTTCAAGTTTTTCGTTCTTTATGACAAAATTAATTTTTTTACAATGCCCACAATAAACTGAATACAGCAAGGATTTAAAAAAGACCAACAAATTTAATGCTGTTATTTACTACAATTGAATACAGTTTGTTTTCATTTTTTTCTTTTTCTTTTTAGTTAGCTGTGTCATCTGGGAAGGCAATGAGTGTCAGAAAGTTGACTTGACTGCCCTGCACATCAGCTGGGTGATCATAGACAAGGTTGACCAGATTCCAGACAGCTCTGATTATATTTACATTGGCATATTTTTCTCTCTTGTCATGGGATTAATGCCTCCTTTATTTCGAATTTACAATTGCAAAGAATTTTTCACTGTGCTCTCCACAGATGGCTTTTTAGCTGCCTTGCTTGGAATTGGCAACAGTGGATGGAAGTAAGTACTCAGCCATATTACATATGATTTACTTTTGCTATTTACATATTCTGCTTTTTGCATGTAGTGTGTATTTAAAAAGATTTTACCTATATTGTTTATTTTTCATCAACAGCCTTCTCGATGTCATCAGTTTCCAACTTGGTATTTATGCTGGTGACACACTCATTTGCCCTTGAAAATGACCTCCAATCAGTTGTTAACAGGGGCAAGAAATGGATTCTAAATTTGAATGCCTCCAAAATGAAACTGCTATACTTTAATCATCATAGAGAACCATTTTTACCCTCCATCAGCATGGCTGATGCTAACCTCCAGAAGAGCAACTCATTGTGCCCTTTTGGTCTCAGGTTTTCTACTGATATCAAGTGAAGTGGCTATACTGAATCATTCACAAAGTCTGCTGCTAAGAAGGTTGGCTCACTGTATCATGTCAGACATCTTGAACGTTTATAAATCTATCACTTTTTCTTGCATTGAATATGACTGCCATATCTGGTCTGGTGCTCCAGCTATATACCTTGAGGTTCTTGACAAAATCCAAAGACATGTTTGCAATGTAATCAGTCTTGACCTGGTATCTTGACTTCAGTTACTTTCCCACTACTGTGCTGTGTCTTCCCTTTGTCTTTTCTGTAAAAATTTTCATGGCAGTTGTTCTAATGAATTATCCTCCTAGGTATTGCATCCACATAAATTTAACTGTACTACTAAATTAGCTACTAGGTCCCATTGTTTTAATGTTGAAATAGCAAGATGTTCTAGCTCTATTCTAATAGTTTCTTTCCTTGAACTTGTAACCTGTGAAGCTTTCTTTCAGTTTCTTGCTTCTATATCACCTATCTTCAAAAATTTAAATTGCCATCTTCTGTCTTCCTGAATCTTGTTTTTTTATTGACTTTTCTCTTCACTAAAATCTTCTCATTCTTTTCCATTCCCAGTAACCCATGTGTCTTAGTGGCATTATTGCCTTGCATGGGAGAAAATGATTCAAATCTATATCCTATTGCAGTAATGGTTTGATAAAAAAAACTTCCAGTTAAGATATTTACAAGGATGTGTCAATAAGTCTATAATTGGATATAGTTATTAGCTGAAATTTGATATGAAATTGTACTGATCTATGTAATTAATATTCACTACTCATCTAAGAGTATTGAGAAAGGAGATTATGTTGAAAAATAATGTTTTCCTCCATGCTGACAAATGCCTTTCACTACGCTCTGAAATGTTTTATATATCAAGAACATTATTGGGGAAATTGTATGACAAATAGGGCTTCATTGATCTAAATTTGTTATATTCATGACTACACATTCACATAAACAAGGGGTGCTGGGAGTTTTAGAATTGTTTTTATTTTATTTTTTTTATTATCTCTCCTAATTCATTTAGAGTCTTTTTCTTTCCATTACTTTTGTTAGTAGGTATCCCACACTGATAATAGAAGATTTGCCAGGAATGTTGTAAGGCCAGGGTGTAATTTTTTTTCATTCTCTTGACCTTATAGCGAATAATTTTCTCCTTTGATCAGAGTAGCATATATTATGTCAAAATTGTGGTCAGTCTCATTATGGTGAACAATCAAAGTATTTTACATACTGTTTTGTAAAATGTCCCTTTTGTGTTCATAAATCTTTTATTTAGATTCCTTGAAGTTTCTTTTATGTATTTTTTTAACAATTGCAGGCAGTGGCGTAAACTCCTTCAGGTTTTAGCTTATTGTTTTGTTTTGTATTGACTAAGCCCTTTATTGTTTTCGATGTAGTGGTAACAAATTTTATGTTGAGTTTAGAGAGATACTTTTTGATTGTAGATGTGATAGTTTGTTGGTAGGATAGTGAGTGTGGTTGTAATATATCCTATGTAAGAGGTTTTGTGTTTTTTTTTTGTTTTTTTTTATTATTTACAGAGAAACATTCTCTGAGAAGGTAAGTACTTTTCTTTTGAAATGAACTTCAGACAAGTTCTGATAGAAATTCCTCCTAGTCTGAAAAGTAATATTTGTAATTTGTAAAAATTGATCAGTAAAATTAATCAACACAAAATGTTTGTTTTTTAATATTGCCTTAAAAAAACATTTGCTGATTAAATACATAGAATATATATATATATATATTAAATACAAATATAGATAACTATACTCATTTCGAAAAACCCTCGAATTTTTGATTTGTCAATAATCAAATCAATTTTGAGGGGGAAAAAAAGAAAAAATCGCACAGATACAGGTTTGAAACCCAAAAAAAAAACCCCGATATGAGTAAACAACTAACTAATAAAAGAGCTACAACCATAGAGCAGACCTAGATAAACCTAGTGAGCCAGACAAACCTACCCAGGTTTCACCTAAACGGATCCCTGACGAACCGTTTAGGTGAAACATGGGTAGGTTTGTCTAGCTCACTAGGTTTATATATATATATATATATACATACACACACATACACATACACACACACATAGGGCGGGATGGATAAATTGTCGTCTAAATTACACAAAAATATCTTGAAATACTAAAGAGTAAATATATTTAGTAAAATCACCATTAGCTTCAGAATCCCCTGCAACTCTTCTGGATGGTCTCCTTATTTAAGTTGGTGAATGCTGTCATAATCCTTGCCTTCAGTTCATGTTTGGTGTTACAATAAGTTTGTCTCTTGCTCAACTGTGCCCCACAAATAATAATCAAGGGGGTTGCAGTCTGGGGAGTTAGGTGGCCAAATGTAAGAGGTGATACAGAAATTATCTGACAGCCATGACTGGGTGCTCCTGCTTGTGTCGCATAGTGCAGAGTCCTGTTACCAGACATATGGTTTTGCAGCAGTACCTCCTCAAGGTACTTGATGTAGGCCTCTGTGTTGAGTTTGAGACCCTGTGGGAAAATGAATGGAGGCATAACGTTGCCATCAATAGGGATCACTCCAAAAACTTTCGTAATCACCATTAGACATCCAGTTCTTTCCAAATTCTTTGCACTATCCTCAGATTGACAGCCAAACACTCTGAAATGTTTATATTAGAGCTTCTGGCATGGATACCAAGCAGTACAGCATGCCGTTTGAGTAAACTGCATCATGGTGCTTTTTTTTCTTACAGATGGTGCCCAACTGACCCTGCTATACTGTGCAGTCAACAAAATCAAAAACAAACAATGCGCATGTGCAAAATTTCAACATGCACTACTTGACATTCTTTAAGAGACAAAATAAACAATACTTGTATTATTTCAGTGATTTATAATAACCATAAACTTCAACTTCTTATCGGAGCTTCTAAAATAGTCATTGATTTATTTATCCTCATGTCATTATTACATATCAGGAGTCATGAGTTCAATTCTTAGGCAGGTTTACAATGATTTGTTGTTACATGCATGAATCTGATAGGACCAGCTGAAATGTGATGGTGAGTAAAGCAACAACAGAGTGACTGGTTTATATCAATTGGCAAGTCATTAAACATTTTGTTAATACAACAAAATTATAATTGAGACTACATGATGACTTTAAATGAGCTAACACAACTTTCTAGGGTTGTCCAAGTTTGATTTATTTTTTCTCCATATTTTTTTATTTTTTCAGAATCAATTTGATCATGCTTAATGCTGTGCTTCAACGCCTTTGTCTCAGTGTCCTTTTCTTCTTCTTGCTCTCCGTGGCTGATCGCACGTTCAAACAGGTGAGTTATCTGACCTTGATACTCCACAGCATACACTGCTGCTGATGTCAGCCTATCAGTGAATTTTCAAATTGCTATTTATTTTTAAAGACATATGCAACAAAATTCTCGCGCACACACACACACACACACATGTGAATAAAGGTGAAAGAAAAACTTATCTTTGCATATACGTTTCTTCCTCTGATGGATTTTATCAAAAGTTGTTTTATTTATTTTTCATTTGCTTTGATAAAGTCAAGCAGAGAACAAAATATGTAAGCAAAGATAAATTTTCCTTTTGTCTTTATTCAAATTGTCTTTTTACAGATATATTTTTAGTTATATCTGAAATTTTACATACATACATGTATACACTCACACTATTATATTTATAAAATACTATATGTTTTTATACATACACATACAAAGTAGACATTGGGGTCAACATCAAGTAGCCAGTCTGTTTCATACTTAAACCTAATCATTAGGTCAGATGGCGTGATGATTACATTTAAGCATGATACTGTCACTGCTGAATGTTGACCTCAATGTCTTTTTTTATAATTATGTATGCTATATGCTTGATATTAGGCGCTAACTCATAAATATAGCATGCCATAAAACTATATTTTTATTTTGTGTGTGTGTGTGTGTGTGTCTATATATATATATATATATATATATATACATACAATGTATGTAAAATGTGTGCATATATATATATATATATATATATATATATATATATATATTATATGCGTGGTACTTATTGGAAAGTGCTCAATATCAGTGATAGAGCTAATATATTTAGTTAAAAACACCGATACATGCAGCTATATATAAATCTAAAATTTAAAAATTAAACACTTTGTCTGACGATCATAAATAGCATGAAACCCAGGGTCACAAACTCACATCAATCCAACTATATGTATCTATATATAAATGACAACATGGAAAACTGTATTGTAATGTATTTTGGAATGGATATTTTCAGACAACATACTTATTGATGAGATCAATCCTATATATAAAAAAAAACAAAATATTTATATACAAAAGTGTGTGTCTCATAGACTTTTGGAGGTGGTGTCTGTTGACTTTCAATCTGTTTTAACTTAAGTAGATGAGAAATTTGTTCCACTAGATGCACCCTTGTGTTTGTGTGTATACACAATCAATTTTGTGCAGTAAGATATTTTTGAGAAAACGTTATTTTCAAAATGATTGATTACCCTTGTTGTAATCTGATCTCCTTCGGCTGATTTAGCTGTGTTACTTGACAATCTACCTGATATATTAAGAAGTCATTCTTTTGTGTTTGGTAACTTCATTTCATTGTTTATATTAGCCTTTTTTTTTTGTTCAGTTAATATTCATGTCTGTTTAATTAAATTGCTATAAAATGTTCTAATGTGCCTCAGGTTTCCTAAAGATTACAACCTCATTTAAATACCAGAGATTGGCCTAATTGTTTAACATTAACTTGTCTGTTTGTTTGTCTGCTCTTTTAAGCAGACAGGTAAATATTAACATTAATTCAGTTGATTTCTATTGCCTGAAAAAAAAGTTTATTACTTTTTTTGCAGAGATTATTGTATGCCAAGTATTTTTCCTATTTGACATCATCACGGGGAGCACGTAAGTTTGACCTGCCACACTTCCGGTTGAACAAGGTCCGCAATATAAAAACCTGGCTGTCACTACGCTCATACCTGAAGGTTTGTAGCTCTTTAACCAAAATATATAAAGTGTTACTTGGTTAAAAATAGTCTTGCTAAAATATTGCTCAATGGCAAAGAGTCTGAATACTTTTATAATTTTTTGAAACATTCACAATAGGAGGAGTTCTGCAAATGAAAATAATTTGGTTTTTAAGGCATAGACTTACAAGCCTAAGTTACAAATTGAACTTTAGCTGTTATTAATGGAAGTTTGAATTGAAGGTGTGGGAGGTAACATGATTTGGAATTTTCTTTGCATCGTCAAGTGCTTAATTTGTGTGCAGG
Organism: Acanthosepion lycidas; assembly: GCA_963932145.1. Lineage (NCBI taxonomy): Eukaryota > Metazoa > Mollusca > Cephalopoda > Sepiida > Sepiidae > Acanthosepion > Acanthosepion lycidas. The sequence goes on along the minus strand of OZ010589.1, from coordinate 111,826,423 downwards.
AAAGTTATTTTTAACTATAAGAAAGACTTTCTTTCTAAGCTGTTTACTTTTTATAATGTTTGCAATATTTGATGATAGGATTTCAAGTGAAACATTTTAAAACCATTCATTTAGCATAAAACTTGGCAACTCTAATTAACAATTTTGTTTACTAAAAATATTTTATTTTTAGTAATTTTAATATTAGCTTTTGTGCTATAAAATGCTTTATAAAAAATATTTTCGTCATATATAATGTTATTATTATTTGGTCATATTATTGCTGATGAATTTGAAGTTTTATTGTATTTAGATTTGTCACCAAGTTATTCTAATTAATTTAATCTGGTGCATGTATATATATATATATATATATATATATATATCTCCAAATGAGAGAAAGAACAGATGGAGTAAAAATCCACTGTTCGTAGCATTTACTTTTAAAAAAGTGCTCAATACAAAGTAGAGCAAAATATTATTATATTTTTATTATAATAGATTCTAATAAAAACATTTTGAAATCGCTACACAAAAGCTTTCATGTTTCAATACTATGATTGTATTTCTTCAGGCAATTGTAAGTCACTGGTGATCAAATGATTTTTAAAGAAATTTAAGAACAAAGTGTTACCTCTTTTCCGAGAGTTAAAGGTCGAGGACAGAATGTCAGAATTAAAAATAGATGGGTATGTCTTGATTAACCAATTAAATGTCAGATCTACACTAAATAGAAAAGTAAGCTCAGAGGGTGGAGGCGGGTGAGTTATTTTTTTATGTCACAATAAACCGAGACATAGACATGTCATTATTAATGATTGCGGAAAATATGCCAGCGACAAATGTATCATGATTCTAAGACAAATATGACATGTTCATTTTGTTGAAGGGAAGGGTGGGTTAATCAGACGTCAATTTATATTTTTAAGGTAAAAGGTAAACTGTGTTGGCAATTTAAAGTTAATTCACTGTGACACAGTTTATTTCTTACCTTAAAATGTAGTTAAATTTTTTAAAAAATACAAAAATCTATGTATTACCATTTCTTATAGCCATAATTTATTAGTATATAATGGTCCACTCTCTACAGGTAATTACCTTATTTTGTTCAGCTTAAATCCTGATATATATTGACATCTAGTTAGTATTATCGTATATAGATGTTCCACATTTTTAATTTTATCCACAAGCCCCTTTAAGAAGTTTCCTGAATATAAAAAAATTAAAAAAAAAAAAAATTTTTCTGTTAACTTTGTTTGATTAAACTGCCCCTTCATTCAACTAATTGAACATGTCATATTTGTCTTGGAATCATGATACATATGTTGGTGGCATATTTTCCGCAATTGTTAATGATGATATGTCTATGTCCTGGTTTATTGTGATATAAAGTAATAACTTGCTCACCTCCACCCTCTGACCTCACTTTTCTATTTAGCGTAGATCTGACATTTAATTGGTTAATCAAGACATACCCACAAGTCTATTTTTAATTCTGATCTAATGTTCCTCCACCTTTAACTTTTCAGAAAAGTTTAAAAAAAAGATCTGAATCTCTTAAATCTCCTTAAAAATCATTTAATCACCAGTGACTTACCATCACCTGAAGAAGTACAATCATAGTATTGAAACATAAGTTTTTGTGTGGCAATTTCAAAATGTTTTTATTATAATCTCTTTTAATAAAAATATGATAAAATATATATATATATATATATATATATATATATATAGCATGCACAACTTTTCTCATTTAATGTTGAAAAATATTCAAATGCCTCATAGCATTTATTTGAGAGATTTTTATGCGAATAAAATGTTCTCTTCCGTTTCTCACATGGTAGAAATAATTATAAGTCACCATTTAAATATAGCTTGTAAATTAAAAATAATGATCAAAGTCTATTAACCTACTTTGTTTTTTTATATATATATATAGTAGTTATCAAATTGGGAGGATTTTTAATACTTTTGACTCAGCCTATTAACTTTAGGAACAACAGATGCTTCCAATAGAGAAACAGTGACATTAAATGAAAGTCAATCAGTAGTGAGAGCAAAAACAAGAAAATCAGTCACTAATATCTCAACCAACTTTGATATACGCTTTATTTCAATATTCTCCCCACCTACACTGACTTCAAAATCTACAATCACCAATTCTCATGTTATTTTGCTTTCCATCCAGTCTTCAACTTTAAAGTTCTTTACAAAAACACAAACATTAACTCTAAATTCATACAGAGGGTATGAATTCTTTGTCTTTAGTCCTATATATACATCTCATGTCATATATCACCCCCCCACACACACACACACTCAAAGTGGGTGCATGATGGTATATTTAGTTTTAGTATATAAAAATGTTTGAAGTAAAATTCATTAGGAGAATCACCATTTGTTGAATGTGGAGTCATGTTGACTAGTTTTGTTCTTTTCCCATCTACTTCTATTTTTTGAGCGTGCAAATCTTGCCTTCAGAGCTGTTAATATTTATTAAGGTCCTTTTGAAATCCATCAACAATTTGGCCTCTTTATTAATGAAAACGTGAAACATTTTCACAGGCAGACCATAAATAGTGAATATTCTTCTCACTTCACTTTCTGCTGTGACTGTAGATGGCTTCATGGCACGCACTTCACCCCAACAACATTCAAGAACATATATGACTTGAATTGACCAGCAAAATCCACATGTACTTTTTCCTATGGTTGACTTGGATAGTCCAAACCATGAATTTTATTAGGTCTGTTCTGACCCTGAATATATACTTCATAAGCCTTACATGCCATTTCAGTAACAATAGATATGTTTTAGCCATTACACATAGCATTGATGGAGTGTGCAAAACACCTTCAACTTCAATCTAATAAATATGACCTCCTGATTTTCTTTTGCTCATTAAAGTATGATTTTATTTCACTAATCAGAACATGCCATTCATCGTCAATTCATGTACCCTACTCACTACAGGATCCTTTCTAATCTCCAAATGTATTTTATTTATGATCAAAGGGGAATTAACTGAATCTGTTAATCTCTATTGAAATTGAACAATCCTTTACTAAGGCAATCAATATTACTGTTGGTGTATGAAGACCAAGGACTGAAAGATATTCATTTGTATGTGTTTTAGTCGTCACTGTTAGTTCATTCACACCAGAATCCCTTATAATGTGACTTGTAAGGAATGAGAAAAATCTCCTCTAAAGATTTTAGTTACAGCAGAGTTTGCAGTTCTCCTTCAATGACTGTTTGGTGCTTGAAGTTGTTTTATATTTTCAATCTCTACTAAAAAAGATATTAAAACTTCAGTAAGAGCTTGAAATTTAAATGTTAATTTTCAAGACTATCACAGCATAATTGTTCTGATGTCATTTTCTAGCCTTGTGCCAGATTAAGTTATCAGTGATGGTTTTTTTGTTTTTTTTTTAAGAGGAAAATAGGAGCAAAATTGAGAATATTAGTTTAAAAAGTTTGTTCACTGAAAAACGAAAACCTTTAATAATGTAATTTCTAATTCCTCAAGTCTGTATCTAGAATCTCCTGAAAAATCATTTTTATGTTGGTGTTGCTTTTAAGGTTCATTAATCTAATTATTTGTAAATACAAGATTTTTCTCTTTGATCATTTACCAAGGAGGCAAAATGCATGTACATGAAGTATGACAAATACATTTTGCTTTAATCTATTTCAGAAACGAGGTCCCCAGCGATCGGTTGATGTAATTGTGTCTGCATCTTTTCTCTTAACGATTATTTCTGTGACATTAATGTGTTTACAGGTCAGTAAATAGTATTCTCTTGTATTTCTTTGATGTTTCTAGGTGCATTTATATAATCTGTCCAAAATAAATGTAGAAATCTTTTGGAACACAAAAAAATGATGTTTCTACATTTACTTTACTAAATGAGAAGCCATTTTAGACTTTGTAATCTGACAGACAAGTCATTTAAGGCTTTTCTTATTTGGATGCAAAATGACTTTTTGTTCATGTCAATTTACAGTAGATTTTATTGTAAAGTTTTTAAACAGGGTGAAATTTTGACCCCATGGTAGGAGTATTATTTTTCAATATGCTGAAATGCTAAAAAAAAAAAAAAAAGAGATTAAAATAAAATTGTGAACAGCGAAAGTGAATTTAATTATTGAATGATGGTTATGGATTCCGAGACAAGAAAATTGTTTTCTTGTTAGGAGACTGCTAAACAATTTGGATAATTTGCAGTGTAAGCCCTATGCTCAATTCTAATGAAAATTTCCATTTAGGTGTAAATTTACATGCTTAATTCAAAATTAACATTAAAAGCTTGTGGAAATATACCATTTTGGAGTTATCGACAATAAAAGTTCGGACTCATTAGCATTGGGTCTGTCCGCCATTACTGGTGTTGTTTATGTACGTTTGCCTCGAGTAGTCATGTGCGAAAGCTTACTTAGTTAACAGCCTTTTTACTTATCTTACTTGTCTCAATTACTGCGCAAAACCAAAAGAAGTCTTTAGACACTTTATAATAATTAAATGAATTATAAAACAAATAATAATTAAATAAATAATAAAACAAATTGTAATACTAATCCTATTTCAAGGTACTTAATAATCATGTTTTTTAAAACTCCAAAATTTAATAAAAAAACAAACTTTAACACTTAAATTTGTTCTTGTTATTATTAATTCCTTTCTAGCATTTTTTATTTTTTGTAAATAATCATGATCTTTTTAAATTTTGTGCAGAGTTTGTGCATTGCGTTCACATTAATCAAGACAAGTGAAGCTTCTGCAAATAACTGTTCCAAGGCAAATGTATGTAAGCAATGCCAGTAATGGCTGCCATGCTGTAGCCACAATGCAAATGAGTCCAAACTTTTATTATTGATAACTTCAAAAGGGTAGATTTCTGTCAACTTTTACTGTTATTTGCGAATTAAACATGTAAATTTACACCTAAATTAATTTTTCATTAAAATTGAGTGCAGGGCTTACACTTCTAATTTTCTAACAATTTCAGGTTGGTTTTCACAAAGATTTGAATGTTGTTTGTATGTAAATACCTTGATAAAAATAGTTGGGTCTATTACATTATTTATTTTATTTGTCAGCAAATATGAGGAACTTGATGGGTTTCAGCTCTTAGTAAGAAAATTTCTTAAAGTTCTACATACAGTATACTTGTGAACCTTTTCAACTCAAGAAAAATAGAGGTGACATCACAAACCCAATGCATTCACAAAGTACCAAGTTCAAAACTTGCTTTGTTGTCAGATTAGTAGAAAGTAATAGATATCAACAGAAGGAGAAATGATTCTATACAAGGTGTCAAAGAGAAATGTTTGTGTTTTACAATGTTTGAAAATCTTTCATTCATGACACTTCACTAATTATCCTAATTAATTGTCAGTTTTCTGGTGAAAGTCAATTAGTACACGGCCATTAATTTTTATACTGGGATTGAATTAATTTGTTCAGTTTTTAAATACAGTTTCCTCTTTCACTAATATATTGGTTAAACTTTCAGTATAACGGATAAACATCTAAAAAATTTAAAATTGACAAATTTTTGTTTCTGTTTATTCTATAGGTCATTTTTTTTTTTTATTCAGTCCTTGTATTCATACAAGACACAAACAGAAACATTTTTTGTTTATAAATATTCACATTTTGCAGCTACTGAAAGACTCTGACACATATCTGGACTATCTTTGTAATTGGGAATTACTTGCCTGGTCCCTGGCCCTTGGTGTATACATCCTTCGGTTTATGACCCTAGGACTGAAAATCAACCAGAAATACCGCAATTTATCAGTGCTTATCACAGAACAGGTAAGAAAGTTGTACTTGCTTGATCTTAGATTTACTGTTCTAAATTATCCATTTTTTTTTTCCAGATCTGGCTGCTTTTTCAAATCTCTGCTCTCTTGTTGAGTTCTGGTTATTTACAAAAATGTCTTCACTGCTGTTTATAAACTTTTGCATATAAACTTCAAAATTCACTTTTATAATCTTTTGTTTTTACTCTTAGGATAAGATGAAAATTTAATTTTTTTTTTACACATTAATCATTTGTATGCCTTCATGAATATCTTAAGTTTCTTCCTGTAGAGCATTGATTAGCAGTCAATCTTGTAAGTCATTGCTCTACTATAATGGCTTTATGCTAGATGAGGATAAGCTTAATGTACATGTGTGAACCTTATCAGTAGTCTTGTGGTAAGTTTGAATTAACTAATCCTATTATGAAACAAATGACAAAAGAATTTCACAATTATTGTTGTGGAAGTGCTGAAAAGGTTTAAACATTTCTTCCAAACCTGACTAAATGTCAGTTGTTTTTTTAAGTTTTCTTGGTTAGGTTGAAAACTTCTCAGTACTCCTCATACAGTAAAGTAATTTTAAGAGCCAATTTGCAAAAGTCATATTTTTACCATTTTGGTAAATATAAAATTATAGTTAGCAGTCTCTAAATGGTGGTCTTTGGTTTAAAGCATCTTTTTCTTCTTTGATGTCAATTTGTCACAATGAGGTAAAATCTCAGCCTGCAGTTCTATTCTATAGCATTTGGCTTTCTTCTGCAAGTGTGAAATCTTAGACATTTGTTTGCAGTTGGTTTTCACTTTGAAGATAGACAAATATCTCAACATGTAATTTTCCTAACATTTCACTTTGAACTTGTGTTTTTATTGTGTGATATTCATATAACTATGTCCATGGTTTCTGTTGTTATCTCTAAACTGGATCCCCTCAAAGCAAGTGAACTTGACTGTATCGCTGCAATACTACTTAAGAAATGAACTCCTGGACTGATTCCTGTTCTCTCTAAACTCTACAATAAATGCCTTGCTGCTTCTTGCTTTCCTGCTTTTTGGAAATCCTCTTCTGTAGTTCTAGTCTTTAAGAACTTGTGCCAACTGTCTGATCCTTTCTACTATTGGTCGGTTAGCCTTCTACTTCTTTTTGGCAAAGTCCTAGAGGCTCTAATCAATGTTGGATTGATTAAGAATCTCCCTTTGCAGGGACTTCTTTCAGGTAAGCAGTATGACTTTTGCTTCTCTATATCAACTGCTTATATATTAATGATTATTGCTGAAAGAGTCTATCAGACTATGGATAAGAATGGTGAAACTAAGTTTATTGATTGGGATATCTCAAAGGCATTTGGTATGCTGGTCTTCACAAGTTGAAAGGTCATGGTATTTCTGGACAAATCTTTGAGCTGATTCAATCTTTCTTATCAAATCCCAAAATGAAAGTTGTCTTGAACAGCCATCCTTCTAGAACTTTTTGCATTAATGCAGGTGACCTCCAGGGCTCTATACTTGGACATATGTTGTTCCTAATTTTCTTCAATGACCTTTCTGATGTTGTCAGTTGTCAATTCAGAATCAATGCTGATGACACATTTACTCCTGTCTTAATGGTAAGTCTGATCAGTTCAATGAGGTCAAATTGGCAGCTGATCTCAAAAATGGCTAACAATCTTTTTTAACTGGAGCAAAGAATGGCATGTTAATTTTAACACCTCCAAAACAAAACTGCTTTCTTTTAATCACTTGAGAGAACCTATTTTGCCTTCCATTGGCCTTAATCATGATAACCTCCAGGAGAGTTACTGGCGTGCCTTCTTGGGCTAACATTTTCTGCTGATATTAAGTGGAAAGATTATATTAATTGCTAGGTCTGCTGCTAGGAAATTTAGTTCACTGTGTCATGATAGGCATTTTTTCTTTCCAGAATCTATCCTACACATTCATCCATTCATTGAATATTGATGTTACATCTGGTTTGGTGCTTCTGCTATGTATTTAGATATTCTTGATGAATAAAAAAAAATCTGCAATGTTATTGGTTCAAACCTGGCATCTCAGCTTCAGTCATTTTTCCCACCACTATAAAGTAGCTTACCCGTGTCTTTTCTATAAATATTTTCATGGTAATTGTACAGGTGAGCTTTCCTCTTTGATACCTAGGCATTTTGAATATAAGTGTATTACTAGATTGGAAGCAAGGTTTCATCATCTTACTGTTGAAATGGCTAGATTAAACTCCAAAAGTTCTATGCTAGTGGTTTCTTCTCTCTCTTTTCTTGGTTGTGGAAATCTCTTTTAGCTGCTTGCTTTCCAGTCAGCTTTGATCTTCCAAAATTTAAATGCAGTGTCAGTCGTTATCTTCTATTTTATTTCCTGTTCTTTTATTGTTTTCGCTCCTTAATAATTTAATTCTTTTTTTCATATTCTCTCACATTCTGTAACCCTTTCAATTTTAGTGGCTTTATTTTCTTGCTTGGGATGAAATTATTAAAAACAAAATATATATTCAAATATTTTGCACTATATAAAAGAGTAACAAGTGTATTGGTTTCTTGTTCTTTTACATAAAATTTGTCTTGCTTTGAATAATTTAGTGCACATACCAATTTTCATTCTTCTCTTTTTCTGAAAGAATTGCCAAAAATGACTTATTTTGAATTAATATTAAATATAATTGTAAACATTGCAATCCATTTAATAGTTTCTGTAAATCCTGAATTAAGCAAACCAACAATTGTTGTTGGATTTGAAATATAGCAAATTTCAAAATGAACCTTTTATTAATGGCAGATAATGAAATTTGAAACAATTTATGTGAAGAAAGAGAGAATAGTTTGCTTGATCAGTGGTAAGAATATAAATTAATTTAATCAGAAAAGGCTTTAAATTTTTTTTTCCTCTTTACAGATTAATCTCTACCTTCAAATGGAGCAGAAACCTCACAAAAAAGAAAAGCTTATGTTGGCTAATAGTGTTTTAAAACTTGCTGAAGATCTTCTGAAGGTGAGATAACCACATCCAAATAATTTTTTCAAATGTATTCTTCTTCTATTTCATATCTTTCATGGGCATTGGAATTCAGTATTTTATTAAAATACCTTTCCAAGCAAGCCAAATTTTTCTAAATTCAACAAGCATTAGGGCTCCAAGTAGTGTTGTTTGTTTTCTCTATGGTTCATATATTGCTTATCACTTGAATTTCAGTCATTTTAAACATATGTTCTCTGAACATTGCAATCTATCAGTCCTACCATATACATGACATCACATTCTTTGGATGAAGACCAGCCTTTGGTACAATTAGTGAATCGTTCACTCCATTCCCCCCCCAACCCCGATATTTCTTGCTTTCAATATTTTTGAAAAAGTATCCACTTTTCATTACACTCACAATTTGTTTGAAAAAGAGAATATTTTTATTAAATAGCATATTCCAGTGGAAACAATATGTAAAAGCAATGAACATAACCAGAATGGTGCAAATGATTTTGGACAATTAAAAGTTTAAATGTTTTCACTAACTTCTCATCTTTGTTGTTGTTATAACCTGAAGTGCTAAAAAATTAAAAACAGTGTTTCATTGGATGGTTTAGCTCTCCACCATTTGCAGAAATTAAACTTGGACTGATTATATAAATATGGTATAATAGGTAATGTAGCTGTGTCAGACAAAAGACCCAAAGAGGAACACTTGGCTGATTTCCAGGCAATTCATTGGCCCCAACATTCTTCAGATTTAAACTTCAGTGAACACAATTTAGTTATGGACAGTCCTGAGACATGTCCAGATAGCAATTCCAGTATTTCATAAACTCCAAGCTATGTTATAAAGATGTTGTTATTCAAGTCAAAGGTGGAGGAGGGGGGGCATGCTGTTAGTTAGAGGTATCTGTTTGGTTTGGTTTATTTTGTTTTTGTTATTTAATGCTGACAAAATTTTTATTGCTGCTAATTCTTCAAAAATGTATTGCTGGTAATAATTTTATCTTCAAAAATTCAGATAGCTTAAATATTTTCACTAACTCCTCATCTTTGTTGTTGTGATAACAAAAACAAAGATGAGGACAATAGTCTGCATGTAAGTAGTGCAAATAATGAAATAACTCCCCACCACAGAGAGAAATGGTCAGACATTGTAAGTTCATTCAGCTAGTCCAGGAATCCTCAATTACAATCCATCAAATTTATGATAGCCATCACCAAGTGACACAAAGTTGTGCACAAGGACATCACATACAAATCTTATGCGAAGAGGAAAGTTCATATCAGACAAGATTCGAAGAACTGTGTGATCTGATCAAAGCATTTGCTGAACAAGTGCAAGCAACCTGATAAGAAAAATTTAACTGGATCAGAACGTGAACAGGAGGAAATACAGCAGGTGTGGTTCTTCATAAACCCTATGGTGAGTCACAGTCATGCCACCAAACTTCTTCCCACAGTGCTTCAAGATCAATGTCATGACCTATATCAATGTACTGACATTAATCAAGCCCCAGATGTGACACAGGAGTGATGGCCAAGCATTTTTATAATCCTGTCAGTCACCTCCTAGCACTCCTGATTTGAATCTCTTGGACTACTTACTTCTGGAGCATCATAGACAGGAAGACCAACCAACAGCCTCACAATCCCAGTGACTTGTGGGCTACAATTGTAAAATTAAGGGCCTACATGAATGAGAATCAACTAATCTTTTTTGTTGTCACTTTCAATACCACCTCAAAGCTGTCATTGAGACCTAAGCTGGTTTTATTAAATAATCTTTTACTATTTTTCAAAATTAAATGAGTGTCCAAAATTCTTTGAAAATATATTTATTTTTTTTTATTTTCTTTTATAATTTTTCTCAATTACATAACACACTTGGTGCCATGGTCTAAAGATCACTCGAGATGTGAAAGTGACAATTACTATGAAATGTTGATTCCTATGTGCTCTCTTTCTATATCTAAAAACGCTCTATCTCCAAATATTGAGCACTTTTCCCCATAGCAAATTTTAAACAAAATATATATTTGGAAAACCTTTTGCTTTAATATTATTAATTATTTTTCTCATTTCAGGATGTAAAAGATTAACATATTTTATGAATAAGTTATGGATATTCTTTTTGTTATTGTTCAAGTTATTTTATTCTAATTTACATTTGACCCTTTGCTTGACAGGAATTGGAAAGTCCGTTCAAAATCTCGGGCCTATCAGCTAATCCATTTTTGTACAATCTTACCAAAGTGGTAGTCCTCTCTGCTTTCTCCGGAGTTTTGTCCGAACTTCTTGGCTTTAAACTAAAGCTCTACAAGATCAAATTCAAGACCTGAGAACCAAGAACCACTATAAAATGATTTAAAATTTCTATTTGCATGGAGTCATCCTAAACAAGGGTGGACAGTCATTTGAACAACCTATATGTTTACTTGTTTTTATGTGTTTTTGTTGTTCTTAATGTTAATGTTTGTGTCTGGACATAGAAAATATTGACTACAGTATTCACACATGGATTTGTCTGCGTGTAAATAGATATTTAGGTTATCTATGAGTCTAGGTCAGGTATGTATGTGTATGTATTTAATTATGCAGATGTCTGTAAATGGAGACACTTGGAGATATGGATCTGGAGGTATTTGTCTGCAGTGTATATACAATAGTTGCAATTATGCTTGCATTATGTCTAGCCAGGTGTATACATACAGATTGCAAGAGTACTACATGATAGATATTGGTACAAATGCAGACATGATATACGTGTGTGTGTGTGTATATATGTATATATATATATATATATGGGCAACTCATGGTGGTGTAGTGATTAGCAAGCTTGTTTTGCAAGAACAATTATGACTGAGTAGTGCCACCTATTTTTGGCTTTGTGCCACATCTAAGCTACGCTTGGAAAATTAATATATATATATATATATATATATATATATATATATATATATATATATATATATATATAATGTATGTAGATGTTTTATAGAAAGCAAAATTTGTATATGCTGTTTGTATTTATGGTAAACATGCAAAGTGGATATGTGTTAAGAATATGAATATGCGGGTATATGTAAAATGTATGTGCACACTATACTTAAGTTTTTGATATGTCTATGTACCTATGTACGTTTTTTATATACTTAATTTTACATCTGTGTACAGTGTATATGTGTACATAGATTTGAATTAATTTGCCTATACTTAAAGAGTGTGTGTGTATGCAAAGTATGTTTTTTATATAGATTGGATTGTGCAATATACTCACACTGAGTGTATACACAAATTTGTATGTGCCAATTCAAAGAGTATGTTTAAATGTGTACACTTGTTCAATTTTTTTTTTAGGTTGAATGTGTATACAGTTGACTTTTTTTTTTTTTTTTTTTTTTTTAATCTGTTTGCAAATGAATGCATACATTTGGTGTGATCCTTTTCAAAGCTGTTTTATTGACTTAGACTGACCCAGACTCCATTTTGATTGCAATTCTTTCATATTCTTGGTCAGCTCCATTAATGAAAAAACTTTTTCAATGTCTAATTCATCTTTCTGGCAATTTCCACAATTGTCTCAAAATTACTCAATGTGTCTAAACCAAAGTATAGACTGCTCAATAATAAGCAAATTACAAATTAACAAAACTTTTGAATAACTGGTACTTTTATATTGAGTGTCCTGAAATCCTATAAATAAAACAATTTATTCTCATGGGTCTAATGTATAAATCATTTGTATGATAAAGTAAATCTTTTCTCTTTGTTCTGTATATCCAAAAGGACCGTCCGTCTCTCATCTTTTAACAAAATTATGTAAAGTATTGGGACATTTATTACAAGTTCATTATGGATTCTGCCATAGGAAATTAATAAAGAAACACTTTAAAAATTTCTCATGAAATTTCTCTTTTGGGCACAGCCTGCCACCTTCATAGAATATGAGAAGATTAAAACCATTCTTTGGAAATCCTGTTTAGTCATAGGTATATGCATACAATGGAAATATTTCTACTTATTGGTGTGTATCAGAATACAATATATAGATATACTAATACATAAAAATGTATGTGTCTAGTACACACACACACACATATGTGTATATATAAAGTAGTTTCCAAATTTAAAATGTATAGAACTTTAATTTTATTTATAAACATAATAAACCTGGATTTTATAATGATAGATTCTAAGAAAATTATAAAATGAGTTTAAGAAATGTGAAGTTTTTGAAATATTTTAATTTGTGAATGAGAATTCCTTGGCCAGTTTGATAGAAACTGATTTGTGGTTTAATGTTATTCATTTTTTTCTGATTTCTGAATTTTTTCATAGACTTGTTTTGACCAACAAAGGAAAAAGATATTCCATAAGATTTAATTTGATCTTCTATTAAATGATTTGACTTCATTTGAATTTTTATTGCAACAAAATCAGTGGTTAATTTTCTGTGATTAAAATTGAAATATTGGATATTAAATATAGACAATTACAAATCAAGCAAGTTTGTTTTAATTCTCATAAAAATTGGGGCCTACATGTCTATTTTTTCAATTACTGTCTAAACAGCATTTGCTCTTATGAAAAGATGAGTTTGCCTCTGAACTTTTGTACAATGTCTTGATAGGCAGAATAGAAGGACTTCATTTCACTATTAGATATGGTCATTTACCTTAGATTCTATTCCTCAGATAAAACTGAAATCTGTAACTATTTTATTCTTTTATCATTGTAAAATTGTCAATGACTAGCCAAAATATTACAAGCTTCCATATTGTTAGATCTTTAATGTACAAATCTAATCAGTAATTCTAATCCTTCTTAATCCAGTGAATAGAGAATAATTTTCAAGGGCATTAGTTACAGTGTTTGCATTTAGGTAAATTTTGGTAATTTTATAAAATTTTTCTAATCAGAGTAGCAGATATGAAGTTATTATTAGTGTGGCTTCAGTTCCAAGATTCCAAGTAAAAAAAAAAAAAAATATATAATTCTTTATAAAAAAATATAATTATAAACTTTCTATTCTTGCGTGTTTAGACTTAATTGAAAAACAAATTTTATTAGCAACAGCCATGAAGACACAAATTGCTGTAGAAGGGAAGTGTAAGGAAATACACAATTTTTCTTTTGATTTTTCTACTTTTACCACGGAGAATTATGTAAAAAAAATATTTTGTAGTTGTACTTTGATGGATTTTATTTTGTCTATAGTTGTTGGTTTATAAAAAAATGAGTAAAGAAATACAAAATGAGCCACAAATTATAAAAGCAGAAACATTTTTATATATTAAAAAAAAAACTAAAAAAAAAATGTTTTGAGTGTTGTGTCAAATATTTTTGCTGTATTTAAAAAACAAAAAACAAAAAAAAAACTCCAACACCCAGAAAATGCTATTCTTTGCTGCACACACACACACACACACATATCAAACCAGTTTCTTTCCTATTTTCTACAATATTTTCACATATATATATATATATAGAGAGAGAGAGAGAGAGAAAGAAAGAAAGAAAAGGAGATATGCAGAAAGATTCCAGACTTTGCAACTTGTGTGTGTTAAGTATATGTCCAAATTTTCACATCACCCTTTGTAAACTGATTTTTAATTTTCTTAAGAGAAATACACATTTTTTGAAATGCGAAATGATTGTCTTGCTCACATCCTTAGTTCTCAATGTAAGCATTTAAAAAAAATATATTTTGATTTATTTTCTATTGAAACTGAGTGGCAACAGTCTGTTTCCTGCTTAAACGTAATCTTCAGGCATTACCTAAAAATTGCATTCAGGTATGAAACCGACTATTATCACTTGGTGTTCACTACAGTGTCAACTTTTATATGTAGATAGACTAATCTCCCTGATATTGAGCACTTTTTACCCATAACAATAGCATACCTTAAAACTGTTTTTATCACATACACATACATACATATATATATATATATATATATATAATGATCAGAAGAACTCACACACAATGAACGAGGAGGTATATATTTTTAACTCCCTGATGGGATTAATTTCTAACTGAAGATTAGTCTGGTGCTTCTTGAATTTATCCAAGATCTTACTATTCTACTGAGCTTTAATGCTACCATGAAAACTTTGAACAGAAATTTTCATTCTGATCTTTTTGTTTAGTGATAGTTGTATGCCTTTCAAATGCTAATCATAAAAAATGTCTTTCTCTTGAAAAAAAAAGAAAAATCCATTTACATTATTCATTTTACCTCATTTCTGTTAAATGGGAAGAGGTTGAGTTATTTCTAAGAGTTTTCAGGTTTTCAATACTGTTTAGGGCAAAGAAGACATTGTAAATACTTACTTGGACACTAGAAATCTGTTTTGAAGTCTTAAGAAATGTACAACTGACTGCCAAGAAGATCAAATCTGTCTTTTGCTTCAATTTGATGTTATGTGTTTCTGTATAAAAGTGAGAAGGACATCTTGTATAATGCTCTTCCCACTCATGTTTCATGTGATTATTTTGTATTTTCTTTAATATCTTTTTAAGAAAAAAGATCTGACTTTACACAAATCTATGTTCAGTATTTCAGTACTTTGATGTAAAAAATTTTGCCATATTTGTCTTTATATTTGATCTTTTCTATGTTAATGAAAACAAATATCAAATAAGTTAAATTTAAAGAAATCAGAAAGCCTCTCATACATATTTATTAAACAAGCTGAATTTCTTTGACTACCATTTAAAAATTGTTAATATAAATTGATCAATAAAGTAATATTGGAAAATTGACACTATACTTTATGTATCTGTCTATATTTCTGAGATAAGGTATTATGTACACTATTTACATTATTTGGACTATTGTCCTCATCTTTGTCACCATATTTATTACAACGTTTCGGTCATTGTACACTCTGGCCTTCTTCAGGTGGTTGGAATGTCAAACTGAACCCTTTATTTCGCTCACTGGGGTAAACTATTCTAGTTCCATGTGCCATGTTTAGTGGATATCAGTTATCTCCTGTTAATTTCCCTCTGAAAGTTCTCCACTGCCTTAACTGGGTATTGAACTCACACCCTTTGAGGCCTGTCACTGGATCTAACTAATGCCTTTATTCACTGTGCCATGTGTCCTTGAGGATGTTAATTAGATCCAGTGACAGGATCGAAAGAGTGCGAGTTCAATACCCAGTTAAGGCAGTGAAGAACTTTCAGAGAGAAATTAACAGGAGATAACTGATACCTGACATCCATTAAATATGGCACGTGGAACTAGAACAGTCTACCCCAGTGAGCGAAATAAAGGGTTCAGTTCGACATTCCAACCACCTGAAGAAGGCCGAAGTGTACAATGGCCAAAGCGTTGTAATAAATATGGCAATAAAGATGAGGACAATAGTCCGAATAATGTAAATAACGTATACTTTATGTATTGTGTCTCATTTTTCAAAATTCAACCTTATTAATTGGATTATTTGATATTTTGTTTTTTGTAATATTAAAAACAGTTTTTTTTTTGTTTTTTTTTTAAAGTTAATTTTTTCTATAACTTTAAAATGTGATTTTTTGTTTTTTTTTTTAAATTAAAATGCTTTGGGTTCTTTCATTTGAACAATGATAAAAATTTACTTTTGTATGTGGTTAAATGGATCCAAGTGTAAGAAACAAAATAAAAATTAGCTTAGATTCTGCTTTTGAATTTTCATAATATAGAAATGAGTTCAGAAATTAAGTTCACACCTGCTCATCAGGCATAAACTGATTCTTACATGAAAACAATTCAGTAATTTTTTTGTTCTGAAATTGAAAAAAAAATGTGGCCTTTTTATTGCTTTGTTGATATTGTTGCATTGGACATTTTGAAAATAGGTAATTCTCAAATAACTACACTAGCCAAAGAAAAGCAAACATCTGAAACTGGTTTCACATACTGCAGGGACTTTACTGAAAATATCTTTAAGGCAACAACTTGCTGGGCCTGCAGTTTGGGGGTTTGTATAAGCTATTAAGTTTCAGGATTTAACAGAATATTTTCCATATTGAGGTTCTACAGTTATTTAAAGGAAAAAAAGAATTATTCACCTTTGTTCTCTAAACTGCAAACTTCCGTAAGAATCTGCATTAGCAAAATTAAATAATTCCAGTTGGCATTTATTCTGATATGTGTAATTGTTTGATATTTGTTTTTATCTTGTTAAAAAGAAAAATATATTTAAAAGATCTTTTTGCAGTATGGTATTGGCTGTATCATTTTGTGATCTTTCAAATCACTTGTATGTTACATTTGTCAGAAGGGAGAAATGGCATAAAAAAATTCATTTCATATGTACAAAAGGTCTAAATTTTTAAAATTAACTTTCAACAAATGCTGTTTAGTGCAAGTAAGTATGCAGGCCCACACTGATACATTTGGACAGTGAACATATTTGTTCATATATGTAGATATTTAAGAATGAATATGTCTGTCAAAAATGTTGTTTAAGAAATTGCATCTATACCTCAAATTAAGTTTACTTACTTTTAATTTGAAAATTTCTAAGAAATAAATGTATTTTAGCAGTACAATTCAATTAATCTTTTTTCATTTAAAAAAAAAAATTAAGAGAAGCTTCTATTTAGTTTTACATGCATTCACCCCTTAGTGATAGTCATGTGACATTGTGGCACTCTCTGAAAATAGACCCAGCCCAAGAACAGAATTTTCAATAGCATAAAGTAGCTATTCCCAGTAGTGAAACCAGCAAAAGGACTTTGGCGTGATTTCCTTTGAGAAAATGTTAAATTTTCCTTGCTCCCTTTCCCATTAAAAATTATGAATTGTTTTATGCTGTTGTGTATGTTGCACCTTCTGATCTAAGATGCTCAACCTGTAAGTGTGTGTTTGTATCCATATTCACAAAACAAACTCCTAATTTCCCCCTATCTACACATACACATACAATTTGAATTCAGGTTGTGTTTATTTATCAATAAATGATAGTGTGTTTGCAGATTTATATAAAAGCTCAAGTCCCAATTTTTGGATGAAAGATATAAAATTTGAATTTCTCTCAAATTTAATGCCTGTACATGGATATGTGAATGTATTGATTCTACATTCACATACAGTGCCTCCCACTATGTGGCAGGCCCATAAATTTTAATATACACATTTGTAGAAAAATAAGAGATTAGAGGAAAGAAAAAAAGATTAATTACTTTTTTCTTCCTCCACCTATCAACTCTTCAAAAAATATTATGCAATTCAAGTCATGGGATAGAAGCTGGAGGTGGGGGCCTTTTGAAATTGTGAGGTTTTTAAGTTTTAAATTTGGTATAGAATATTAAAAAGGAGAAAGAAATTTTCTTCTCCCATAGAAAAAGTTGAATGTCTGGAATATTTTTCCCTTCTTTCAACATGATTGTTTGTTGTGAATATTCTCAATGTAACATTTCAGCAATTAAATTATTTTGTAAAGTTTATAAATTTTGTAATCCATTTTGTTTGCTTTTGAAGAGTTTATTTTCTCTGCATGAAAACAAAAGTCAGTACAAAACAGGTTAACATCCCTGGTGGTCTCTAACCTGTTTTCTTTTTGCTATTGACTCTTCTTTCTCGCCACCAAAAAGATGGAGCAAAGCTTTTAGATTTTCTTTTTTAATCAAGTTCACGTGAAGCAAGGCAGTAAAGCCACTAAGACACTAGGGGTTACTGGGTGAGGAAGAATTAGAAAACAGAAACATTACTCTTCTATTGTTCTTCTTACTTAGTAATCAGGAAGACAGTAGATAGCGATTGACATTGCATTTGAATTTTTGAAGATTAAAGGTATCTGGAAAGCATGGAGCCGGAAGGGATTTTTACAAGCAAGAAGTGTGAGAAAAAAAAAACTTAACATAGAACTTGGAGTTACATCTAGCCAGCTCAACTGTAAATTGATGAGACCTCATCACCAGTCAAGTACTGCATTTAAATTCATAAAGTCTAAGTTACATAGTGAAGAGCTGATCTAAACAGTTGCCATGGAAGTATTTATAGAAAAGGCACAGGGAAGCAGCTTTACAGTGATGGGAAAGTGACTGAAGCCGAGATGCCAGTTCAGGACCAATAATATTGCTGAGTCTTCTTTGGATTTTATCAAGTATCTCTAGATATATCCCAGGAACACCATACCGTATATAGCAGCAATGACAAATGGTAGACTTATAGATATGTAAGATGGATTCTAGAGAGAAAAATTGTCTAGCACCACACAGTGAAGCAACTTTGTTTGCAGCTAATCTAGCAATGGATTTGACATAGTCTTTCTTTTTCATGTCAGTCGAGAATGATACCCTGACAAGTTAGTGCAATGAGGAGGTTAGCATCACCAATACTGATGGAAGGCAGAAAGGGGGATCTCTCAAGTGATTAATAAAGAGCAGTTTTGTTTTAACAAGCCATTCTTTGTCCCAGTTAATAAGACTGAAGGTCATTTTTATAATTTCTGTTTCTTTTTGTCGGGCTCCATTTCAGTAACCCATCTTTGTTGCTGTCATCAGATCATTTTGGTTAGTTAGCTTTCCAGCTTTTATAGTGCTAATATTTCATTTAGTAAGCTGCAAAGGAATTTGAATAGAACTTTTTCATTCACTCAAGTCTTCCTAATTATTCACAAACTGATTGTAACACAATCATGTTTAGGAGAATTGCTCTCTTCTCTGTGGAATGTTGATGTCATTATTGGTGTAGAAATATCTTAAGTCATTCTCTTTGCTACATGGAGACACCACTGCATAGTCACATGCCATGATGACACTTAAAGTTCAGTTCTTAGAAAAGACAGTGACAATATTATTGGAGAGAAATTGAAAGATTAAAAATCAGAATCTGTCAGAATTCTATAAATTCAAAAGATTTAATTTCTATAACTGGACTGAAATTTAAAAAATTTCATTTGAAAAAAAAAAATCGCCATGTTCAGAAGAAGGTGGGGGGAATTAATTCATCTTTAAAATGCTGAAATGGAAAAAATAGCATTTATTTATTTTTACATTTAAAAAATATCCATTTGTAATATAATGACTTTAGGTATTGATAGTCAACTCTGAATAACACCAAATTCAAGAATTATAGTAAAATAGTTTTTATTCTCAATGTAAATAAAAAAAAAAAGTAATTTTTGATAAATAAAAAAAAAAACTCAATCTTGTTTAGTTACTTCAAATTATTTAGTTCATATCTACTTGTATTTATAAAATTTGATTTTTCCATCATTAATCTGTTTATTCTTTTCATGCCTGTAGTTTTCACTGAAAAATGATACAAAATCTCAAACAGTGAGCATGAGACAAATTCAGGAGGAAAAAGGTGATAATTGTTGTTTAAAGATGGCTTCAAAGTTTTTCAGAAGAGCCATACAGATACCAATTACAAATTAAAATGACTTTACTGTTTTAAGGGCACTCTATCAGGAAGCTTGAAAAAATCAATTCGCCCAAGTTGCAGTAAATACACTTCAATTTTTCGGTTGGAGATGGTCATGCCTCTTTGTGGACAGCAAGTAAAGGAAAACGTGTTCCATTGTTTTCCTCGAATTTTCTGATCTGGTCTTATGCTAATGTAAGTAGAAGCCGTCTGCACTTCCAGGGAACCAAAACGAGGCCACATCTTGATCAAATTTTGACCGCATGTAATGAGCAAATCGCCCGAGTATTTTTGTGTGATTCTTACGTCCTTCAAGTTAACATTCATATTACCTGTGTGTGAACGCTGGAAACGAGCTGTGGAGACCATTTCTGTGCTGTGTTTAAACACCCACGGCCCGTATCTGAAGCAAACAATGTGATTCTTTTATGAAAACATTCCAGATAGATCCTGCAAAATTACAAGTATAGAATTTTAAAGTTGAAAAAAAAATTTGTAAAAACAATGTAAAACACTGATTTTCAGGTATCTCTGATGCATAAACAATTTATGAAAATGTTTCAAAACAAAAAATCTTCCAGATCAGAGCAAATGGCTTGTAAGAGAATAAGTCAGTTTCTGTTTCAACTTTTGGCTTAGCAGTGCTTGTTATCGGGAGAACAACTAATTTAAAAGTAAATATTATTTCAGTCGGTTTAATTCTTATCAAATCACTTCCTCATGCTGAGTATAATTGCCGTTAAAATCAGGGCAAAGTGGTGATAAGTGGAAAAATGTTAAGGGTCGCAAGAACATGCCTTCATCTTTTTCTATTTACCTTTTCTTTAGAAAGAAAAATGAAGGGTCAGATTACTTTGAAGAAAAAGTACAACTCCAAGATGGCCTATCAGAGAAAAGTGAGCCTTTGAACCAATGCTGATAGAATCCAACAAATTCTTGTGTAGAGTTTTCTTGTAGCACTGCATGAGATAGCCTTTTCACCTCTGATTGATTTTAATCACAGCTAGCATCCATAGCCAATTAGCTGGTCGATCAGATAAAGCGTTCAATTAGAATAGAGCAAAAACAGCATCAGAATCTGTCTTCTTCAAAGTACTTTCATTTAAAAATCATTTTGAATTAATGCAGTTACTGATATAACAGAAGTAGTCCGTATTTATTCAATCGAAGTTAGCCGAGGACATGAAGGGGTAAAGCAGGCAACATGAAAACCCACTTCAGACCACAATTATTTTGGAGTTTTCGAAATTCAATTTGTCAGTATGCTACCAGCGACGTAAAAGGAAAAATTTATAAAGCAATTAAGTTTGATGAAAATTGGTTGAAAGATCAACGAAAAATAAACCATCAAAAGTCGCTATTTACGCGGGTTTTCTCTATATGAGTGAACTCAATTATCAAAGTAAATGACTGTTAAATAATCAAATTATTGTTGGCTACAATAGAATGAAGTTTGTATTAGATAGCTTGAAAACTGAGGAAGTTTTTAGTTGAAAATTTGTGTTGAAATCGATTTTTTGTTTTTCGCTAAACGCAGTGGCGTAGAAATAAAAATGAGGTATCGTCATGATGTAAGTAACCTACATACCGAGTTTGAACGAAATCGGAGGAAAGAAGTTGAATTTATCGATTATTGATTTCTTAAAAGTTATCCTTTTTACGCTAAGAACCTATCTCTTACATTGCACAATGTATGTGCCAAGTTTAGTCAAAATCAGTTGGATGGATCTCGAGTGAAAAGGTATCACACACAGACAGACAGACATCCTCTGTTATATATTTGATAATCATTTTCTCCTTTCAAAATTCCATGTCCAGTTAAGCCTGCACAATCTTTGTTTTACAAAGTTTCCATTTAACTTCTTAGGAAAGATAGTCGTTTCTTTTTTTCTTCTTGATGGTTTTTAATTTGGAATATTCCTCCTACTAGATTAGTTGCCAGAGTGTCCAATCTACTTTGCTATTTAACACAATTTCTCAAAATTAATGCAACAGACTAGGCCAACACTTGAACCCAGTTCTCATGTCCCACTTTTTGCACCAGTTAGACATTACCGACACAATTTTTTTCTTCTAGGAAGAAAAAGAAAATTTGTGATGGGAGGCGCACGTAACCAGTCAGAAAAATAACTCACTTCTCCGACAAACGCGGTAGCCAAAATGCCCGAATTTTTGATATTGTGGCACAAGGCCAACAAGGGGGGGGGGTAAGGTTGGTTATCACTATCTTATACCCATTCACTCATTACAGTTTGCCCATTCGCCACAAAACTTCGTCACCAATCAATCCTCCATACACCATAATACCGCATCCTCTCAAGGGGGGATCTACAAAACGCGCCCCATGCCATAAAAATTTAATGATAATAATATTAATATATTTAAAAATCTATGATGAAAAATGAGAGTGGAGGAAATGTGCCCCAAAATAAACTAAACATGAACACAAAGTGAACTAAACATAACTGATGTTAGTAGGGCCCGTCCAACCCACAAAACCGCAAGGCCGCTGTATTCTGCCAATTGGACAAAACCAAGGAGCTCTCTCGTTAAGGGAGTGGGAAAGGAGAAAAATATACGGGTATGGGAAATATAAAAGCTGACCCAAACGAGGTGAAAAAGGGGGCCAAAACAAACTGGGGAGGATGGGAATATTAACCTGGATCATAACCAAAGATGTACCCGGGAACAGGCCAGGAACAGCACTTACTCACACTAACTAGGTACACAAAAGCTTGTCTAAACTTACCAAGGGGAGGGCTCCACATGAAACCACCCCGATGTGACATAGGTTGACCTAAAAGAGAAAATCAAGGCTAGCCCCGTTCAAACGAACCAAGCTCGCATCAGTCAACCACCTTTCGCTGAAGACTGTCGAATGCAGACGTTTTCTATCAGTTCTAATCTTCATCTTCAGCTGATGCCCAAAGAATCGGATCAGATCCTGATGAGAAAGACGGCTGCCTCGCAAGATTTCCTCCATTCGCATCGTCCAAATCACCGTTCGGGCCGTAGCCAGCAGCGTCAGGAACACCATTCGTTTCACCCCAGAATACGGGGGCGACACTTTTTTTCCCACTCGTCGGCGACTGGAAGAGGACGCACAATTTTTGGATTTTTTGCATATCAAAATACTTTTACAGCGACTCCTGCGACGGACTTGTTTTTAATTTACATATTCCGTCTTCAGCATGTCATGCGGAATACGTGCCAATTATTTTTTTTTGGGAGGGGGGGTAAGTAATTTTCTTTTTCGCCACATTTTCCGTCGTAGGATACACGCGAGGTAAGTCGCCGTTTTCATCGCTTTATTTTCATAAAAATTGCAAATTTTCATATAAAATCATCAGAATAAGCATTTTATTTAATTTTTTTTATTGAAAACTTCATAATCTTAAAATTGAAATCTTTTCCCTACAATGTAATTGAAAATAAATAAATAAATCTCCACTCAGGAGAGAAAAATTGCACTTATAAATTTTATCAATTAAAGTCTTTTC
The DNA here is from genome assembly GCA_963932145.1 of Acanthosepion lycidas. NCBI lineage: Eukaryota > Metazoa > Mollusca > Cephalopoda > Sepiida > Sepiidae > Acanthosepion > Acanthosepion lycidas. The sequence continues at coordinate 111,802,793 of OZ010589.1, read as the reverse complement.
GGTTTCTTGTTTCCTTGGCATTTTAATGTTTCTGATGACAAAGATGAGCTTTGAGTGAAATTGTATAAAGAATGACTATACTTTTATTCCGGGAAAGAGATTGTCTACTCTTAATTCAATACTTTCCAATTCAAAAGTGCTGATTTATTTAAAGATCATTTACACTATATTCCGACGAGTGTCCTAATCTTTGTTGTTGTTATCACAACGTTTCGGTTGTTGTGCCGTCCGGCCTTCCTCAGGTGTATATTAATCTGGGTAACCTACAGGGATTTCTAAACAAAACCCTTTATTTAATCTACGGGTGTAGACATTTCTCCTTCGACTAAGATTGTCTCAGAATATCATCTAGTTCTTATTTTTAGTACTGCTCAGTTATTGCTCACATGTTGAGTCTAAGTATACATTGCCTGCCCCAGAGATTGAAATCACGATCACTGTTGCCAAATTCACGAACCAACACTTTAATCCACTACGCTATTGTTCAGTAGGAACCCACTAGGCTATTGTCCTACGGGACGAAACGTTGTGATAGCAACAACAAAGATGAGGACAATAGTCCGAATATAAATCGTATAAATAATGATAAATCCTCATCACAGAAATTCACGCAGAAAGCGATCAGGTGATAATAACAACAAAGATGAGGTCAATAGTCCGAATATAAATAGTGTAAATAATGATAATAACAAGGATGAAGACATTAGTCTGAATGTAAATAATGATAACTCCTCATCACAGACATTCAGAGATATTATTTAAAGATATTGCAAATAATAAACCTGTATTTAAAAAGTAAAACTATAACGTAGCACAGTCTCTCTGTTGAGTTGTGGAATTTATATATTTCCCAGTGGTAACTATTGGTCTTCAAGGCAGGTCGGTCATATTTACTGGGAAGATTAGTCTAACATTGTCTTCATGCCTCTATTCTTCCTTTTGCATTGTCTTAAATTAAACTTAAATATTCATAACAAATTAGACAGACTCTAGGTTAAACTGAAATAATTAATATGCGTTAAAAAAAAAAAAAAAGAAAATAACTTACGCCGAGGTAGAATAGACCAAATCAACAGTGTTATCGACTGTGGAATTGAGAAACTGGTGCTGATCATATTTTGCAGTGCCATAATTTTCGATACTGTCGAACCAAACTGAGCGGCATTTGTCTCCAGCTAGGACGTTACCAGATCTCATCCTCGCTTGCCATTTTCCATAGATCTCAATGTCGGCCGACGTCTCGGCCATGTTTATCACAGCCTGTGGGTGATACACATTGCAGGACTTGTCGCGCCAGTTAAGAGCAATTGCGATGTTGAGTCGCTGGTCGACAAGACGCAGAGTTTTGTCAACGGTTATTTCCAGTAATGTGCCGCCACGCAAAAAGAGATTCACCAATCCTGTCTGAGACACATAGATTGATGGATGTCGGTCAATGATCTGCCGACAGTTTCGTAGCAGAGGATCAAGAGGGGTGACATTGATCCTTCGCATTTGGTTATCTTGTTCCTCTTTCGGATGCAAACTTGAACTAACACTTAAAGCAGCATCACAACTGTTATTATTATTATTAGCGGCATTTCTGTAAGTCAAGTTCCCTGATCCTTTTTGACCAATTTTTTTCAGGTTCATATTCGACTTTAAGTAGTTGGCTATTTCCCAAGGTGCATTTTGCAGCCCATGACAATTATCCTGTTTGTTGCTTGTAACTTTATTTAGGGAATCATATTTTTTATCTGTCGGATATTTTACCCATCCGCTACATCTTTGTCTCCGGTGAGGTCGAGATCTTCTCCTTTGGCCATAGTTTGATTGAGGCCCCGACTCGGCAATTCTGACAGCGTTGTTGTTAGAGCTGTTGCAATTCGAGTTGATATAATCTCGGCTTTTGTTTATGACCATTTGCTGCAATGCGAGTTCGGGATGAGACGATAGACCTGAGACATGTTGGTTCAGTTTGGGATGTTTAAGTTCTTTTGTGAATGTTTCCTCGGTTAAGATATCTACATTCGTAAACCCTTCCTTCTTAACATTTGTGTTGTTGACGACAGCAGGGTTTTTCTTTCGAATTTCTTGCCTGCGCTCGTAAGGTCTGGGCTTATCTCTTCCGTTGCCATTTGAATTCCTTGGGCCAACTTCTTTCGTTTCGACATCGGCTGATTTGGAAATTGTATTCCGAGAAGAGAAATTCTTTGCTAACTGAGAATCTTGTAAGGTATTCGGATCATTGCCAGGTGAATGAGTTCGGTGTATTCCTTCATTGGCCCGCCTCGTTGGCTTATAATCCCACAAAGAATTATCACATTTCGACAGGGAGGCATATTTTAATTGGCACATATGCTTCCAATCTTTGATGTAAGAGCAGTTTTGTTGCACCATCTTGTTACACACTTTTTTCTTTCCCTGTTTTTATTTGTGCTTTTTTTCTATTTTCTTTCAGTACAACACTTGAATCAATTTACGTTTGGCTTTCAAAAAGTTCCAATCAATAGTATCGCAAAAGTCGTTATAACCAAGATTGTTTAAAACTGTGACGTCTTTGCTTTGAGCATAACGTGCATTAAAGCAACGTTCTTTGAGGCGTTCCAGTCTTCCGATGTTTGAAAAGAAAATCCAACGTTAATATAGTTTCGTTTTGGATGAGAGTTTTCCTCGACAGGTTGTTTCTACAAGAATATGTTCTCAAAATTCACTTGAAGACGCTAGGTAAATCGACCGACTTTGATAAAAAAAAAATAATTTGTATTTAATCGCTTCAAAAATAGCGTTTATGGACAGCGATATTGAACGAATTTTTGTTTCATGCTCCTGAACGTAGCTTTTTAACAAAATTAGCTTCAATATCTGCCAGAATGAATACATATTGAATAAATGCTAGCATGCACTTAAGAACAGAGAGATAGAAATAGTGTGTGTGAGGGGGCGCACATTTATTTCTTTGTCTAAATATTTTCAGCTGAGTGAATTGACTCATTTACATGGTGATGAGATCAATATTGGTTTGGTTTGTTTTTACGGTATATCAACCTCAATGGACTATTTAACGACAATATTTTTATTGTTGATAATATTTAAAAAAAATATATATTGCTGGTAATATTATTTAAAAATATATTGCTGGTAATAATTTTTTTACAAAAAAGTACTCAGGCAGTTATGTGCCATGCATGATACACGCTTAGGCGATCATGTATCTTTTCGACACATGACTGACGAGTTAGATTTATTTCCCGCAGTAGGTTTCCATTTCTTTCTGCGGTAGACCAGTTGCCATCCAAGGCTATAGAAACCGGTCTGTCCTGCTATTTACCCATAGCTGGGGGGGAAGAAGAAGAGGATTAATACCCAAGGGTATTAGCACGTAAGTCAATGTAATGGATTCGAATGGAATTCGAACTTGGCTTTCCAGTAATAATTTCTTACAAAAAAGTATTTCTGGTATTAAAACCTTTTTTTTCCCTCAAAACCTGATCAGAGGCGTTGATGCCGTCGTACCCAGGACGGTCAATATTGGTATTATTTTGTCAATAAATATTGATTCAAGTATTAAAATGGCGAATCGCAACGTTTTTGTATATTTCTAAATTCTTTGATTTTTTTTTACAGATATTTTTCTTTTTAATTAGTGAAAAGTTGTCTGTATGCAAATTTTGATTTTCACGTTTGCTGAACAAGAGAAATTATCAAGAAATAAAGACGGATTTCAAAAGCAAAAACATTTTTCACAAGCAAAAACATTTTTCACAAACTACTTACTAGAAGTTTCCTTCTGAGAAAACAATTCGCCAAAAATATATTTATAACATACATGCAAATGTGGAAAAATATAGAAGACAAATTAACCGTCTCATTTAAAGTTAGATTCACGAAACATAACAAAGTCATGTCTAAAGGTTAAGTCGAAAAAAAAACCTGGTATTATGGTCTATATCTGGAGAGAAAAGGGTGGGTTCTAAATGATTAGCAGCAAATGTTATTGGAGTGTCAAAAAAAAAAAAAAATAAATAAATAAAAGAAGCCTGATGAATGTGTTAAGTCCGGCCCGAGTGGATTTCAGCACAGTCAGAGCCCCCCCCCCCCAGCATCTGGAGAAGGGAATTGAAGCGTATTCCGTGTCTCTTTTTCGTTTTCTTTGACGCCTAATCTAGCAGTGACAAAATTTTAATTCAGAATTATCCTTTAAAGCTGGTTGATAACCAAGGCAAATAGCTCAGTCTACCCTACTATTTAATTCATAACTTAGGTGAGGAGATGAGATGGATTTATACCTTTTTTTAAGGGTATTTGCGCGAAAGTAAATGTAACAGACTCGACTGGAATTCGAAATCGGTTTACAGATTTCTTGTTCTCGTTGACCATTGCACCCCCACCTATACACCATTAATAACTACAATGACCGAATTCAATTGGCCGAACGAAAATGACTCTTCTAAAACTGATGCTCATTGAAATGTTTCTCTAAGCTTAAGTTATGGTATTGTAATTTGTTAGTGTCGGACCAATAGCCTTCGTAGCATAAAGGCTTTTAATAAATCTGGAAACCTCCTGAGCCTAGATAGAGATGTCAGAGTTTGTGCTCTGTGAGTTGGGGGAAGTCAGGTAACGAATAGCTCGTGTCGTGTAACGTGGAGTTAGAGGCAAAGTTCATTGCAAAGCCCTTAGCCTTATCTGATGAGAATGAGCATGATGCTATTCTGATACCATGCAGGAATAACTCATCGTTGTTAGGGTGTACACGAAGTTCATGAATGGGTTCAATGACCACGACGCAGAGCAACACTCACAAGCAGACATAGTCCCTGTAATGACCTTCCCGGTGTCATCAGTTCTCAAGTAGACATCTATGCGGACGATAACACAATTTACTCCTGCCTCAATAGTAAATCTGGTATCGTTGACAAAACTAACCTGGCTGCTGATCTCGGAAAGGACCTTCAATCTGTGGTTGACTGGGACAGGAAATGGCTTGTAAACTTTAAAGCCTCCAAAGCGAAACTGCTCTCCTTTACCCACCACATGCAGCGAATAAGGTTAGATAAAAAGGAAAAAGAGAATTTAAAGCGGATAGACGGTACAACAGATGAAGAAATAATCGCTCCTGAGAGTTTTAGGGCCAAAGTGAAGGATCTGTTGAGGGCCAACCGTGATGTGGTGGCTAAGTCAGATAAATAGTTGGGCCAAACTCACGCCATAAAAATGAGAACTGACACAGGTGACCACCCTCCAATTAAGCTAAGGCCTTACAGAACACAATAAAAGGCCCTTAGTTGATGAAGCAGTGAAGGATATGTTGGAGACAGGCATGATAGAAAGGTCAAGGTATCCCTGGAACTTCCCCATTGTGGTGGTAGATAAAAAAAAAAGGTGGCAGGCACGGATTTTATGTAGATTTCAGGAAACTGGACGCTGTTTCCAAATCATTAGCAGTAACTTTGCCATTGATTGACGATATATTGGCTTTGCTGGGAAAAGCTAAGTACTTTTCCACGATAGATCTATGGTCGGGGTATTGGCAGGTAGCCCCTGATGAAGCTGATAGAGAAAAGGCTGAATTTGTATGTCACATGGGCCTGTTCCAATTCATTGTCATGCCATTTTGCTTGGCCAATGCACCTGGGACTTTTCAGCAATTAATGTCAATAGTACTGGAAGGAATTGAGAGTTTTGATATGGCTTATCTGGACGATATTCTGGTATTCTCAGTGACACCAGAACAACATTTTGACCACCTCAGACAAGTCTTTGGACGATTGAGAAGGCACGGATTGAAGTTGAAACTGCCTAAGTGCCAATTTTTAATCACGTACCTAGGCTTTATAGTCAGGGATGAAGGAATTAAGCCTGACATGGATAAAGTAAAAGTGATACGAGAAATGCCTGAGCCAAAGACAGTGAAAAAGGTACGAGGCTTTATAGGAGCCATAGGATACTACAGACGTTTTATTCCAGCATTTTCTAGGGTAGCAACTCCCTTGATAGCCTTAACGAAAAATACGCGAGATTTAAATAGACAGGAGACTGTCAAAAGGCCTTCGATACCTTAACTGCTGTTCCGTTGCTGACATACTCAGATCTCAGCAAACCAATGATACTCTATACACGGACGCTAGTGAGCGATGTATAGGAGCAGTCCTTACTCAGCCATGTACTGATGAGGATGGTCCAGTGCCTGGTATATCAGAGGAAGTACCGATATACTTTCTATCCCATAAGCTCTCAGAGAGACAGCAGAGATGGCCAGTGATAGAAAGGGAGGCGTACGCTATCATGTATGCCCTCCAAAAACTGGATTATTATTTAAGTGGAGCTGTGTTTACCATAAAGACTGACTACTGAAAGTAGCAGCAATATGGAAATTTAATGGATATACAGTGTAACCCGGATATAAGAGACCCGGATATAAGAGACCCGGATATAAGAGGCTTCTTCTCCGGTCCCGACAACTCTCTTATATCCGGGTTACACTGTAGAAGGAAATCGGTTGATCGTACTCTAGTAGGTGTGCAACAGCTCGGAAGGGGGGTTGCCTGACAGTGTTCATTGTCCAAGCAGACCAACCCGAGATAAAGAAGTTGCGTTGACTTCGACGAACGAAGCAGAGGTACAGTTAACGCCTGGCGAAAACAAACCAACACCCCCTGTTCTACAGAAAAGAATAATGACCAAGAAAATCAAGCCATAAAATATTAGGTTGGTGCAAAAATAATGACATAATAATGTCGTTTTTGGACGTATTTTTTAACGTCAAAAAACGACATTATTACGTCATTATTTTTGCACCAACCTAACACACACACACACACACACACACACACAGAGTCATTTTTTAATTGCAGGTATAAACAGAAGAAGAAAAAAATAACTTTTTTTAAAATTGTATATAAAATTTTATAGTACATGGAAAAATCACAAGTAAAAACAAAAGAAGAAAACGAGAACTTTTCAAATTGCATGTGAAAATTTTATAGTGCATGAGAAATAGTGCATGAATAGTAGAGCATGTTAAATAGTGTATTGGAGTTTGAAATGTCATTTACAGGTAAATGACAGAATAGGTGAAGGGAGATATGTAGCAATATTTAACATGGCGTACGGACGAAAAGGATTAAAACAAAACGATTTTAAATTTTTGTCAGAAAGAGAATTATTTTCCCAGGATATGAGAATAGATGTATGAATTTTGTTGAAAAAAGTTACACAACGTGACTTTGCTAGACAGAGCTGGCAGATCGGGAGCCAGGGGTTAAAGTCGGCTGTTGAAAGATGTCCGGCTTGACTATCTGCTGAGAAAAATTGTCGGCCTAATCTTTCCGTGAGAACGAAAAAAATTAAAAAGCAGAAATGTCAGAAAGGCTGACATCATATAATGGCTCCTCTCGAAGTTAAAGGCAGTTGTGGAAGAAAAACTCCGACGAGTAACCTTGTGCTGTCCGTGAAAGTACAAATCACAGTACTTGAAGATTCCCCAAAGAAGCTACTTGCAATTTTCGTTCCGTCGCCAATTATTAGAACGGGTTGGGAAAAGAAGAAAAAGAACAAAGAAAAAAAGAACTGTAAATATATTTTTTTTCTTTTTGTTATTCGGATATAAACCTCATATCGTGACTTATTCGGGCGTCGTCCATTTTATTTTTCAATTTTGTATGCATGTGTTCAGCTCCTTGGTTTAGCGTGGTTAAGATACCCCAGTGGAAATTCGGCTTGACCCTCTTAAGATCAAAATCACAACGTGGGTAAGAGAGATCACAGTTGAAGAGGTCAACTTTGAGACCAGCTACTGTGTCAAACGCCATCAATGACTGACGAGTGGGCTGACGGCTTGTTCTCTGATACCGGGATCGATCCTGACTAAGCGGGCAGACCGGGATTGACCCTGAGTACCGCCATACCTGACGACCGGAACGCCGTCTTATAAATTGGTCGCCGCGGGCAGGCCGCAGCTCCTGAATACGTTATAATTGGTGCTGTGACCATGCCGTAGCCCTGAACACCGTCATACCATCAGGTACACTAACCAACCGTACCTTTACTCAAGGATTATAAGCTAATCTTACATCTAACCACTCACACTCACCCCGATCCTTGTTCTAAATACAACCAGAGCGATATTAAGCATCGAGTAATCTCCCCTTGAGCCTGGATGGGATATACAGCCATACTCAGCAACCATCCTAGATTTGGTGTCTCGATAGAATCGCCCAACGTCCTGTACTGTGATCAGCTTCATAGGAATAGACAGGCACATCTAATCGCCCAGCCTGCAGTCCTTCCATATTTATTGAAGAGGAGTAGACGATTATTCAATATTCCTTGTTTAGGATATGGTTCACCAGTTCTTTCTTCCAAGGCCATGATTTAACTTTCTGGTGATCTGATTAATAGAAGGATTGATATCACATGACGGTTCGCTACTCTTTTCTTTGTTTCTAATGAAATTTTCCTGTTTCTTAATACTTTGCTTAGGTTTTGGAAAGCATTCACTATCCCAATGCGCCTTCGGATTTCGGAGTCGCAATTTCCTTCCTCTGTTAAAACACTTCCCAGATAGTAAAATTTTTGTACTTGCTTGATTTTGGTATCCTCAATTTGTAATTTGCATGTTGGCTTGTTCTTTTTGCTGACAACCATTGCATTCTCTTTACTTGCGATTAATGTTTAAACTTTTCTTCTCCCTTTACTACCTTCTGTAGGAGTTTCTGCAGTTTGTGGATTATCGCACTTGGTTCCGCTAAAAGCTCCCGTCAGATGGCATTATTTAAGTCTATAAAAAGACAAGCTTATTCCCCCACCCTCTCTCTCTCTTTAACTCTTGCCTCCAGATGTAGTCGAACGTAGATCTGGGGCGCGTTAGTTTTTCTTGGTCTGCTTGCTTTTGAACCCTATTACATAGGCACACGTTTATTTTACATACGCACAACACACACATTCTTATAACTAGTTTTAATGTTATTTCCTTTCATTTCAATCGTATACACATGCAATTACTTTTGCTAATACATGCATTAATTACCGTTTTTTAAAATTCTTTCTTCTGTTACTTATTTTTTTTCGAGTCTATAGTGGCGTGGTTAAAATGAACAGTTGGTTTATCCACGCCAGAAGTGAAATGTAGTTTCATATATTCAAAATTGGATGAAGAGAGTTTGAAATACTTGGCTTCCTTGGATTGTTGAAATAAAGTTCTTTGAAATGTCAAGTGCTTGGTTAAGGCCAATGTTATATTTGGCGTTTGATATCGAGAGAAAGAAATAATGAGGATTAATTTTGAACAACTTTTGTTGTTGGTAGGTCGTACAGAGACGTTGAAGTATGCGTGGAATGTCCGTTTCAGTGAGCGATCGTCAGGATAGCGATCTGGAGTTAGCGTAGCGCCGGTAGTTGACCTATTTTTTGTGCTGGCCTGGTCGAGATAAGAGGATATGATCGGTACACGATGCATGTTTAGTTGATCGAGGGCATGGTGGTGGGTTGTTTCGTTAGTTGGTACAACTGTTGCGTTGAACCGAGGTTATGTCGGTGTTATATTTTCGTAAAAACAAAGGAAACTAACTTTCTTGCCCACGTGACTTTTCACACGTTCCCTTTCCTATTATTAAAACGATTCGGTGGCAGAGGTAAATATGACCCTATCGTTGAGGTGGTGGAACTCCTTGAGGCCAACCCTACGCATGCCAAAATACGTCACAATGATGGCCGGGAAGATTCGGTGGCGCTGAGACGGTTGGCACGTTTTCCACGCCCGGATGGACCTCAAAATGGACCTGAAAATACTCAACCCGACGTGGACCATGCAGACTCAACCCTTTTGCCTGATACAGGTCCCGTTAATATTTCTTCACCTTATACAGAAAATGAATCTGCGCTTTAACCAAGATCAGTTGTGCTCCTGTTAAGTTGTTCCGAAACTTGACCCCTGACTGCAAACCTATTGCTACTAAATCCCGAAATTACCGTGCGGAGGATGCTCGGTTCATTGAAAAAGAAATTCTACAACTGCTTGAGGATGATATAATTGAAACAAGTTACTCCCCGTGGCGTGCTCAAATTGTTGTAACTTCGTCACCTAATAAAAAGAAACGATTGGTAGTCGATTTCTCCCAGACTATTAATAGGTTCACCTTACTTGATGCCTACCCCTTGCCTCGAATTGAAGATCTCGTAAACCAAATAGCCCAGTATCGTATCTATAGTATAATTGACTTGTCCAAAGCGTACTATCAGATTGAAATTTGCCCCGAAGATCGCCCCTATACGGCCTTTCAAGCTGGAAATCGTCTGTTCCAATTTAAACGAATACCCATGGGTGTTACTAACGGGGTTTCTGCCTTTCAGCGATTTATGAATTCTTTCATTTCTGATAACAAATTACCTGGAACCTTTTCGTATATAGATGATATAACTGTTTGCGGTAAAACCCAGGAGGAGCACGACGTCAATTTGGAATGTTTCTTAAAAGCTGCCTCGACATACAACCTCGAAATAAACCGGAAAAATCAGAGTTTTCACTTCGTTCTATTAACGTGCTAGGATATCAAATTTGTAACGGAACTATCCAATCCGATCCTGAGCGTTTGAAGCCACTTTTGCAAATGCCTCCTCCTTCCGACTCAAATTCGTTAAAAAGGTGTCTTGGTATGTTTGCTTACTATGCGAAATGGATACCTAAATATTCACACAAAATTCGTCCACTGGTCGAAAATAAACAATTCCCTATGCCTCCTATAGTTATAAATTCTTTCGAAAAACTTAAGACATTGCCGAGTCATCTGTAAAAGTTATTGATGATGAATTGCCATTTACTATTGAAACCGATGCTTCAGAAAAGGCTATTGGAGGCACTCTTTTACAAGCTGAGCGACCTGTAGCATTCTTTTCTCGGTCGCTAAACCCCTCTGAAATACGACTTCATATAGTCGAAAAAGAAGCATATGCCATAGTCGAATGCGTTCGTAAATGGAGAGACCTCCTTGCCGGGAAACATTTTACTATTATTACTGATCAACAAGCCGTATCTTTTATGTTTAAACCTGCTAATCGCGGAAAAATTAAAAACGATAAAATTATACGGTGGAAAATGGAACTTTTTCCCTTTTCATACGACATAAAACACCGTCCTGGAAATGAAAACACAGTTGCGGATACCTTATCCAGAGTATGTGGTGCTGCTGCGTCTTCCTTGAAGGAACTTAAATCGATACACGATTCCTTAATACATCCTGGGGTACAGCGCTTTTGGCATTTTGTAAGGTCTCAGAATATGCCTTATTCGCTTGATGAAGTCCGACGTATGACTTCTGAATGTACGACCTGTGCCAAAATAAAACCCCAATTCTTCGATTCTGCTAGTAATGTTCTGATCCGTTCTACTGCGCCATTTCAGCGTCTTTCAATAGACTACAAAGGGCCTGTCCCGGTATCTCCGACAGGTTACCGATATATATTTACTGTTATCGACGAATATAGTCGATTTCCCTTTGCCTTTCTTTGCCGCGATTGCTCTTCGCAAACTGCTATTCAGTGCCTGACAAGTATTTTCTCCATTTTCGGGATTCCCTCGTTCATTCACTCCGATCGAGGAACTTCGTTTATGTCGGGAGAATTTAAACAATTTCTAACACGACTTGGAATTGGATGCAGTAATACTACTACTTATAACCCTAGAGGCAATAGCCAATGCGAACGTTACAACGGCATAATTTGGAATACCATATTATTGGCCCTGGAATCGAAACAGTTACCAATTAGTGCTTGGCAGGATGTTCTACATGATGTGTTAAATGCTATCCGCTCCCTGCTATGCACCACTACGAATGCAACCCCCCACGAACGAATGTTCAATTTTGAAAGGCGGTCCTCCTCCGGTACTGCGTTGCCTGTTTGGCTCTGTGAGCCTGGAGAGGTATTATTAAAACGATTCGGTGGCAGAGGTAAATATGACCCTATCGTTGAGGTGGTGGAACTCCTTGAGGCCAACCCTACGCATGCCAAAATACGTCACAATGATGGCCGGGAAGATTCGGTGGCGCTGAGACGGTTGGCACGTTTTCCACGCCCGGATGGACCTCAAAATGGACCTGAAAATACTCAACCCGACGTGGACCATGCAGACTCAACCCTTCCTAGCAGGATTCGTAGACCAATCCAACGACTGGATTTATAAAACTTTTTCAATCTCTTTATCAAGTGGGGGAGATTGCTATATTTTCGTAAAAAAAAAGGAAACTAACTTTCTTGCCCACGTGACTTTTCACACGTTCCCTTTCCTCTTTAAAAGCTGCGTTCTTCTTCCTTTTCATTCTGAATTCTTTCCTTTGTTGATTACTGACTGCTGTGAATTAAGTTCAGTAAAGCCTTAAGAAAAGGTTATTCTATCCTTGCTTTCTTCTCTTTACAACGTAACAGTCGGATTGGCGTCACGTTGGTGAGTCGAGTGGGTTGCATCCTTGCAGAGTCGGAGTGGCTTATTTTGTGGAATCAGAGTCGCTTGTTTGCGGAATCGCTACTTGCGGAGTCGCTTGTTTCGCGGAGACGTTTGGTTGTGGAGTCTAAGTTGCATGCTTGCAGGGTCGGAGTCGCTGCTTTCAGAGTCGGAGTAGCTGGTTTGCGGAGTCGGATTTGCTGAGGTGATGGCGTTGACTTCGAGGAAGGCTTGTAGCTTGATGGTGCCGACGTTGAGATATTGTCAAAGTATTTGCTGAGGTTACAGCGTCGTCAGCGATAAAGGCTTGTAGCTGGGTGGTGTCGAGTCTGGATAGTCGGCCACACGTGGCTGGTGTTTACCGTGATGACGAGATCGGTATCGATGAAGGCTTGTAGCTGGGAGGAATCGAGGTTGAGATGTTTTCAAGTCGAATCTGGATAGCCATGGTGGTTGGTTGGCGTGAGTAGTAACGGGCGTTGAGAGGTGCGGTCACGTTGAATAATGGTGATGGAGGCGGCCGGAGGAGCAGTAGCTGCAGCGCCCTGCGTGACGGCCGGCTACATGCCGGGCCGCGACTGACAGGTGTTATTCTCAGAGGCCTGCTTTCAAGAACGTTCGCGATTGGCCACTGTCGGAGCACGCTTCGTAAAGTCGATGTGATGCGTGGAGTCTAATGCGAAAAATCGACTTTTGTTATTTCTTCCTTCGTGACATTCACATCCGACCAGCGTGCAGAATGAATCAAAAAGAAATCTATTGTGATGGTGTATAATATCAATAATATAATCAGACACTGGCAAAAATCTGAACATTGCACACGTAAACAGAAATGAAACTTTTCACGTGACTTCAGACTTTGTTCTCTTGATTTAATTTTTTCCCCTTATTTTATATCAGATTTCGCATAGGCTCGTTATTTTCTTTTTTTCCCTAGGCTCAACGGCTAATTCCTGTGAAAACAAGATTTTCATTGACCTAAAGAAAATTTCACATAGGCTCGGGAATTTGATTTCTTTTTTTTTCTTAGCTTGCTGTCCAATCTCTGTGAATTCAAAGTTTTCTTTGATGCAAAAGTAATTTCACATAGGCTTGTGAATTTGTTTACGTTTTTGTTTTCCTCAGTTCGCCCGAATTTGAAGGGAGTGGGTAAAGTGAGTTATTATTATTTCGTACTCACCACAAGCCCGCTAATATTGTTTACGGGACAAATATTGTTAAAACCTCATATCCAAAGTGTCGATTCTCACAACAAAGTAGTGACTTATTTTTGCCCAAACATAATAGAATTCAGCAACAAGTTTCCTTTTTGCTTCTGTTCTCAACACTGTGTCATTTGCCTTTTAACATGTTAAAATTTTGGCCGCCAATAATGAATCCTGGTAGGACTTCTAATTCTCCCAGGATTGTCTCACTGTATCGGTTGAATAAGTCAGAGGAAAAGACACATCCTTGTCTTACAGTCTTACCTCTATTTCTATTTTTTTTTATTTACTGAATTCATTTTCTATCCATCTAGATTTAAAATTCTTTGTCAAGCTTCCCTAGCAGTTCAAACAGTTCTTTGTGACGTACTTTATCAAGCGCTTTTACATAATCTATAAAATATAGGTATACATCCTTTTGAATTTGTAATGCTTTTTCTGATATCTTTCTCCCAATAGAAGTTCTGGATTATTCTAATATCCTTCCCAAATAAATCAAGCTTCCCTTGAAGTTCAAGCAGTTCTTTGTGATGTACTTTATCAAACGCTTTTGCATAATCTATGAAACATTGTAAAGTTGACTTCTAACTAACCCCCGAGTCCGAGACCGGCCGTATTTATACCCCGCCGGCGAAGACCGGTGTTTTCCCCATCCCTGGGACCGTCTCACCAATCGTCTTTCTTCTCTGCATGTCACCCCCCTCCTATGACCGCAATACCTATGTTTTGTGGTCATCTGTCGGGATAATTCCAAGTAGTCGTGAGTCGGTCCTCGCATTTGTGGGGATAGTGGTCTTAGTGGCCGTGTTACCCTCATGCTGCGTCGTGGGTTCGGACTCGCTGGTGTATAGCTGATTGGCTGTTGGTTCTCTTCCACCTCCATCTCTGCATCGTCTGCCATCACTACGTCATTGTCCGTCGCCTCTACATTCGTTATTTCAGGTATGTCGTACGGAGATTCGCTGTCCTCTGGCTTTGGCCTTTGGGGAGGTGGTTGAGAGTGTGGGTGATCGGGTGAATAGTCTGGCGTATCTGCAACTGGCAAGATCTTTCGGAGGAAACGATGATTACGTAGTGTAATTCTGCCACTTCCGTCTAACTGTATCCGGTATTGCCTGTTGCCCATAGTTTCAACAATTCTCCCTGTTTTTGTCCACCGTCGTGGATATGGTCCCCTCTTGATTTTGCACTCTCATCGATTCGCCAACCTGAAGCTCTTGGAGTGGTCAGCAGTGCGTATTGTATTGTTCTTGATTTAACACGTGCCTTTTCGCCATCGCCCTCTCTCTCAATTCCTTGGTTTTCGTCCAGCGTTTATGAATCTGGTGCTTCTCGCGAAGTATGGGGAGGTGATCCGTTATTGCTCGACCGTATAACATCTCCGCTGGTCCTGGTGGGGTGTATTCCTATGTGTCATCATGGCTCGTGCCGCAGGTGGCCATAACCATCAAGGCAGTCCATCAGCATTCTTTTAGCTGTTTTTACGGCCATTGCTCTGGGGATAATGTTTCTTTACACCCCAGTCTCCCAGGAATGACTTATATTCTAGTGAGTCGAATGATGGTCTTCCATCTGACGATATCTCCTCCGGTGCACCGTATGTACAGAACCAGCCCCTCAATGCGTCGCATACTGCTGCAGCCTTCTCTGATGGGAGCGTGGCCACTTCAATCCAGCCGGTATATCGGTTTGCGTATATCATATAACTCTTCCCATACATGTCAAATAGACCTGTGACTGACTTTTGAAATGGAAAGTCTGGGAGGTAGTTAGTGGCGTAACTCCGGGTATCCATGCTGTATGTATGTTGCTAACGTTTGACATTCCTCGTCGGTGGCCGCGGCCGCCACGATTCTATCCCAGGTTATCGCGCATAGTTTCGGATCATGAGGGTACGCGGCTATGATCGATGCTTGCATGGCCCCCTCAATCTGCTGGATTGTGTCGATTGTCTTTGATCTGCAGTGTCCTGGTGGTGTCGGGTATCTGGAGGTGCAGTCAGGTGCGGCGTTTAATTCCCCGGAACGTGTTTAATTCGAAACCTGTACATTAACGACCGTTCTTTGAACGTAAACAAACGAGGATTCTTGATGTTTTCAAGGATCTGATCTGAGAATATTTTCACTAGTGGTTGATGGTCCATCGTAACCAGTAAATCTGGGCTTCCTAGTAAAAACATCCTGCAAGATTCCAATCCGCATATCAATGCCAGGGCCTCCCCCTCTATAGGAGAGTAGCGAGACTCTGCATCCTTTGTAAACCGGGTGCCGGCCAAAATTATTTTCCAGTCGTCCCTACCGCAGTTTGGTCCCTCCTCTGTTGGGCATTGGCAGTGTCTCTGAAAGCGAAAGTACCCGATGCCAGTTTTACTATAATCGGTCGAGAGCCATGTCGCCCTGTTCATCTCGAATGTTTTTACGCCCTCCTCAATCTTCCGAACGATGTTTCTCTTTGACTCCCCGAAAAGATTGTTTATAGTATCATCCCAATAGAATTTGTGGTCCTTCGTGCGTAATTCTCGAAACGGGGCCATGACCTCTGCTTGTGAAAATGCGTACGATACCTGGTTAACCAGTCCAAACCAGGATCTAACACCCATGATATTCGTTGGGGTCGGGAAGTTGAAAATGGCCTCAGTCATTTTTTTGGTTGGTTTAACGCCGTCAACCGTTATTAAAAAGCTGGCAAATTCGACTTCGTCGCCTTCAAATTGGAATTTCTCAGGATTGAAGACGATTCCATTTCTGCCGCAATGGGTGATATAGTCCACTGTGTGCCAGAAAACCGATTCTATGCTTTCATCCCAGAGAAGCGTGTCGTCGATGCAACGAGTCTTTCGAGGCATGTCTACTGTAATGTCATCAAACCGGCGAGTGTATCCATCCCCTGATGCGTGGAAACCTTGGGATGCTCTAAGGTACCGATAACGTCTTCATTCCGTTATGAAGGTAGTTGCGTCTCGGGCCTTTGGGGGGAGCGGTAAATGGTACCCATTCCATGCGTCTAGTACTGTCTTCTTGGTCCTAGCGGGCACGACGGAGACCTGGTTAAACGGGGACGGAGTATGATGGGTTTCCGTCATCGTTGCGGCGTTCGATTTCTGCAAGTCCACCGTCTTTCTAGGTGACCCATCCTTCTTCGGTGCGACCACCATCCTAGAACACCGGCACCGGTTCGATGATGCCGAGTGCAACGTCCCTATCCACGTCCTCTTTCAGATTCTTTTTCCAATGATGGGGGACCGGAATGGGTGTGTGTACGGCCGATGGTTTCGCTCCCCGGGCGAACGTTATGTCCAGTGGCCTCTCTGTCATCACTTGTAACGGTTGATGGGGACAAGTGTTGAACGCACTAGATTTGAAGTACTCCTGTAACCATTGTTCTAGGCGTTCCCGATTACTTGCAATAGGGGCGAACGAGACCCTCGCAGGTTTACTCGGGACCGTCTCTCTTCGGGGACACCCACATGGTGCTCTCCCGTTATCCGCGATTGACGCCACAGTTTTCGACATCTGATTTGGGAAGCCGCGAGGGATTAGTTCTAGGTCTTTCAATGCCGACCCTGACAAGTAAAATCCAGACGTGTTTTCAGATACGTAAACGACATGCCTGGTTTCCTTACGACCGACCACGATACGCGTAAAGATCACACCCTTAATACGCAATAGGTCGTCCGTGATTCTACGTATCCTGTGGCTGGTTGGTACTAACTAGCATATCGCTAGTGCATCCTAATACTTCCAGTATTTCAGGGCCACTTGAGCATGTCTGAGCACCAGTGTCCGCGACGGCTTGAATATGGTATGTCTGATGACAAGTCCTGTTGTCCAGAGTTCGCCCAAATTTGGCATGGGACTGGTATCAGAGAGATCTTAATTTCTAGAGAGGCTGGTGGCTCGTGGGGGGGGGTCTTTGAAATTTACCCCTGCTCCATGTGAGGTGTGGTATTACTGCTGATCCTCGTTTTCGTCCATGAGACGCTTGGCTTTCCTTCCCTCTACTGCTCAGTATTCTCGACTGATATGCCGTCGAATTATTCGTCGACTCCGCGGCTACCGCCATCTTTGGCTTTCGACATACCTTTTTTACGTGCTCAACAATTCCACAGTTATGGCATCAAAGTTCTCTCGCCGGACAGTTCTTCTGTCCTCTCAGCCCGTTGGAGTGTGATGTCCTTCCACATCCGTCGCACGGCTTGCTTCGAGGGGTCCTGGGTGTCTCTTTACCCTGGGATTGCTCCCGCTCTGACCTCACTGAGTCAAACGTTGAGTGGTGGTTTAGGCTGTTTTGTAAGTGGGGAGCCGACGTGTCTGTTGTTTCCAAACTAACCAGCCTGTGGAACTTCTGTTCTTCCGTTGTTAGTATATTCACTTCGGCTAATACCTTGCTTTGGTATTCTTTGTTCGCCAGCCCGGCGGCGAGTTGGCCAGCTACCATGTCCTCTGAATAATGTATAACTTGTCAGCAACTTTCGTTCGGACACTGAACAGTAAAGTTACAAAACCTCGCCTGAGCTCGTAGTTTTGCCAAAAATTGCGTGAGCCCCTCCCCTTCGTGGTGTCTAATGTTGTGGAATCTGTGTCTGTCTACTTCTTTATGTAGACCTCTTACCGCAATGAGTCTTATGTGTTGCAGGAGTTGTTCCTCCGTGGCCAATTTGAGGGCTTCGTGTCCTACTAGGTCGAACAACAATCAGTTTACTTTACTTCTTTCGAGCAAGCCGTTCGCAACTCATTACGGATTTCCGCCAGGTCTGTTAGGTCGCACATGTGTTTGTAACGATCCCATGAGTCGGTGAACAGTGCCCAGTCCCCGTCTGTGCAGCCGTGTTCAGTGACAGGTCTGTCCAATTTCTTAGTGTGGGACCGGTTCGACGTATTTTCTCTGCACGCCCGAAGTTCGTTATTCTCCCTAACCTATTAGCTGTTGAACCAGTTGCAGGCAATGCTCAATTACTGCTTTGTCCTGGTAGCAATTACTGATTCAACCTTCTGGTGTCTACAGCGCCATATAAATTTGACTCCTAACTAAAACCTGTAAGAAATTCTGCAAGTAAGGCTACTAATGGCTGGATTAACGACCAATCTCATTGGTCGAATTTGATTTGGGTTTTTTCGCGGGTTTTTTAACGGCTCGTGCCCTGTTATCTTCAGTTGCAGCAATTTGATCGAAATGTCCGGACGTATTTACTAATATTTTTGTTGGGCCTTTAGCGCCCTAAAACCAAGCCTAATAATTAGGCTACGACTGCCAACTCACACAGAACTACCCCACCCTGTTCCCAGGGGCAAGAAAGGACAAATCCTTTTTGCAAGAATTCTATAAAGGTTGCTGTAATTTTAAGGTAAGCCTTGTTCTTGTAAGTTTTTCTTGTCTCTGCCAGGGTTGAACTATGTGCGAAGAAATTCTCACAAACCCTCGAGTCCGAGACCGGCCGTATTTATACGCCGCCAGTGAAAACCGGTGTTTTCCTCATCCCCGGGAACGTCTCACTAATCGTCCTTCTTCTCTACAAACATAGGTACATATCCTTCTGAATTTACATTGCTCTTTCTTTCTCGACGATGTATTTTTGAATTTTTTGTTTAGTAGAATAGAATCAAAGTCAGCTCCCTTTTATCATAACATTAAACCTCATGAGTTATCTCCCTTGATAGAAAGTTTATCTGAGTTGTCGCCTCTGAAAATTTCAACATGGCGTTTTGGAGACGACAACAATTCTTTTTTGTTGTTGTCATTATGACAATTTGACAATCTCCTTTAATGCGAAGACCAGTTACTTGTTTTTCGATCATTCTCTACCAGTGACTTATGTTTTCATAAGATCAAAATTATTTTTTCTTGAATTAATTAACAGGTAAATAGAAAATGTTTATTTTTTTTATTTTTGTTGTCTAAAATGTTTTGGAGAAAAAAAGTAACTTTTTAATTTGAAGTTGTTCTTTAAAACTTGACAAAAGTTACGAAAAAAAAAGAAGTCAACTTTTCAAAAATAACTATTCGTATAAAAAAGAACATAAAAAATTACAAATATTATCGATGATTAAGTCTGTATCTTTAATAATTTTAAGAAAATGTGCTTGCATTTTCTTTTTTTTCTCTCATGTTTTTTTTTCGCAAACTGACAAAAAACTGTTTATTGAAAAGTAAACGAACTTCACCAGAAAATCTTTATTTGTTCATTCATTGAAAGAAAACGTTCAGACTTTTTAAAGGTTTACCGAAAAAAGTTAAATTTTCGTAAATTATTTAAAAAAAAAATATTTTTAAAAAATTATTTAAATTTTTAACCCTTTCTAACTAACATGTTCAAAATTTTGGTTAAGTTAAATATCTTGATTCTTGATTTTTTTTTTTTTACGTAAGCGGTCGACGTTAATTTACAATTAAATTAATTCATAAAAAAAGTAATGTTTTTTTCTGTTGATAGACTTTTCACTTGGAAGTGCCAGTTAATTAGGATGTTCAAGAACGATTATCAGGTAAAGTAAGCGAATTTGTATATGTAATTTTTTTTGTAAAGAAAAATAATTGTTTATTTAAGAGATTTTTCCTTGTATGTGGCCTACATAATTTTCGTGAAAAAAAAAAAAAAATTCCTGTAAATTGACAAAAAAAAAAAAAAAAAAAAAATTAAAAGTTGATTTCCCTTCTTCTTAAAATCTTATTTCATCAGCTGACTTATTGCTCCTTTCAGACAAGACATTGTAGTTGTACCATGTTAAACTTGTTACTTATTCCTCATTGTATCTCTAAGGCAAGCAAGGAGATGTACTTGACAATGCTTGTGTCCTTTCTAAGTAACATTTTTTAAAAAATTATTTTGCCCCAAGCAAGGTTGTTGAAGGCAGTATGTTTGTCCACAAACCTATATTGAATGATGAAAGACAACAACAAAGTGAAGAGTTGTTACGTTGTAAAGAGAAGAAAGCAAGGATAGAATAACCTTTTCTTAAGGCTTTACTGAACTTAATTCACAGCAGTCAGTAATAATAATTCGTCGATAACAGTAAATATATATCGGTAACCTGTCGGAGATACCGGGACAGACCCTTTGTAGTCTATGGAAAGACGCTGAAATGGTGCAGCAGAACGGATCAGAACATTACTAGCAGAATCAAAGAATTGGGGTTTTATTTTGGCACAGGTCGTACATTCAGAAGTCATACGTCGGACTTCATCAAGCGAATAAGGCATATTCTGAGACCTTACAAAATGCCAAAAGCGCTGTACCCCAGGATGTATTAAGGAATCGTGTATCGATTTAAGTTCCTTCAAGGAAGACGCAGCAGCACCACATACTCTGGATAAGGTATCCGCAACTGTGTTTTCATTTCCAGGACGGTGTTTTATGTCGTATGAAAAGGGAAAAAGTTCCATTTTCCACCGTATAATTTTATCGTTTTTAATTTTTCCGCGATTAGCAGGTTTAAACATAAAAGATACGGCTTGTTGATCAGTAATAATAGTAAAATGTTTCCCGGCAAGGAGGCAATATGGCATATGCTTCTTTTTCGACTATATGAAGTCGTATTTCAGAGGGGTTTAGCGACTGAGAAAAGAATGCTACAGGTCGCTCAGCTTGTAAAAGAGTGCCTCCAATAGCCTTTTCTGAAGCATCGGTTTCAATAGTAAATGGCAATTCATCATCAATAACATTTACAGATGACTCGGCAATGTCTTAAGTTTTTCGAAAGAATTTATAACTATAGGAGGCATAGGGAATTGTTTATTTTCGACCAGTGGACGAATTTTGTGTGAATATTTAGGTATCCATTTCGCATAGTAAGCAAACATAGCAAGACACCTTTTTAACGAATTTGAGTCGGAAGGAGGAGGCATTTGCAAAAGTGGCTTCAAACGCTCAGGATCGGGTTGGATAGTTCCATTACAAATTTGATATCCTAGCACGTTAATAGAACGAAGTGAAAACTCTGATTTTTCCCGGTTTATTTCGAGGTTGTATGTCAAGGCAGCTTTTAAGAAACATTCCAAATTGACGTCGTGCTCCTCCTGGGTTTTACCGCAAACAGTTATATCATCTATATACGAAAAGGTTCCAGGTAATTTGTTATCAGAAATGAAAGAATTCATAAATCGCTGAAAGGCAGAAACCCCGTTAACACCCATGGGTATTCGTTTAAATTGGAACAGACGATTTCCAGCTTGAAAGGCTGTATAGGGGCGATCTTCGGGGCAAATTTCAATCTGATAGTACGCTTTGGACAAGTCAATTATACTATAGATACGATACTGGGCTATTTGGTTTACGAGATCTTCAATTCGAGGCAAGGGGTAGGCATCAAATAAGGTGAACCTATTAATAGTCTGGGAGAAATCGACTACCAATCGTTTCTTTTTATTAGGTGACGAAGTTACAACAATTTGAGCACGCCACGGGGAGTAACTTGTTTCAATTATATCATCCTCAAGCAGTTGTAGAATTTCTTTTTCAATGAACCGAGCATCCTCCGCATGGTAATTTCGGGATTTAGTAGCAATAGGTTTGCAGTCAGGGGTCAAGTTTCGGAACAACTTAACAGGAGCACAACTGATCTTGGTTAAAGCGCAGATTTTTAAACTATCCTGAGATCCACCAAAAGAAATAGTGATACTCTGGTGTAGTTTTAAGAAGGGCACTCCGAGTATAATATCCATACAGGAATCAGGGAGTACTGTAAAGTCAATTTGTTTATATTCGTAACCATTGAAGATAATATCCTCAGTACAATATTCAGATAGTTTGAGGGAAATGGCAGATGATGCCATGGAAACTATGGAATTCCGTTTAGAAGTAGACAGTTTCATTGCTTTAACATTACGGGCACTGATAAAGTTATCAGAACTACCGGTGTCTATGAGGGCAGTTAATTTCTTTCCTTTTAATTCTAAAGTTTTAGTAACTGGAGGAGACCTATCATCGTCTTTAGCACGGGCTACTATAATAGCTGAGGTAGAACGTGAAGGCGCCGGCATGGTAGAACAGCAAACTTTAGAAAAATGACCGAGTTTGCCACAGTTTCGACATCTCTTATCACGGGCAGGACAATAGCGACGATTATCCTTAAAGTGACGTTTCCCTCCACAGTTGTAGCACTTGCCACGAGCAAGGGCAGTAGACAATTGTACAGAGTCACACTCCGTACGAGAATCAGTTAAGTCAGAAAGCATACTTTTAGTAATAGTAGTGGAAGTGGCCTCCTCAGCAGAATCAGTAAACACATTTTTAGTCCTAGTGGTAGTAGCAGCGGCTGATCCAATCTGAGAAGCGTATGATTCAGCACGAAAGTGAGCCTGTTCTAAGGCTCTAGCTCATTGAGTAGCCTCCTTGAGAGTTAGCGTATCATTTTCAAGCAGTCTGGCACGTATTACGGGGGACCGGAGACCACGTATAAATGCATCACGGACAGATTCATCCCTGTAAGTAGTAGCAGTAACATCTTGGAAGCAATAGTCAGCAGCAAGTCGATTCAAGGCCTGAAGGTATTGGTCTACAGACTCATTTTCCTGCTGCAGACGTGTAGACAACAAATGTCTAGCATGAATAACACTTGGAGACTTGTCATAAACACTTTTCAGCAATTCAACAGCATGTTCAAATCCAGAACAACCCTCGATAACATCAGCAACGGTAGCACCGATGTTTAAATAAAGGACTTCGAGTTTGTCTGGGTTTAAAGAAGCAATAGTTGATAAATAATAATTAAAATTACGGTACCATAGTCTCCAGAGCTTGCTAGCCTGAGGGTCTGCAGAAGATATATCAAACTTGTCCAGACGAATAATCTTGTCCATGAGGAATTAAGTTCAGTAAATTGTTACGTTGTAAAGAGAAGAAAGCAAGGATAGAATAACCTTTTCTTAAGGCTTTACTGAACTTAATTCACAGCAGTCAGTAATCAACAAAGGAAAGAATTCAGAATGAAAAGGAAGAAGAATGCAGCTTTTAAAGAGGAAAGGGAACATGTGAAAAGTCACGTGGGCAAGAAAGTTAGTTTCCTTTTTTTTTTTTACGAAAATATAACAAGAGTAAAAAAATATATTGCTAAGTTTGTTTTCGTTAAAGAAAGTACATCAACAAAAATTTAATTATCTATAAGATTTAATTTAAAAAACAAATAAGGGTAACTGGGTGGAATAATGGTTACATTTGGGCATCTAAGTGTTGGGTAAAGGTTGATGAGCTAATTCGGCTGTGCTTTACTGCTGTTCATTCTTCACTGGGTATTCCATATTTGTGACCTTGTGCCAAACTAAGTTTAATAAACATTTAGCTGCCTCAGCGTTGAGTAATTGTTAATGAGGTATTTTGGCTAACCTTTACTGGTGTGCTGTGAGTTCAACATTATTCAATACTCGTGGCCTTGTGCCAAACTAAGCTTTGTAAATATATGCATGCTCCAGGGGTAACAATTCGATTTGCACTGGCTAGCTTGTGCTAAAAATGATAAGTTTCACAAATACGGATAAATTATGTTGTTGCAAAGGTTTCCAATGCTATTTCATTGTATTAACGAAATCTTAGAAGAGCCTTTGAGGGTAAGTCAACATGTTATTGCTGATGTAACCAGTCAGCTGTAGGAAAGATACTGCATTTAGGAAACAAACATCGGTCAGCGTTTTTTCTCTTTTTAAGCAAGATTCTAGAATAAAAAATGGCAGTACAGTGCATGCTCATGTAGAGGGTGAAAAATGCGTTGTCTTGAAAAGGAAAGTTTTTTTTGTCACTGGAGAGCATTGTCCTAAAAAAGATAATTTTTTTTAGTTGCTAAAGAGTATTATCCTGAAAAGGACAGTTTAATGTATATCGTTGCTGCTGATGAGGATGCTGGTGCTGAAGGCCTACTGGAAATAGCTGGAGTAGATGATGATGGCTTGTTGGAACTGCTGCTGATGGCTGGAGCTGTGGACTAGCTGTTAGCTGCTGGAACAGATAATACACTTTAATTCTAGTCATCTGGGCCACAGAATGATATTTTTTAATGTTTGATGCCTTTTTATATTCAGAATAAGTTTTACAATGATCACTGTTTAAGCTTTTTCTTCCAGTTGTTTTTAAAAAATGTGGGAGTGCCGACAGAATATGACAATGTGGTAATGCCATTAGAAGGCAAGGGGTTACAGGAAGTGATAGAGAATGAGATGATTGAGAGTGGAGAAGATTGAAGAAAGGACAAAAAAGGAACATGGTTCAAAAAGAGAGAAGATGGTGATTGATGCATTTAAATTTTTGAAGATTGTAGCTATCAGGGAAGCAAGAAATCAAAAGGGAGTTCCACAGGTGAGAAGTGAGAGAAAAAAAAACCTGTGGCAGTTGCATCTAGCTAGTTCAACAATAAAAATGGGGAGGATTGAGGAAAGGTGAAAAAAGGAATGGGATTCAAGAAGACGGAATATATATATATATATATATATATATATTTTTTTTTTTTTTTCATTGTTTCATCCCAAGCAAGGCAGTAATGTGACTAGAATACGGGGCGGTGGGGGGGGGTTACAGGGACTGAAAGAGATGGAAGACTTTAGTGGGGAGGATTCTGGACAGGACAAAAAAGGAACAGGGTTCAAGAAGACAGAAGATGGCAATTGATGCTGCATTTAAATTTTTGAAGATTGTAGTTATTGTGTTGGAATGTGTCACGAAAAAATAAATGATTTCGTCTCTTTCTCTCCTGCTGTCATAGCGACGGACACAGCCTCCACTTCTGAGACTGAAAACTGCCCTCCTTCTCATTCCAGCCCTTTACATAGAGCTTGGTAACTCACCTATGCAAAACACCAACAAGCCAGCTACCAATCACAGTTCCCGCGCCTGCCCACCTCCACTTGCTTTGGGGGTTTCAAGTTGACCGACCAACTCATTACAGTTATCAGGGAAGCAAGAAATCAAGAAAGTTCTACAAGTAAGAAATGTGAGAAAAAAAACTCTTAGAAAAAAGTTGGTGGTCACATCTAGCTATTTCAACAGTAAAATGGTGGGACCTAGTGTCCAATCTAGTAGCACGTTTAAATTATGGTAGTCAGAGCACCAGGGGAAAAAAAGCTTGTCAGAACAGACATAAAAAATATTTGTAGAAAAGACAGAGGGAAGCCATGTCATGTTGGTGAGAAAGTGACTGATGTCATGATGCCTGGTCAGGATGGATTATATTACAGATCCTTCTTTGCAATTTGTTAAGAATCTCTAGATGTACAGCAGGAGCACCAGACCAGATATGGAAACAGTATTCAATGTATGAACAAATGGTTGATTTATAATTTTGCAAGATGGATTCTGACAAGAAAAAGTTTCTGACATGAACCAACTTTCCTTGTTGTAGATGAAGTAATGTTTTGATATAGTCACTCCATTTAATGTCATTGGAAAATGTGAGGCCAAGAAGGTGTCTGTTGCTCTCCTTGAGTTTAGCATCAGCCTTGCTTATGGCAGGTAGAAGTTCTCTGTGGTGATGGAATGAAAGCAGTTTTGTTTTGGAGGTGTTAAAATTTACAAGCAATTTCTTGCCCCAGTTGGCCACTAATTGGCAGTCCTTTTCAAGAGCAGTTGGCAGGTTTACTTTGTTGGGTCTGTCAGATTTACTGCTGAGACAGGAATAAATGGTAGTTTAATCTGTATAAATACAAGTCAGGAAGAATAATAAAGCAAACACCACTTTTTTGTCACTTATTGTGCTATGCCAGGGATCTGAACTTTAAAACATCTGCAATAGGACAGATTACAATGAGATGCGGTTTATTTATGGCATTAATGCAAAATGTACATAACTTGTGTTTATGCTCAATGCATCAGTTATGCATTTATGTAACTTAGCACCTCTCAAAATGGCCAATGCTTGTCTTGCTGCAATTTGCATGAGGTTAAGTAATATTTAAGTATATTTAAGTTATACATTGAACATAATCATTTATATATTTTATTTCAAAAGCGATCTTGTAAAAATATTAACAGATTATAACTAAACATCACAAAATGTTGGAATACAATGACTGATGATGACTAAACATCACAAAATGTTGGGAATACAATGACAGATGTCGACTAAACATCACAAAAATGTTAGAAAAATACATGTATAACAGAGTGAACATTGTAAAATATCTAAAATGTTGAGGAAAAAAAGAAATAAACTTTAAGGGAATATTTTAGTTGGTTGGAAGCTCAACAAGCAGATAAGGAGTAAAAAAATGCCAATGCCTGTTAACAATTTTGGGGTTTGAAGCGTGTTGCTCCAAATTGGTAGCTGAATAATATTAGTGAACTCTCGGTTGAGAAGTAAAACATGTTAGTACAGAAATAGAGCAAACTGTAGGAAAAAAAAAGATGATTTTTTTTCTTCTTCAGTTGTCTCAAGGAAATGGATTGTGTGACTCCCTTTTTCAGCCATTACACTGAGTGGTTGTGTAACAGACACCAACTCAGTTGTGCCTGCTTTGACTTCATCTTTGTGCATCTGTCAATTCGTATGTCCAGCTCTATTACACGCAGTCTGCTGAATGACTCCCTGACATCTAGTGCTGCTGGCACCCCGCTTTTTATGCTATTCCAAGACAGCCAAAATTTGCATGTGTGCAAATATCATCTCGTTTTGGATGAGATATGTGTGCATAAATTGTGTCTTCAATAGCGGCCATATTTCTTTTTGTCATTACTTTGCAGGGAAGGCATGTTTGCACTCGTTTCAAATTCTGTGGTAAGTCATGTCTTTTGTCACACAAACTAAGTCCAATATTTCTGTAAAGAACTTCACACTGTGGAGTGAAGTCCATGCAACAATGGATTAGCATTAATATCCCAATGCTAAAGAAAAAAAGGTACTCTTGAGGTGAAGGTAACATGAATATAAATTTTCAAGAAATACAAGTGTTGAAAAATTTCAACAATCCAAAGTAAACAAACAATGGAGCATGTAAATAAATTATATCTGGACTCTCAATAGAATAAAATTATTTTTTGTTAGTAGTTTCTTACTTTTTACTTTTTTTTTCTTTTTTTTTTTTTTTAAGTTTATTTATTTATTTATTTTTTTTTTTGTGAGAATTATTTTGATAAAAACATAAAGCTATAAATAAATATATAAGTAACTAAAAAATTCAATAAAATATTAAATAATTGCTGAAAACATGTTAATTTAAAAAAAAAACGACTGCAGAATGAAAAACATTTTCTAGTCTTGGGTAACTTAATGACAAAATAGAAACAATTCCTATGTAATGTGTCTTGTCCCCACTCCTGAAAAAGGGGCTTCTTTAGACTAATGATGGTTTTATTGATGGAATCAGTCTTAGTTATGGGAGAAGAAATTCAACAAACACTGGTTTCTGTTTTACATTGGAAAAACATGTTGAGTGAAAATAATTCATTATAGCTGTTGAGATTTTGTAATTGCAAAAATAAATCATATTTTGCATTGGGTAAAGGGATTTACAGGTAGCATAAAATCGTAATCTTTTCTTTTCCAGTCTGTAGATCTGACAGCTTTTCAGTGATATTTGTTTCATTTATGGCTGCCATTTCTCTTGTCATGCGTAATGATGTCAATGTTTTTAATAGTCAAGCATTATTGTTTTTATATTTTGAATTTTTTACTTTTTAAGGGAGGAGCCTATTTTGAAATATTTTCTGCCCAGGGGAAAGATGTTTTGGCCAATTGGAAACTTGTTGGTGGTGCAGGTATCAAAAAGGTATGTTTTGAGTTGTCCTTTTAAATTAGGCTTTTAAAATTTTCCAGATAATTTATAAATGGCATTTTTGCTTTGTAGCTTGAATATCATCTACTATTTAAATTATTCGGACTTTTGTCCTCATCTTTGTTGCCCTATTTATTATGTTTCAGCTGCTGTACATTCTGGACTTCTTCAGGTGGTTGGAATGTCGAACTTAACCCTTTATTTCACTCACTGGGGTAGACTGTTCTAGTTCCATGTGCCATGTTTAATGGATATCATTTATCAGTTCTCTCCTGTTAATTCCCCTCTCCAAGTTCTCCACTGCCTTAACTGGGTATTGAACTCACACTCTTTTGGGTCCTGTCACTGGATCTAATCCCTTTGTCCACTGTGCCATGTGTCCTTAAGGCGGTGAAGAACTTTGAGAGGGGGAGTAACAGGAGATAACTGACATCCATTAGACATGGCATGTGGAACTAGAACAGTTTACCCCAGTAAGCGAAATCGAAATAAAGTGTTTAGTTTGACATTCCAACCACCTGAAGAAGGTTGGAGTGTACAACGGCTGAAATGTAATAAATATGGCAACAAAGATGAGGACATATGTCCGAATAATGTAAATAGTGCACATAATACCTCATCTGAGAAATATAGACAGATATTGGATATAGTTATTTTGATATACTTCTTGAAATGTCAAAATTTGTCAAAATTTAAGTTTTTATGTGGATATCTGCTTAGAAAATTGTTTAAGAGTATGTTGATATTTTGTAAAAACAGCTTGTTCTTTTTTTTGTTATTCATCTCAACAATTTATTTTCATTTTAAGAATTTACTGGAGTCATTACAAAAATTGTTCGTTATTAAAGATTTGCTGTATTGATGGTCATGTTTGTTACAGAAAGATTTGGTTGGCTATTTTGTCCCTTGTAGGAAATATTGTTCTCATTCTTGAAATTTCATAACATCTGGTAAATTTTAGACTTGATAATCATCACATTTTTTGTTTCTACTCTACTTTCTTCACTGAACTGATGCATTGCTTCACCCACTTATGAAGCTAACTTTTTATATTCATTCATCTGTGGGTTTTCTAAGCCAGTTTGATCATGGAAGTGTTAAGCTTTTCATTTGGTATTCATGTCTAAACTTGCTGATTGGATCTTTCAAGCAGTACATCTATTCTGCTTATTTATATCATTCTATATATTTTCCTGTGTTGATCTTTGGCAGTGGTGTGGGGAAGGAGGGATTACAAAGTGTGATTAGCAAATGTTGGACATGACAAAGTATGAAAACAACTTGTATAAAACAAAGGCTTGTAATCATATTATTCTATTTGGATATGACAAACACATGTGGAATGTCAGAAGATGATAATGGTCAATGATAATGATAAAAATAACAAAAATGAGAATGCAAGTCTAAAAAAGCTCATCATGTAATAATATCATGTTCCAAAAACTAAGACAGAAATTAGTAGTTGAAGTTCTGGTGAAAGATTTTGTTATTCAGTGAATTCATTGAATGGAGGTGAGAAAGATTATTCAGATATTTGGATAAAGAGATCAGACAATTAGTGAAACAACAAAATATTAGTAACTGAATTCAAAAGTATAATTTTTATTAAGATATTAAAAATAATTTTCATTGAATTTTTTTGCTTTTAACTATTTTCTATTGGTTTTATATATTTTTTCATTCTTGAATTAATCACAAGTATTTTGTTTATTTAATGTTGCTCTTTTGGAATTAATGTTTAAGAAGAATAAGACTTTGCTTATCTTTTTTGTGATGGCAACAGAAAAGGAAGCATGACTCTAAGAGAACAAGTGAAAGCCAGAGACTTACATCAGTCAACATTAAAAGAGACGCCAAGTAGAATATGTATGATTTGGTAAGCACAATTGAAGAAAATCTTCTTAGAAGGAAGCTTTGCATTTATCTGAGATGCATATCTGTATATGCATTACATCCTTCCGTATAAAAAGAGAATGCTGATCAAGGAGAAGCAGTAGTAGTTTGACTGTTAGAGAATATGAAAGATGGTGATAGAACAACAAAACTTGTAGTCATAAGGATGAGGCTTAACAGAGGGGGAAATTGTTGCAATATACTCTCCTGAAAACTCATGGCTCAACCATGTTTTTCTTTTTTTTTTTTTTTTTTTTTTTTTTTTTTTTTTTTTTTATCTCCCTACCTTCAGCTCTCCTACTTTCAGTTTTTTTCTTGCAAAGAACCAGAAGTAAGACAGCTAAAGCTTTCTGCTTTTATCAAACTTGGAGTCAGGAGGGTGAGTTCAAATTTTTCCTTACAAGAATAATGAATTTGTTGAAGGATTCTGAAAGTTTCAATTTACATTTAATTATAAGAGTTCTTACTCTGGAGGTCTTAAGTTTTTACCATAGAGCTTATGTCATTGCTTATTTTACCAACAGGTTCTCATTCAAACCTATGATCTGACATCTAGATCTTTGGTGATCTGTTACTTTCTATCTTTTGTATGCTATGTCTGGTCAATTTAAAATGTGCAGTATTCAAAGATTGCACCTACCTTCAAAGATTGAAGGTGATTATGTATTTTTATAACAAGAATGTCTTTATTTTCTTGAAGGTTTATGAAAGGGAAGTCAAAGGTTTTATTTATTCATTGGAAGGAACCACCAGCACCACAAAGATGACACTTCCAAAAGATTCTCGTCAGACTTGTAAGTTAAAAAAAAAAAAATGATTTTTTTTTTCTCTTTTTGTCTTTCTTATTAAAAGGGCATCCTGTATTCAGGGGTGATGTGTTTGAAATTTCTTTGCTTTTGGTCTTCAACTTCTCTGAAGAAAAGAAAAAAACAAAAAAGAGATATTCTGGATAATTCTTGCTCTCATACATGCTTCAAGCATTGGTTAGCAAGAAACATGACCATCGTTATCCTAATGGTATATTATGACTTTTGAAAAACTCATTTCTGGACATTTTATATGAATGTTAAACATGAAAATGACTGAGATAATAAAACTAAATAAATGATTTCACTTTTGTATTTACTGGTTATCTTTCATGTTATAGAATATTGATTAATCCAAAATAATGTCTGCTTTTGATGACTGTCAATCACGACTAGTTTACTTAACTTTGGAGCATCATTCAGTGAGAAATGTCTAGTACAAAATTTTACAAACTAATCATTAACAAATACGTTTTCCACAATCAATATAAATTTTTGTTCCATTTTGCCATTTCTTTAAAAATAGCAAAATATAGTGAAAATATTACTTATTTTATTCCATTTTCCAATGTAATCTTTTTGAGTAAAGTTGGTTAAAATGAAACATTCCTAATACCATTTAACAACATCTTGGCTTAAAATTAAAAAATACAACTTTTTGTTGCTTTTGTTGTTACCATAATGATTTGAGTTGATTAATAGATTTGTGCAGACTTGACATTTTTATCTTGTAGGCTGCCATCTTCTGGATAAAAGAGACCCCCCCCACATTCTTTGCTTTAGGTTTTGTACCTGAAGAAGGCCACAGAATGAATTAGCTGAAAGATGGTGGAAACCACAAAAGCAACAAGAAAGAATGAGTTTAATATACTAGGAATGATATAGACTCTTCTCAAAATTATAGCAAGCATAAAGTATTACTTTTGTTAAGGCCATTATTCACATATTATTTAATTTAATCAAGAACTTGGGAAAGAGTAGCCAATATGCATTTGTGCACACTATTTATATCTGTACATTTTTTATTTAGATTTTACTGATTTATTGGTAATTAGTGACAAAATTGATTTGCAAAAAAGAAAAAAAATAATTATTTAAATATTATTTAAATTCATTGTATGTTTAAAATAACTGATGATTCTTAAGCCATGATTGAAATTTCTATTAGGCAATAAACAAGAATAGATGAGTGCAAAAGCAGCAAAACAAAAAAGAAACAATGATGACAAGTTCATCAACAAATGCTGATATTACCATTTATCAGCCAATTAATTGGTTCAACCCAATTATGAATGTTCTGGGTAAGATGATAAGCGACATATGACAGCAAGGCCTCTGATCGGGTGGTTTTGAGGAGCATGGAACCACCTCTTAATTGTATTCCCAGGTCCACCATGACCTAGGGTTGTAGTACCTGTTAGGGTCCCAGATATGGGCAAATAGTTATCCCCTCCCCACCAAAAAAGTATAAAAATAGGTAGCAATACATTTATATTACCAGCTATACATTTTTGAAGGAAAAAAAAATATTACAAGCTATACATTTTTGTAAAAAAAAAAAAAAAAAATATTACCAGCAATAAAAATCTTGTCCGCATTAAATAACCCACCGAGATTGATATGCTGTAAAACAAAACAAACAAACCAATTATGAATACATTATTTATTTGGTATGACATTTTCTTCTCAAACATAACCTGATTTATTTTATTTTTTTATCAAAATTGTCAGTGGAAGATAACTCTTTCTTGTTACTTTTCAGTGGTTCTCGTCCAACATTATCTGATTTTCCAATCTTATGTTAATAGGGGTCAAGATTTCTCCATTGAACTTGGGTAAGTATCATGATGATAACATAGTGGCTGGATGTTGAAGCTTAATGTCTTATTATTATTTGGACTATGACTGGGAAATCATTTTGCCAGCAAGGATTCTTTACATTGCGTATTAGGAGGTTTAAAGATGATACAGAAATGGGAAGTGTGTGGACATTTTCTTAACAAGTATTAGGAGTGAAAATCACTGGAGAAACTTGTATTTGGTCATTTAATCAGTTGAACAAAATGGAAATATTAATCATTATAAGTGAAACTATAACAAATTCACATTTCCGTACTTTATAACAGTGACAAAAATATAATTTTTGTTTGCTAACAAAGTGTTATTATCTTTTTATTACTTATTTTATTATTAGACTAAAAAAAACTATCAGTCAACTCAGTATTAACATTACTGATGATGCACTCTAGTGCATCTTAGTGATGTATATTCAGTAGTAGTATTACTATTTGATATTGTAATATTTCTGTACAAAATCCTCTTTTCCAACCATTCTGCGGAATTTGTGCATAATACTTGTGTAAATGTTTTTGCCTACTCTATTTGAAATTGAATTGAAACCAGAAATCTATTTGTGTTAAAGTATTTTATGTGTAAGCGGAGAGTTATCAACACAAAAAATTGAGTCTGTGTCCTGAGCTGAGGCTCTGAATAGATACAATTCACACTGATACATTTTGAAAATTTATAAATCTTCTTTCTTGCATTCTACCTGTTGACAAAATCTAAATATTTCTGTCTGTATTGAACAAGAATTCATATATTTAGCTTGTAGCTTGATATTAATCTGAATAAATGCTTTGCTCCATATTGTCTGTAAAGAAATTCTTGCTCTTTTTAGTTCATTCAACCTTTAAATTGTATTGATGTTATTAAAAACCTGAACCTTTTGCCTTGTGATGAAGTTCTTCAACTACAAAGAAAATGTCAAATTATGTTATGTCATTTCAGAGTTGTAGATATTAGCAGTAATAAACGCAGAATTTTGTTCTCTACTACCCAAAAAGAAGTCCAATCGACACCACTTCATGCTAAAGTGCCTCTGAATATCATCAAAAGAGGAATGGTAAGTCTTGGAACACAGTGCACATTATAACTGTTATTTAACAATAAAGACCTTTTGACTTTCAATAAAAAAAATTTTTCATAGAGTTAAGGACATTCAAACATCAACACTTACAGGAATACTGAGATTTACTCAGGTGGAGGGAGAAGATGATTATTTTGCATCAAATATTCTAAAGAGAAGGAGCTTCCTATTTTGAAAATTTTCATTCAAACTCCTACCTTTTCCCTGGCGTCGTACTGTGGGGAAAATTGTGAATATGACCTACCTCAGAAATGCCCATGAATCTGTGCATCGTGCAAACTCCGTCTGGTCAATGGTAAAAAGAACCAAAATGGCAGCGCCCATGTTTTATGCCAGGCAGTCTTGGACAGTTAATGCGAAATCTCGTTGTCTTGTCATTCTCATGCAAATTACGGTCGGTCTTCGGCTGTATAAAGCAGGCGCGTTTTTGTTTCTGAGGACTGGGTCTTTTGCTCATGAGAAAGTTGGACGTGTGACACTATTTTGTCAGTTACCCTCCTCACGTTTCCTATGTGCTACTATCAGTTGAGTTGTTGTTTTACAACAATAAGCTATTTCGGCAATGGACAAGTTCGATCTAAAATTGATCCCAGAATTCGACGGCTCCCCCATGGGCCCGACTGTTGTCAAATAGTTTGAGAAGGCCAAATGTGTTGGCAGGGTGTCCAAAATAAAAGAATCTGCACTGG
Organism: Acanthosepion lycidas; assembly: GCA_963932145.1. Taxonomy (NCBI): domain Eukaryota; kingdom Metazoa; phylum Mollusca; class Cephalopoda; order Sepiida; family Sepiidae; genus Acanthosepion; species Acanthosepion lycidas. Next base: position 111,768,165 of record OZ010589.1, on the reverse strand, counting down.
TCATCCCACTGAGGCTCAAGAGAGGAGAACCAGCACTCGAGAGTTGTGCAATGGTAGGGAGATGACTGGACGAGGACCAGGTGGCCAATACCCATCGTCAAAGCAGACATCCGGACGTTAAAGAACTCTGTACTTCGCCAGGTTAGTCGACCTGCAAGTGTCCAGAGAAAGCATTAAATTCGTTGTGAAGGCCTGCACAACCTGTCAGTCGATCGATCTGGCATCTTTTCACTGGGAAAGAGGAGAACTGAGTGTGAAGAGCAACTGGAGCAGACTAGCAATGGACATAACTCACTACAATGGTGAGAATTTTCTAACGCTTATTGATTGCAGTCCCTCTAGGTTTGCAGTATGGCGGCTGCTGCGCCAACAAGATGTGAGCACCGTCATTCGATTGTTGAAGAATGTTTTCTTGGAGCAGGGCCCACCCATGGAAATACTGACCAACAATGATACTACATTCACCACTAAAGACTTTAAAAAATTTGTGGACAATTGGGACGTGCATCTGCGGTCTCGATGTGTCTACTCACCGAGTGAAAACAGCATCGTAGAGTGAAATTACAGAACCGTCAAGACCATCACAGCCAGGAAGGTCTGTACAGTATCGGAGGTGGTTTACTGGTATAATGTCGCACTGAAAGATAATGTTTCACTGTCCACAGTGCCGGCTGATGCACTGCACAAGTGTCTGAGTGAAAGGCATTGAAGCCAATCCGCTACCTGAACTAGATGTGACCGGAAGGAGATTGAAAAAAGGAGATCTTGTTTGGGTTGATGGGGTGCCTTGTCACATTAAAGACTTGTGACCGGTGATGCAACCGCTACCGTTACTGAGCGATGAAAGCAATTCCGAGTCCGAGTGAACGTTCGATCTGCTAGGAGTTAGACCTGCAGGGCAGTGATTCCGATATCAACAGCCTCCTGGTGGACACAGTGTTTACCGACACTCAAACCACAGACGATAGTATGCATGAGGATGAAGCTTGTGTTATCCCCCTTTGGAGGGGTACTCGACGACGATGATCGCCACCTCCCTGCCCTGTTTGTGATCATGAGATCAGCGCAGAGTGTGGGGAAAATTGTGAAAATGGCCTATCTCAGAAACGCCCACAAATCTGTGCATCGTGCAAACTCCAGGTATTCAACAGTAAAAAGAACTAAAATGGCGGTGCCCATGTTTTATGCCAGGCAGTCTTGGACAGTTAATGCGAAATCTCGTCTTGTCATTCTCATGCAAATTATGGTCGGTCTTCGGCTGTATAAAGCAGGCACATTTTTGTTTCTGAGGACTGGGTTTTTTGTCCGTGAGAAGGTTGGACGTGTGACACTATTTTATTGGTTACCCTCCTTGCGTTTCCTATCTGCTACTATCAGTTGAGTTAACCATTTTAGTGTTAACTATATCAATCACTAAGCAGACTTCACAATCATATAAAAATATTTAAATAAAAAGCTAATCAAATAAAACTCATCTTTATTTATATGCTTAATTGCAATCATTTCTAACAGCCAGCCATTTTTTGTGCATGCATGCATTTTATAGAATTATTGAATATCTTTAAATTACCATGAAGCCCTCCCAACATCAGGAATGTATTTTAGTAAAATTTTTCTTTCATTTCCCATTTTATTAAAACACTATGCACAAAAAAACACAACATTACTGAATGGAAAGCTTCTATAGATGTTAAGGAAGGAGAAATATTGTTCTCTCTTAAAAAGCTACACTTAATAGACATTTCAAGAAATGATAATTGTTTTCACTTGATGTAGAAGTGAAGTAGAACAAAGGGAAAGAAGGAATGTTTTGAAATGACAAGGCAACCAAAGGAAAACATTGAATTTTTGACAAAATGGTAAATTTTTTTCTCTGTGACAATTGCCAAATTGATTTTTATAGTATATCAATAACTGATAAGTAAATGTAATAATCTTGTTTCCATATTTAATAAACCCCACCGAATGTTTTAGTCTTTTTTTGAACATAGAAAATAAATTTCTTATTTGATTGTAATTAACTGCTTTACCTTTGCTTCAGTGGCTGAATTTGTGCCTTGACCTTGTTTCATTGGTTGGCGACTTGTGGAGGGGACAAACCTTTAAGGCTGTTGAAAGTGTATGTGTCACAGCAACTTGTCAACTGCGTAAGATCTTCACTATGAAACGACCTCCCTATGAAACTGCCAATGAAAATGGTTAGTCTTTCTTTTTCCAGTTATGTCATTCGTTTTTTAAATATAATTTGTCTTATGATTTTATATTGCTAAAAGTCTTCATAACATTCACTCATGGCAGTGCTTAACACATTTTTAGAGCATTGAACTGAGAACCCAAAGTTAATATTTAGGTGGAGGCCTCTATGGTTTAACCATGTGACCCCTAGCAAATTCAGTAGAAATTTTTTGATAAATTTAAAATAAACAAATTCAACATTTATTTACTTAACCCATTCATTACCTGTCATGAGACCTATTTGGGGATCTGTTAAAATTAAACTCACTACATGTTATTCCTTGTATTTACATTGAATTGCTTATATACATTGCATTTGCAGAGGTATATTTTACAACACTTAGCCTTTAAAGTTTTTATTATTAGCCGTAAGGAGACACTTTCTGTCATAATTTTACATTTCATGAGTAGAAATTAATGACTATTTTGAAAAGTATTCTTTTTATTATTTCTAACCAATATTATTTTTTGATCTTTTATACACATATATATTTGATGTTCTAGTTTCTATAAAAACGATAATGGTAACTACTGAAATTAAACATCTGTCTAGGCCAAAAATGAGCATTAAAAAAATTTGGCAGTTAATTGGTTAATTTACAAAACATAAGAATGGAAATGGTTTATCGTACGAATTCATTCTCTCAAAATAATAATACAAGTAAAATGAGAACAAGATAATAAAATGAAGTAAGATTGTAATGGTATTAAGTTACCAGTTCATTAGGGCAGTTTGTAGTAGCTCTAACTTTTTTATTGAAGAGGGATATTTTCTTGCTGGAGATATATTACATGAGTTTTATTTCTGAATGGGAGATAGCATAGTGATAATATTGTGTTGTATGCGATGTGACACATGGGCTGGAGACTAAGAAGTTACATGTCTTGTTACTATGGCATCCCATATGTAAAAAGAGTGAGAAGAGAGAAGGAGTTTATAATACTAGCGAGTGGATGTTGGTGGAAGTGCATGTGACAGACAAGGTCGGGTATTCTCACAACTTTAGAGATTTGAAAGTGTTATAACAAAGTTGACAGCTTTTCTGCTGTCAATAAATAAGCAACTGTCATGATTGTCTCATATTGAGTCAAATAAATATTTAAAAAAAAATTAATTTAAAACCTCCTATCTCATTTTTGGTCATGTTTAAGTGTAAAATACTCAACAAACAGAATTGGCAAAGCTCTCAATAAACAATAACAAAAGAAAGAAAAAGAACAGGGCAAAATAATACAAAGCAGATGATATATATGCAAGTCGAAACTAAGCAGGCGATGTATATGCCAGTCGAAACTAAGCAGGTGCTATATATGCAATATATATGCTGATAACATTTCCACGCTTGTAATGAAAAGTGTCGAGAATGATGCATTTGGAAGAGAAATTTTCATGTATGAGACAGTCAAAGGGGCAAAAATGAACTGTGATAAGTTTGTTGCCTTTCTCTCACAGGCCCCTTTAATTGTATGGACTTGCAAGATACTTGGCGTCTAGTTTGGTCCTGACCTCCAGCTAGAGAAGAATTGCTTAGAAGTGCTGGAGAAGGTTGTAGCCAAGGTTAATCTGTGACTGCAAAGGAATACTTGAAGGAGAGAGACTGAGGTGTGTGTTATATACATCTACCCCCTTGTCCTTTACCATCTTTCAGTTCTGCCATTCACATCATTTTTGTAAAGGTATTTTTATTCTTACTTTTCTTTTGATATTTGCAAGTATAATAAACACCAAGTTATTATTGTTTGCTGAATTTGTGTGTGTGTGTAGGGGGGTTGTTCTATTTTCACAGCTTCATTTTTTTCTCCTTTAGAAAAGTACTACATGTCATATTTGTTTGTTGTTTATGTGGTACCATGGGTTTTGGATGCATTAAATTGATTGTTGGCTAATAAAAACAAAAAAAAAAATAAAAAATTAGTAGGAATTACTGACACTTTTCATTCAGGTACCTACCTAGCCATCATTGAATTTGTCTATCATTGCTTTAGATAAGAATGGCAAAACTCAGGCTGTGGCTCTACATATCTCAAAGGCATTGGATAGTTTGGTATGCTGGCCTTTTCCACAAACTCAAGGGCTACAGTGTTGTTGGATGAATATATGGCTTAATCCAATCATTCCGAACAAATCATATAATGAGGGTTGTGTTGAACCGGCATGCCTCTAGATTAATTCATATTAATAGAGGTATCCCCAGGGTTTTATACTTGAATCTACACTGTTTCTGATCTTCAGCAATGACCTTTCCTGATGTTATCAATTCCCAACTAGGTATTTATGCAGATAACACAAGTATTTACTGTTGTCTTAATAGCAAACCTGGCAAAGTAAATCTGGCAACTGCTCTCGAAAAGTACCCCCAATCAGCTGTTAACTGCAGCAAACAATGTCTTGTAAATTTTTATGCCTCCTAAACAAAACTGTTTTCATTTAATTACAACAAAGAACCTTTTCTGCCTACCATCAGCATGGCTGATGCTAAATCCCAGGAGAGCAACACTTTGCACCTTCTTGGGCTCATGTTTCTCACTGACATGAAGGGGAGTGATTATATTGAATCAATTGCTAGGTTTACTGCTAGGAAAGTTGGTTCACTGTGTCATGCTAGACAATTTTTCTCGTTAGATCAATTTTGCACATTTATAAATCTACCATTTGCATTGAATACTGCTTCCATACCTGGTTTTGTGCTCGTACTATATATCTCGAGATTCTTGGCAAAATTCAAAAAAGGGTATGTAATATAATCGATCCTGACCTGGCATCTCAACTACAGATGTGAACTGGCTTCTGTCTTTTCTACAAATATTTTCATGGCAACTGTTCTGATGAGTTTTTTCCTTAGTGCCTTGACTGCATGAATTTAAGCATGCTACTAGAGTGTCTATTAGGTCTCACTGTTTTACTGTTGACCTAGCTATATGCAACCAACTGTTCTATTCTAATAGTTTCTTTTCTCGCCTGTGTATCTCCCTTCTGATTTCTTGCTGCCCTGACACTTACATTCTTCAAAAATTTAAATGCAATGTCAATTGCCATCTTCTGTCTTCTTAAATCTTGTTTCCTTATTGTTTTTTTTTCCACACTTCTCCTCACTAAAGTCTTCTCATGCTCTTTCACTCCCTGTGACCCCTTGCATCCTAGTGACATTGTTGCCTTGCTTGAGGTGAAACAATTAAAAAAAAAAATGCTGAATGTTTCTTGCATGGAAATGGTTAACTTTACCATTAATATTAGTAATCTTAATAATTTTTTGTCATATGTTTAGTAATTAGCACATGCTGACCTTGGATGGTGTAGGTGGCTATTTACTCAGTGTATGTTTTGAATTGTCATCTTTTGTCTTCTTAAATCCTGTTTTTTTATTGTTCTTTTCCTCACTTCTCCTCACTAAAGTCTTCTCATGCTCTTTCACTCCCTGTAACTCTGTGTGCTCTAGTGGCATTGTTGTTTTGCTTGGAGTGAAATGATTTAACAATAAGATTATTATGATAGGTCAATTTGTATAGATATTTGAAGGATCTACTTGACACATCAATGAATATCTGAAAACTTAGAAAGCAATCAAATTTAATTAGTTAATCGTTCTGAATATATTAATCAGTGATCATTAAGCATTGACTCACAATCAATATTCTCTCAAATAATGATTTGATGGACACTACCTTTTTTCCTAATTTATCAACTTTTCTCCTGAAACATCTTATTTTTTTTGTTGCCTTACAAATAATATTTAACCAAAATGACATTTTTCATATTTTAATGGCCATAAATATATTCTTCATCAAGGGAGTCTTTCTCAAACTATAGCAGTTTTGTATAAATAAAAAAAACACACATGCCTCATGTCAAGTGTAGACACATTTATCAACCTAGCCAGAAAAAATGAGGCTTATTACTGGATCTCCTAAATCCTAGATTAATCACTAATTTGAATCTCCCATGTGTGCTGATTATCTTTTTCTTAAACTTCAGTTTTGACCTTATTTAATTTTTCCTTATTCTTCAGCAAGGCCTTTTGTGTCTCCTCAGACACAAACATGCTTTTATCTGGGAATATGTATCAAGTATAAGTGAGATTTGCTGAATTTTCCATTGTTTTTATCTGCAGATATCGATCAGAATTGCCAAATTGAATTTGACCACATTCCAAAGCAATGTCAATTTGCCAATGATGTACAACAAGAAACACAGGTACTCCTTTTATTTTTTTTTTTTTTGTAATTGTTTCAAATTTTCTTTTTGGTTTCGATTAGCAATCCTAAAAATAGATGATACATTTACATCTAATCAATTTTTCTACTGTGACGTCGTCCCCTGGTTGCAGCACCAACCGTGACGTTCTATCCTAGTCTACCACGGCACCAACTGTGACGTCCCTAAACAGCACCAATTGTGATGTCCTTGCCACGGCGCCAGCCGTTAGCTCCTCGCTGATCCGTTCGGGTGTCGCCGCTCCAAATGTGACGTTCTAACCTTTTGGTGATTCGGGTGGGAATCTGGTTAGATTTGATATCCCAACTCGCTTCCAACGCCTGGTTACCAAGGTAACTGCACTGATCCCCCTTCCGCCTACCCACGTTGTGAATTGATCTTAGGCAGACGAGATCAAACAGTGGTTGGGCCCGTACTGCAAACCGAGTTCAACGGGGGTGATACCACACAAATATGCATAAAAGACAATAAAATGAAAACTCAAAAGTTCAAAGTATCAAAGAAAAAGGTAACAAACTTTATGTCTAGTTGTTCGATACATAGGACTGCATCTATCTCCCGACCCGTTCTATGGATTGTGACACGTCGTTTTCTGCTAGGCAAGTTTTAACACCTCAAGTTGTCTGCTCTCTAAGAAATTGGTGTTTCGGTGGGTCTTTGGACGAAAGTCAAAAAAAAAAACTTATTTCGGTGATCTGGATCTAAGTCGCTCTTCAAAATAATTGTTCTTGGGTTGAAGAGGGGTCCGGGATGTGCGTGAATCTTGGTCAGCTATCTGCGAGGCTTGCTTCAACTGGAGACTGACTCTGGGAACTGCTGGGACTCAACTCAACTCTGCTCGTTGTGGCTTCGTTTATATGGGCGCCGACCAAAACCGGGGTGAGTTTGTCGGCGCAGGGGGGTTTCCTCGATAATTCTAAATACATATCCACCTCTCTGGTTAGGAATTTCCACCTTTTTCCATTTTTGGGAACCTTTCCTCACTCCCACCTTCTCATCATACTTCAGAGGGGCGTGAACTGCCCTCCCCACATCTTCGTAGCTACCTCTCTTACTCATCCTCCAGATGGGCTGCAACAGCCTCCCTCGTGCGTCACGTGATCACCACTCGACCAATGATGTCTTAGTCGGGCGTGGACAAATCCGCGGCTTTGTTTCAGGAAGAAAAATAATATCTTGCTTAACTAAAAAAAAATTATCTCTTCTCTTTCCCTTTTCTTCCTCTTAATCGCCGTTATCATTTCTCTGGCCGCAAACGGGACAATATGACAATGGCGGTCATAACTCTTGTTCTACACGTGGTTTACGTCAGGTATTTTATCGCTAATTATCTGAATGGGTGGTCTTCCTAACACGGTTTCAAAAAAGAAACATCTCCAAAGTTTCAGTCAGTCTGTCGCCTCGAAGAAAGAAAAAAAAACACTTCTAGGTTCCCATTCATTTTCCTTCGGTACATATTTCTGATAACATAATTTTATTATCGCAGGCCAAGGATGTTCCGTCTAAGGAAAATCAGTCAACGGACACTCGTAGGTGGTTTTTAATTTTTCATATCTGTCCAAAGTCCTTTTAGTTGCCTGTTTTTCGTCACTTATCGAAATAACATTTTCATTTGAATTTTTTTTCTTTGGCCAGCCGGTCTGTAGTTGATAATAAGATGTCTTCCCGTACCAATAGTTTGTTTTCATATCCTTAGATAACACAGCTGATGCCAAAACATATCTGATTCTTCCTTTCTTTCCCTTTCTTTTTACTCAGAATTTCCCTGTCATTGTAATGACACTCTTTCGCTATTTGTTACTTATCAAAATATCCTTTTATCCATTGTCTCTTAGCCGTGTGTGTGTTCTTGCTTATCACCCACGATTCGGTCCTTAGCCTCTCCTTTTCCTCTTTTCTTTCTTTTCCCTTTCTGCCTCGTTAAATGGTGCCACACTATGCATATATATATACAGACTGCAATGCCGAACTTGTCTAAATTATGTAAAAAGGAAAATAACACTGACATCTCATTTTAACAAATATATTTACCAAAATCACACAACAATATCTTGAAATACTAAAGAGTAAATTTATTCAATAAAATCACCATTGGCTTCAATCACTGCTTCCAGATGACTTCGGAATTTCCTACAACTCTTCTGGACAGATGCCTTGTTTAAGTTGGTGATTGATGCCATAATCCTTGCCATCTTTGTTTGTCTTTGGTGTTACAAAGAATTTTGTTGGCCTCTTGCTCAACTGCACCCCACACATAATAATCAAGGGGGTTGCAGTCTAGGCAGTTAGGTGGCCAGATGTAAAGGGTGATGTGGTCACAGAAATTGTCTGACAGCCATAACTAGGTTCTCCTGCTTGTGTGGCATGGTGCAGAGTCCTGTTGCCAGACATAGGGTCTTCCAGCTGTGGTGAATGTTGAAAGTACACAAGAAAGGAAATCTTGTCTTTGTTATTTTGTTGACCATAAAAAAATTCTTCACAAATAATAATAACCAAATTTAACTCTATAAAAATGAGAAAGACATATTTCAGAATATTTAAGGGATTGTAATATTGCCTAAAATAAGAAACTTGGTCAATAGTTGATTATTAAAATATCTTTTAAGAAGTCTTTGGTAACATTTATTCTTTAAAAAAGTTATTTGTTCAGTTTTTTTAATACCAACCTCCAACATTTTCTTTTTTGTGCAAAAATTATATTATGTTTCTGCTTTTACTTTTGATTTTAAAAATCAAGTTGAAGTATGAAATTTTTTTAGAGATAGTTTGAAAGCTTATTCAACTATAAAAAGAAATTTATATAAGCTCAACTGGAGAATGGTTGTTATTTTTTGTTTTTAAGAATTTATTTTAAATTCCATTTTCAGGTGATAAACTTAAAGAAAATTGCCAGAGCAAATAAATTACAAAGCAGTGATGACAGCAGTTCTCAAGAAAGTTCATTTCCAATAAGTCAGCCAATGCCCCATTTGGAAATTGGTAAGAAAAAAAAATCTTAATTTTGGGATTTGAAACAGATGATCAGTTTATTAAAAAAAAAAAACTAAATAAATATTGAGAAACTAATTCACCAAATCTTTTGGTTGCATATCAAAATGCAGTCGAATCTCATGCGAATAAGTTTTATGAAATTAAATAAAAAACAAAACAATTGTTTCTAAAGAGGATAAAGTATCTGAATGATTTTTGATTTCAATCCAAGTCATTCATTAAATTTGTTTTTTTTTTTTTTTTTTTTTTTTTTTTTCCTTTTTAACATCTCTCAATTGCTATACATTTTCATCTTTTTGCAGATCATAAACCCAAAAGTCAGATTGCATTTGGTTCTAAAGTTCCATACTTGGCTTCAAAGAAAAATTTGCCCAAGGTATTTTGGTATTTTTTACAGTCAATTCACTTGCTTTGCTTCCTGCCTTTATGATTATTGTAAACCAATTAGACTAATAGAAATGTCCTGGGTAAGATGATAAACTATATCCAACAGCAAAGCCTCTGATTAGGAGGTTTTGAGAAGTGTAGAACCACATCTTAATTGTTTGTGCTCCCTGTCCACCCTGACCTGGGATGGTAGCACCTGTTGAGAGAATCTTAGACTGAGTTTCAGTGTTGATATAAAATGATATTTTAGCAAATAATCAAATTCTACTTTTATGACAACAGTTATCATGGTGATCTGAAATCAATCTTTATGATTAATGTAGAATAATTAAAACTTTGAAGTATAGTGTGGCAAAATCATAATATTAGGTTGGTGCAAAAATAATGTCGTTTTCTCACATAGTAACATATGTGAGAAAATGACATTATTTTTGCACTAACCTAATATAATCGTTTTATTTCATGTGATGATATCTGTTGCTATTAATGGTTGGGTCATCTTAGAGAATCAAGTTAGCTATTAAATGAGAAGAGTGATTTAAAATCTTAACAAGAACTAATATTTCTTTCAGCTGGTACATTGGCACAAAATAGGATCTGACATTAAAGTGTGCTGGAGAAATTGGGGTTAATTTCATTAAAGACTTTTACAGATAGTAAACCAAATAGTTGTTGATTAAACGGAAGCTTAGTGTGAAAGGCTTCAAAGAAAGATATCCCTAAACTGTTGAGGAAATTCAGGCAGGTCTATTTGAATTGAAACATTTTATAAATAAGGAATTCTTGGAAATGGTGAAATGTTCTAAGTTTAACTCAGTTTCTTCCCCAGAATTTTTGCAATGTAGAACAGACTCCAGAAGGGATGCTTCCCTGATCACTACAGTGTTAACTTATTCAAGTCTAGGGTTAATCATTATCTATCCTACATATCCTCATAATATGCAACCCTTGTTGCCTCCACATATGCTCTTGCAAGATTCTTATTCAGTAACCATCTACCTTGAGTGGCACTTTGGCCTTGTATTGTGCAAACAATAGTAAAAAAAAAATAAGGAAAAAACATACAAATTTCCACTTCCACACTTTTCCTTCCTTTATCCTTCATTTTCCAGAAAATGCATCAAAAGCCTCGTGATATTGTTGCACCGTCTTCTTATGAAAGAACTTTTGTGGTTGTAGTATCTTTGTTTCCACAACCCTTCAGTAATTAAATATTGGATTCACCTCTAGTTTTTGCATTTACCTGATGGACTATATTAGTATTTGCATCTTGCTCCTACCCTGCAAATGGGCAGCTGTTTATTTCTACAGATAGAAGAGGGGTATGGATTCATATCATGTGCACACTATATCTTAACGTTTTTCAGATTATGTTGTGTGCTACAGTTTTATCATGTTTCTGTGAAATATTTTATTGAATTTAATATTCAGTTTTTAAGAACTGATACAACCAGGAAAAAGGCCAACAATAAAAGAAAGATCATTTGGTTTACCCTTCTCCATGCAACAAATCAACAAGAAGAAAACTAGTCAATGAGTGTTTTTTAAATTATTGATAAACACTTCCCTGTTACTAGTAAGAAAAGTTATATTTTACATACTCCAACAACAGAACAGAGTGTTGAATAAAAGTTTGAATCACTTTCCAAATGTAGGTATGACAGCAAGTACATACTAATGCTATCTACTCCCTTATTAAATATTTATAGACTCTTCAATGTTTGTCACCAATGATCCAACCTGAAGATCAGTATGAAAATAGCAGTTGCACTTCTTTTCTTTTCTTAATTTGCTTTTGTTGATATAATATAGAGCACTGTTTTTAAACTGACACTATGTGATTGCAAGTTTTTTTTTTTTTAATATCAGTAACTGTTGGGTTATTATTTAGTAATATTGCTATGCACACAGACACTTGTCACAATTAGTCTTTCATAGTTCTAAAATAGATTGTTATACTTTAATATTTATTTTTTTATGATGAAAAAGAATTGTATTTTTTCTACTCTTCAGAGGCATTCAGCTGAAACCCACAGTCAGTTGAACTTTCGAAAAATTAGTAAGTAGAAATGTCATATTGGGATTTGTGATTTTGAAGTTTTTTTAGTTCTTGTATGTAAATATTCACCTTTCAACACCCATTTTGATATGTAACCAAAATCTAAGAAACCTTTTGTGGAAAATCTGAATTGTTTGCTTTCTAATATTTTAACATAGATAAGTGGAGTCATTTTTTTTTTTTTTTGATAATATTTTTACTAGGTTGCATGTTGAACAAAACTTAAAAGTGTTGAGTTGGTTGAGAAAATAGACAAAAGTGTTAAATAAAATGACATAGAAATATTTATTCTATTGAGAATATTTTCTTTGTGTAGAGAAAAATTTTAGGAATGTTCTTAAGAGTCTTTGTAAAGATGAAGGCATCTTCCTTTTGCATTGCTGTGAGGTGGTCTTTTGTCATTCTCTTTACCTTTGCCTGGGTCTCTGTTTTTTTCTGCTGGTAGTGACCACTGTCTTAGAGAACATTGTTCTTTGTCTTGTCATCTTTGTCTAAAAATGTAATTTATCAAGCACTGGCTTAATTCAGAGTTGTTTGCTATATCCTTGTGAAGTTCACTTAACTGATACTTATTAGGACAATAAATGTCTGAAACAATTTTTGTGACAGCTTGGATGTTTTCATTTAATAAGATGTTGGATGACACTGAAATTACTACAAAGCTCGATTGTTATCAATTTCAACTAACTAATACTTACTATAACTAGTTCTCTAACTTTCCTTTTGTATTTGCTTGTTCAGATACATTTTCAATAGTGATCCAATGCTCCAGTCAGTTCTTTGCAATCTTTGGCATGTCTGCATTCAAATATTTGGACAGAATTAATTCATTTATGTCATTGGATGTGAGAAAACATCTTGTACAATCTCCTCAAGGCAGACCACACTTTATAAAATCCTCAGTGTAATGTGCAGTATAGATGACATAATGGAATTATGGTGGTCAGTAACACTTACATTAAGAACAAAGTTTAAATATAACTCATTGGGAGCTTGTCCTAAAGGTTGCAATATGCATTTTGTTGTTGACTTTTACCACTTTTATTTTACATTAATTTTCAGTACTGATTGAGTTGTGGCTATTTTATTCCAATGTGGTTGTTTTCCTTTTAAGAAGTCCTTTTTAGATATCATGTCAACCCAGTTGTTGGAGAAGCTATTTTATGCCCATATTTATCTTTGTAATGGCAGGACGATAATATTATTACAAGATTTAACTCCAGCAGGTCATTTATGGAATAGTCTGTCTGAAATTCAGGATTGTTTTAACTCCTGACAACCTGAATACATCAGACAACACCTCATCAGTTATGCTGAGGATTCTGACCAAAGCACAGTGAAGAATGAAGCTGAATCTATTATTTCCATGGATTCCTCACATGATTTGATACTCATGGTTCTGTTGACCAAGTTCCATTACACCAATCTGAGTCTGTATATATAAATGACTTAACACATGGCAATTATGACTTTAGTGTTGCTTGGTGTACTTATTCTTTTACTAATGTTAATTTTGGAGTGTAGGGCTAGCAACTTCAGCTTTTAAAACCTACTTGCTATGGATTCCATAGCAACAACACCTATCATGGTGAGGTTGTATAGAAAGTCTATAAGGTTATCGTAAATTAATAAAAGTTGGGGTTTTGTATTCTTTATTGATTTCATGCTGATAATTTTATTTATCAAAAATGTGTATGATCATTTTGTTTATTATTTAAGTATTCTATAATATTATAATATCACTTTGAATTATTCAGTGTGGGATTATGAGTGTCATGGCTATAATTATCTATATATGTGTGTGTGTAATATATATATATATGTGTGTGTGTATATATATATATATATATATATATATATATATAATCTTATCCAATTTCCTACGTGAAGTTAATAGGTTTTGTTTACTGAAAGGTTAGCTAGAATGCTGCCATGTGTATTGCCATGTTCTTTATTGAATAAAACTAAAGTAATAAATTCAGATTTTACTACAATGTTATTTTAAAAAAATATTCATTTGTTTATATTGCTTTTGCTTATTTCATTATTATTTAATAGACAACATTATCAGTCATAGATTTTATTTTGAAAGAAGATTGATTTGTATAATGAATTAACACTGAAAAATGGAATTTGAGCAGTTAGGCCACACACTCTAAGAAAGGAATCTATTTAATTAAAAATTTTGGTGAACCACACATGAATAAGTACAATGATTCCTCCACAACAATTGTAAAAGAAAAATTTTTTTATCTTAAAATTTATTCCACTAAAACTTTTTTTTTTTTTTTTGTCCTTAGAGCATGACATGTCATTCAAACCTCATCCACCACGTGAACCTTCATCAGAAAAAAATCGCCGTAGGATTCGAGTGAGGAATGCAGGTCACGAACTCAATTCTGAATCATCCCAGGTTTCTCTTTGTGGAAAAACTCATCGCAATGCATCTGAAGAAGAAAAAACAAATGGGGAAATTTGCAGGGATAAAACTCTCAAAAATAAAAATAATTCTCAATCTGATAACTTGACGGAAGAGAAAATTCCTAATTGCAAAGATCATCCCATGCATTCCAAGATCATGCGGCAGAAATGGCCTGATACCAAAAGTTCTGATAACACCTCAGAGTTTGTGGATACTGGCATTGGTCCTGATGTTCCTGAAATTCAGTCACCCAGGAAACCAAGTATGACATTTAATGTTCTGTTTATATGCGTAGCTTTCTGTAGTTTTTTAAAATGCTTCACTAAGATTCAAAAACGAATTCACATAATAAGAAATTCTGAGAGATAGTATCATCAAATATTGCAACAGAATATTAAATAAAAATTTTAAATGTTACTCAGTTTATAAAAAATTTAGAAAGAAGAAAGAATTCAAAGGGGATTATAAAAAATGGTAAGAATGTAAATTTAAGATGATTTGAAAATAGAAATGAATCCATTCTGAAAGTTGTTCAACCTCAAAAACTCTTTTGTCAAATGAAATTAGTATTTATTAATCAATTAGTAATAATTTTGTATGATTTTTTTTTAATCCAAGAACACTTACTCTGTACAGGCTGTTTTTCAAAAATCAAATGAACTCTATTTTTTTTTTTAATGCAGAAAATATTGAACACAAAGTGTTGTTTCTCATTTATAATTGAATTCATAAAGGAATAACAAAAGATAAGAACTTTTAAGGTTCAAAGATTGATGACAAAAGAGATGGCATCTGAGCAAATAAGTTTTATGTTTAAAGACTCTTTCAGTTATTTAATGGTTTAAAAAGAAAGATGCTAAGTGTGAATGTTTTGGGTAAGACAATAAACTAAATCCAACAGCAATGTTTTTGATTAGGAGGTTTTGAGGAGCATGGAGCCACCTCTTAATTGCTGGTGTTCCCAGGTCCACTCTGACTCGGGGTGGTAGCATTTGTCAGAGTTCCAGCTATGGGCAAATAGTTAACTGACCAAAGGAGGACAAAAACACTATGAAAGTATAAAAATAGGTTTTAATATCAGTAATACATTTTTGTAAAAAATATTACCAGCAATGAATTTTTGAAGGAAAAAATTACTACCAGCATTACATTTTTGAAAAAAGAAATATTAGCAGTAATACATTTATGAAAAAAAAAATTACAAGCAATATATTTTTGAAAATTTTTTTACTAACAATAAAAATATTGTCGGCATTAAATAACCCATTGAAGTTGATATACCGTACAAGACAAGAAGTTAAATGTGATAAAGAAGGAATTTTTTTTTTACTTCAGAAGAACAAAGTATAGAAAGAAATATTTTATGAAAAGTTTCAGTTATTATTAAGAAAAGAGCCATTTTTAGTTTAGAAAATTAACAAAATTGCTATTCTTGATAGGTACTCTGATGGAACAAAAGCCAAAAAAATAAAGGTTTCTGTTTTGTGGAGAGGTATAAGTACTATAATCATTCAATGGATGTTTATGCCAAGCAATAATATGCAGAAAATATTGTAAGAAAAGGAGATAAAAAAATGAAATGTTTATTATTATGAATTATTTCTTTGCTGTTGATACAAAGAATCAGAATCATAGATATTTGTATGGGACCAGTTGCTTCAGCTCATTCAAACAGGAACTATTTACATTTCATTGACTTATAAACAGTTGTCACCAGAAATGCATCTCAGATTGGCTAATGGCTAATGTTATTTTTTTATGAACTGTTAATATTTTCATTGGAAACCTAAATCTCTGGATCAGCAGCTGAATTTAATTTTTCTATTTTTTTTTTTTTTTTTTTTGTTTTTTTTTGAAGAATTGTGAATTATTAAAGGAATATTTCAAAAGTGGTTACAAATTTGAATGACAGAATAAACAACCAGAAGTGTAAAATATAAAACTTTGCTTATTTTGTGTAGGTGATGTTTATACAGAATTGATTGAAAATAGAGACAATGTTAGTTCATATTGGCAAGTGTAGAAAGTTCCAAAAACTCGTTTCCTTAAAACTGCTATTTTTATGTAGAATTACTGAAATTACTAAGGCTGACCTTTATTTTTTTTCTAGCTTTATTGTTGATTTAACATTGTTTTCCTAGTTGAAATGGATGAATCTCTGTGTGGAGTTATTGCAATGCTGAAGGATGGTTTGGTTATGGCTGACAGTGAATTGTCAGACAATGGCAGCTTCAATGGTGATTTTGGAGGCAGCGAGTTGTGAGTATATGCTTTATGAATACAATTTCATCTTGAGCTTAAGTGTTTTTTTGTTAGTGTTTTGATCAAACTATATATCCATTTACTGTATTTAAATTAGCTTTAAAATTAGGACTTCAAAGGTTGCATGATATGTGAGTATATATGATATATAAAAATTCAACTTAAATATTAATTGATGATAATTTTTTTTTTAGTTATGCTCTGTTTTTTGTTTAATAAATTTGTTTTTTGATTGCAGGGATTTTGCTGAGAAAAAAGATCCCGTTTATGTTTTCACTTCATTTCCAAAATCTGCCCCAGAATGTAGTCATTCTCCTGTTCAAGAGGTTGACACAACAAATGTAAGTCTTTCAATAACTGTCGTAGTTTCATGTTTCTGATAATATCCATTTGACAAGTTTTCAAATAAAATTAGATTAAAATTCAGAAGAATGGCATTTGTGGAAAAATGGAGCAGAAATATCGACACAAAATAAATGATTTTAAATGAAGACAATATTGAAGGATGGATTGGCAATACTGGGACTAGCTACAGCAGGTACATGTTTGCTATATAAAATGCTTGAACCAAAAGAAAAGCAAGAATGAATTTCTGAACTTATGTGCTTACAATTATTATGGATTTGATCCTATGATGAGAGATTGCTTACTTCAAGGATGAGAAGCAATCATGGATGAAGATAATAGAAGGAAGTACGATAAAATCATTGTCAAGCATTAAGATCAAATCTGGTCACATTTTATTCAGCAAATGGAATGAGAGGAAAAAGACATCAATGATCATCTCTTTATTTAAATTGTAAATGCAGTGCTAGTTGCAATTGGGGTACAGACTAATGGAGCATAGCTATAGATTATGGAAGTTTCTGCTCAATTATAAATCTGTCAGTTTGTCTTATATGGAGAAGGGAAGATGTGAATGTTGGTGTGTTAATGAAAGACTTGTAAGTGCTGTGAAGTTGGAAGTAATCAGTATGTACAATGGGGGTTGCTTAAGATTGAAATTATGGTAGCAGATGGAAAACCTTTTAAGATTTCATCACTTCTTCAGAATTAAGGCCATTAACACATCGCATTGCATCAAGCGTATGTATCATTGTCATTTCGGACAGTTTCATAAGAAGAGTGTTTTATACCTCAGTTAGTGGATTAGTACAATATAACACCTAAGGATGATGCCTCACCCTCAGCTGTACCGGTCAATGAAATCCATAAATGAAAATTATTTCATGTAGCATCATCTAGACCCTGAAGTGAGGCATGACATATAACGCCTAAGGATGATGCCTCACCCTCAGCTGTAGTTGTCAATGAAATACATAAATAAAATACAATAAAACCTGTGTACAATGGAGTTTTGGATGGCATTGGTATGATCAACTTGCAGTCTTTTGAGGTTGATTGAGTCCCTTGCTATCTTAATATTTAACCATGATGAAATATGTCAGGACATTGACAATGCATCTTTCATGAATGAGCATGTCTTGGACTTAATATTTACAAAGTTCTAGTAGTGAATTGGTGATAAGTATAAGCTTGATGGAGTAGGATTACCATTCTATACTGAGTCCTTTTTCTTTATCCCATTCCTTGTGAAAGAGCCCAAGACAGAGAAGGCTGCTCTGATACTCATAAGATTTGTGGGAAGTGTGTTGGTGATGACACAGTAATCTCAAGAAAAAAACAAAAAGAATGAAACCTGAGACACTGAGTGGTGACTGTTAGGGCATTTCAAGATAACTACTTTTTGACAATTCGTTTGTGCTTTCTTTGCTCTGAAGAAGTTCTGTCTGGATTATTTATTAGCATTAAACTTTGTACAAAATTCAGCAGTACTGAATTTTCTGTGCCTTTTTATTTTTTGTGGGTTTTGTCTGTAAAAAGCAAAATAATGTTTCTGATGAATGAATTTTGCTACATGGTAATAATCTGATTAGAAATCATGTCTGCATAATAATAATAATAATAATAAGCATAATAATCATGATTCTCAAGAAACTCATTAACACTTTTATAAGGATTTTGGGTTTTGAACTTCATATTCTATCAATCCAAAATTACCTTATTCTTGTTAATTATTTACATTTGCAGGCCTTATTTTTTTTTTTTTTTTGCCTATTCTTTTAATCTTTTAATCTTTCATCTTCTTAGTTTAGTCTTCTACAAGATTGAATGCAGTGGAGGATAGAAAGGTTGATTTGTGCCAGTCTTTCAAGTAGGAAGAGCCTGTGTATTTGAATATTTAACAAGTTTTTTTTTTTTTTTAATTGAATATGAACTTCTGGCAGTGATTCAAAATATACAGCTATTTCAACAACACATTTTCTCATCAATGTAGTGACTTATATTTCTTTTCTTTGTAATTTTTATTTTTTTCTTAGTTCTTCTGAATTGATGTGTGTATTGATTTCTGTAAATTCTGGTATCTTTCTTTTCATTTAAAGGGGAAATCAAAAGGCAATGTTGCTGATCCAGTCTATTCTGGACGTGGTGCAAAACCAGAAGATGATTTTGTATCAGTCATGAATGGCAGTGATGATGATGACTCTGTTGAAAATGTATCTGCAACAAGCAATCGCTATGTGCGCACCCATAGTAACAGTGCAACTTCCAGCCGTGGCAGTTCGGGTAAGAGTGTTAGTTCTCGAGCAAACATCCCTTTACCTGAGAAAGGAAGCAAACTCCCAGTCCACAGTCAATTGGTACAGCATCAACAAATTCAATCAAGATCAAATGTTGGCCACAAATCAGAACTGGCTAATCACACCACGCCCTATACTGTTTTACCTACCATGGCAAATGGATGCCAAAGCTCAGTATCAAGGCTGAATCGTAAATCACTACGAGAAGTGAGCCCATCAAATATTAGGAAGTCCCTTGCAAAGTCTGGAGAGGTGAGGGATTTGCTTCTTTTTCTGTTTTGATAACACATGATTGGGATTGAACTTCATTGTTTATTGATTGGGAAATTGAAACATAGTGTAAGGATTGGAGACAGTGGCATTATTGGTGAAGGGATTAGTGGAATGTAGATTAGAGAGGCAAGATCACAAAAAGTGACAGATGACTGATTATGGATTAAGTGAAAGTAGTCCTTTCTTCTAATCATATGTAAACCCACCAAAATTAAAGAAACCCAAACAATGTCTAAGCTACAATATGGCAAATTCCACTGAATTCATTTGCAAGCAAGCAAGCAAGCAAGCATAGAAAACTTTGGAACAGGGTAGGGACTCTGAGAAATGGTAACCCTAGTAACAACAGCAAAAATAGTCACCCTAAAGAAAGAATGACAAGGAAAAATGTCGATAACTTGAAATTCTCAATAAAAAGAAAGACAGCAAATAATGCCAAGAAATGGCACAGAATATGTAGCTAAACAAAAATCTCAGTAAGCAAGCAAAAAATGAATGGTTTAATAAGAAAAACTGCAGAACACATGTAGTAGGCATACAAAAAAATGATAAAGGGTGTAGCAGGACATGCTTTATAGCAGGATGCATAAACTTTGGAGGGAGAATAGAGAAATAAAAGATACTACATAGATCCAATGAATATATCAGAAAACCTCGCACGGTAATGTTGGAGAAAAACATACATTATACAGAACACATGGAAGGGCTTGTAATATTAAAATCTGTGATTAGTTCAGCATTGGTCAAAATGAACCAAAACAACAGGATCAGATAAAATTGTCAAAGAGATGTTGACAAATTTGGAAGATTTTTGAATTGATAAGGTTACTGAAGCGATAAATGAAATATATATCAGTGGCAAAATACCAGAAGACATCAGTAGATAAATCTTCATAAAAACCAGTTGCAAATAAATACTATCTCTATCAATGAACCTGATGAGTTATATAACAAAACTAATAATTATGAATTTAATGGAGAGAGAATATGTGGTTGAATTAGATCAGAAATAGTGCAAGAGTGAGGTGGCTTTGTTCAAGACACTGGAACAAGAAGTTCAGTTTCCATGATCAGAATGCTATCATAGCAAGAGCTAGAAGTGCAAAAAGATTTGTATGTTACACAAACTACACAAAAGCAATCATTAAAGTATAACATGAAGAATTTGAAAAATTAGGAAAGCTTGATCTACATGGCAAAGAGATTTAACTAATCTGTAATCACTACTGAGAACAAAAAGACTGCATACAAATAGAGGATTAGTCAAGTAAATGGCATGCATGAACTTTCCTATTGATTTCAGCATATAAGTGAAAAACAGATTTGTTTAGACTTGAACTGCTAGACTATTCATGCAGATGATTTTATTATAGTGGTGGAGGATTGCATAGAATCGACCATATTTTTTGAAAGAATTGATAACACAGAAATGATTCACAGTTTTGCCACAAAGTCACCAAACATTCAGCCTTAAATCTGAATTCAGTTTTCCTTCCCGAATATTAGCTGTCACCCAAGGCAAGAGCTCAACTCTTCCCTGCTATTTCATTCATAGTTTGAGAATGCACAAAAATAGAAGTGTACCAAAAAGATGTTTTCTCACCAAATTTATTTAACTTTTCCAGTGAGGTGATTCTCAGAGGAGTAGAAGATTTACCAGAATTTATCTTTTTACTTAACTGTTGTAACCTAGGGAAGGTTACTGAATAGAATAATCAAACGAAGGTTGGTAATGAACAATAATACTTAGGACAAGAAAAACACATATAAGATTTGCCAGCAGTGCGTAGTAGTAGTAGTAGTCAACTGCTAGAATTGAGTCAAGTAAATTCCACAATGAATTTCCAACTGCAGGATATCTACCAACTGCCCTACACAGTCAGATGTGGCACAAGGACAAATTTAATGTGGGATATCCAAGCCTGTAGGCTCAGCCAAAAATTCCCCATAGCCCCTATATAAAATGGGGTCAGGTAGCTGTTTCTCGAGATGAGACTCTGCCCTTTGACATAGCCTTGTCTGGGAATCCTCTCTTCCTGGTTTCAGAGAGTTTGACCAGCATAGCTGGAGACGAATCTCCAGCTGCAGACCAACATACAGTATTTACTACTGTATTTATGTGACTGGAGACATACCCATTATTGTCCGTTGGTATGATACAACATTATGTTATGTAGATGACACTGATGATGGTAGATTTCTGTCAGACAAAGTAATCAATGAAAGCAAGAAGAAAGAATTAACCAATAATGTAAGAAGACAAAATGCATGATTGTCAGCAAAAGAGACAACCCAAAGTGTGAGTTACATATCAGGGATGTCAAATTCAAGCAGGTGTTGAAATTAAATTATCTGAGTAGTATTGTAACAGACAAGTGAAAATGTGACAGAAATCCAAGCACATAGGAATAGCAATGGATGCTTTTAAGAGATCAAGCAACGTACTAAGGAATAAAAAAAAAATATGATTCAAAACAAAGAAAGGAGCTGCTACATAATGTCTCTGAATGGTGAAAATTTTTCTCTCAGATGAAGAATATACTTGAAGTAACAGAGATGTGATTCTACAAACAAATCAGGGGACACAATAAGAAAGAGATACCTGAAACTTTTGGCACATATACTGAAGAGAAATATTTTGGAGAATTTAATACTGAATAAATGCAAAGGGGAAAAAAGTGAATAGCCTACAAGTTAAGTAGGTGCCAGAACAAGTCCCACAACGAAAGGAAAGTTGTTATAATTACTTAGAGCTGCAAAAAACAGGATGGAAGTGATCCTTGTGTGAAGGATTTAAAAGAAAAGAATTGTGTATACATAAGGAAGAATAAATTTATGTTGTAATGAGATGGAAGGAAGACATTATGTAAGCATTGAAGGGAAAATGTTTTTTGTATTGGGATGTAGGGAACAAATTGTCAATTATCCCTGTAGCTGTATTATAGAATTTGTTTTCTATGTTATTGGCTTTTAAAGTTTTAGCTTTTATCATTATGTTTCTGTAATCTGAACTTGAGAAGAGATGTGTTTTTTTTTAAATCTCCAAAAAATTAATGGATATAAAAGTTTAACTATGAAAACACAAATATTGCTTAAAAGTCATATAATGATTTAATATAATTTGCAATTATTATTTCTTTTATTTCATTTATTATATTTATTATGATTATTTGTATTTTTGTATGCATTGATTATCATTTCTTTCAACTATTTTCCACAGTTACTGAGATTTTCTCTATTAAAATTTATTTGTTTTTGGACAACTATCCTGGAAATTATTTGTCTTATTTTTACTTTCTGCTTTTGCTTACCTAAACTTATATTTATCAACTTTGCATTTGTTTTAATATCTGTCTATATCTCTGAGATGAGGTACTATGATTACTTGCATTATTTGGACTGTTATCCTCATCTCCATTGTTATGTTCAGAATGTTTCAGCCTTCTTCAGGTGAATGGAATTTTAAACTGAACCTTTTATTTCATCCACCGGGGTAGAGTGTTCTAGTTCCACATGACATGCCTCTTCTGGATGACTCGGTTATTTCTCTTTAATTCAGTTCTCCAAATTTTTCATTCACCACTGCTGTGGCCTGGTATTGAACTCACAACACTTTGGGTCAAGTTACTGGATCTAACCAATGTCTTTATCTACCGGGCCACTCAAGTCCACTGAAAATGAGGATAACAGTCCGGATAATGTAAATAATCATAATACCTCATCTCAGAGATATAGACAGATAGAGAATTTATGGCTTTACATAACAGGGTCACATAGAAACAAAATATGGTAACATCAAAATGAATAGACAGCTGTCTACATATTAGGTTGGTGCAAAAATAATGTCGTTTTCTCACATACGTTACTATGTGAGAAAACAAGATTATTTTTGCACCAACCTTTATCAATTGGAAAAAAAAAAGTTTGCTAATTTAAATGCAACAGTTACTAAAAATTACTTCATTTTCATAACCAGTATAAAAATGGTATCAAATAATTCATTAACTCCTCCTCCTCCCCCCTCAATGATACAGTTAAAGAGCAGAATATTAGATTACTTGTATTATTTACATTATTTGGACTGTTATCCTCATCAGCCATTGTACACTCCTGCCTTTTTCTGGTGATTGAAATTTTGAACCAAACCCTTTATTTCATCCACTGGGGTAGATTGTTCTAGTTCCACATGCTATGCCTCTTCCGGATTTCTCAGTTATTTCCCTTTACCTCAATTCTCCAAGTTTTTTGGTTCATCACTGCTGTGACCTGGTATTGAACTCACAACTCTTTTGGGTCTAGTCATTGGATTTAACCAATGTCTTTATCCACTGGGCCATATGTTGCTCTCATTCATTTTTATCACTTGATAGTTTAGATGTTAATACTGTTAGAAAAGTAGTATAAATTATTTTTATTGCATGTTATAAATAATGATTTCCTCTTGTTTAAATCCCAATTTATATTTTTCTTTCTGCTATGTTTTTCCTGATTTAACAAACTTTTTGATATTTCTGTTTGTTTATGTATGACTCTTTCAGAATTTATTTTGCTTTCTCATGTTTTTGTTTATCTAATGTTATATACACATATATATCTTTCTCTTTTTTTTTTTTTTTTTTTTTCTAGTTTTTTGAAGCTTTTAAAGCATATAATCCATCTAATATTTATGTATGTACATTTTATTTATTTATATATATATATATATATATATATATATATATATATATATATATATATATATATATATTTTTTTTTTTTTTTTCCAAAGTTTGTCCTAGCTGGTGGTGGTGGTAGCTCACACTGTCTATAAAATTCTCCCATTAAATGCATGTCAAATAGCCTCTGACAAACACCTGTATCATAACCATATGCATTGGGTAGTTGGAGCTTATCAGCCCAGGAAGGCATTCCATCTATGGGTAGGAAAACCTTGACTGCCTTGTGGTCATAATAAAAAGCAGAAAAGGGTATGTAAGTAAATCCATACAGAAAATCCAGGGTGGAGCCCCTGAGGGTGTGATTGGCTGTCTAGTCCCGTTTCCAAGCTGGCCCTAAATGTAATGACTTTTATTCATTCCTTTGGATCTTCTTGATAGCTGAGAGGGTGGCAATGTGGTTTGGGTAGTGCACAGCCTCCATATACCATCATCCAGTTCCGCACCCTGGAAAGGTGACTCCTGTCTAACCACCAAAGGACTGAATTTTGACCAAACAAAGTGCTACCTTTATTTGATGTGATGTCTATTCAACTGAGATCTTTTCTTCAAATGAGATCGTTTTCCCAACATCAGTGAAACTTGGTCATATATTTTTATTGAGAATTTGATTACTAATAGGTAGGCATCACATCAAGTAGCAAAACTGAAAAATATTTATTTTTAAGGGTTCTACTTTTCATCTATTGAATTTGAATTGTCCTGATTCTTTTAAAGTTACATTTGTAGCATTATAATTATTTGGAAGTGTAGCTTCCCACAATGTATATTATTTTCAAGTTTTGTTTACTAGATGACCAAGATGTATCCATCAATACTATTTTTGTAGTTGACTTTCTGATTGAGTGAAG
Organism: Acanthosepion lycidas; assembly: GCA_963932145.1. Taxonomy (NCBI): domain Eukaryota; kingdom Metazoa; phylum Mollusca; class Cephalopoda; order Sepiida; family Sepiidae; genus Acanthosepion; species Acanthosepion lycidas. Next base: position 111,743,115 of record OZ010589.1, on the reverse strand, counting down.
CCAAATATTATCTCCTCTGCCAAACTAACAGCTTCATTGAACTGTTTGGTTATTGGCCAGACTTTTAAGATTCCATAGGTCACTACAATGTTTCAACTAGTGTATTCTCAAACCTTCAACAGGTGGATGTCTTAGAGACTTTCTCAACTCATTTTCAAGTAGCAAAGGTTTGTGATCACATGAGAAAACAGACAAAAAACAAACTGTTTATTAATTTTAAGTATGGAACAATTTACTCACTACTTTTTGTATTTAAATTCAGTGAATTTGTTTTTGTTTTTTAATCCAGATTTTTATTCTCAGATTTCTGAGTTGAAAACTTCTGTTCCTTTTTTAGGAGATAAAAATGTTTTGAATAACACTAAAAAATTACTAGACTTAATGTCCATCTTAATTATCAAAATAATTACTAGACTTAACGTCCATCTTAATTATCAAAATAATAAATATATTTATTCAATTAATCTGAGGAAATCTTGTCTGATTATATTATTTGTTGTAAATTCTTCACTTTCACTTTGTAATATTCCTTCTGATATTATAACAGAAACCTTATGACAGTAGCAAATACCAAACTGCAGATAATGCCATGATGGATTCACTTGAGGAACGAATGTTGGCCAGCATGAAAAGGCAACAAGATGAAGAATTGGCTCTTCACCAGAAAAAAGTTACTGAGTCTTCAGGAATTCCTGTTGATCCTCCATTGTTAGCTAATCCTTTATATGATGATTCATTAACCACCAACAGTGATGACGATACCACCTTTAATTCCCTCAAAGTGCCTGTAAGTTTGCCCATTCCTTTCTGCTTTTCAACATAACTCATTGGCAGATGCTTATTTCATCTATTTTTTCCTATTGTAATAAACTGTATAGATTTTAGTTAAAAAAACATTTTGATAAGATTTAAGAAAAAATAAATATTTGTACTTGGTGAATTTTCAAGGCAAAGACATGAAATGAAACAAGAATACAAAAGAAAGGATATAATTACTTTTATTCTCTATATTAAGATTATTATATTTTGTTTGTATTGCATATATTATCCTCTTTAAAAGTTCAGTCCATCAGATTTAAATTCTTCTAAAAAATAAAAAAAAGTTTGATTTGTTGAATGATATTTAGTATTATCAGCTTTTTGTTTCCATAGAAATGACCCAAGAGAAAAGCTTCTGGACTTAAAACTGCTTTCTCTTGTGAATCTTACAAGAGTCTGTTGCAGAGAGATCCCTTTTGAATTTAGCTTTAGTCTGTTTGTCTCATGATCTTTTGGGTTCAAAATTGTAAAATATCCTCACTCATCACAGTTTCTTTTCACAATGTTTTTTTGATATGTTTAAATAGTCAAGTTGTACATTTTTTTTCCACTTAACTCATGAGGGCCTATCGGATATAAATGATTTGTATAATTTCAGTATTTAGGCTTTCACATTGTATAAAGGTCATTATTCTCAAGTAATATTTTGATTTGATAGCTTTCAATTTCAACTGAGATTAAGCATTGTTTAGTAAAAAATCTCCAGCATGAAACTTCATTAACTACTTTTGACATAATAAAGTGTCACTGCTGACACTGGGATTTGAACACAAATCGCCAGAGAGCCAACACATGCAATCCCATTTTGAATAAGTAGATCATGTGATGTAAAGGAAATGTATATATGGGAATTAGGGTTGCATCTAAATGATCACTATCCTGATTACTATTCGGATCACTATTCCGTGGTTACTTTCAAGTGAGTATTATTGAGCAAGTACTGTTAGTGTGAGTGTTATTTGAAGGCGTTTGACACCAGTATTGTTCAACAGTGTTACTATAGTTGTATCTGCAATTACAAAGTCTCTACTACAATGAGCATTATAAAAGTGACAATGAGTATTCATTGACATTACAAAAGTGGCAACGAGTGTTTGTTGACATCACAAAAACATGTTTGATTATTCACAGTACCTACTTTGTAAAATGCACAAATCTTTTGCTGTTGTAAAAAGTAAAAAATCAGATAATATTCCAAAAATGTTGCTTATTTTTCTTCCAAGTTATGTGTTAGAATCAATCTAAATAAAATATATGGTAATTTTGACCAAATTTAAGAAACACGTTCATGCTGCTATGATGCTTTTTGAATGAAGTTCCAAGAATAGACATGTTCCAAATATCATTTGATAACCAGGCTGTTTTTGGTCAACTTATTGTTCATGAATGGATTTTCTGTTGCAGTGTTTTTAACAAAGTTTTCATTTGCTTCATCAACAATTGACTTTTAGTGATTATTGTCCGCTCATTATGCTGGCATGAATTTGGTTATCGTTGGCTTCTCCTCTTCTATTGCAGTTGGCTTTGAGATTTGCGCACAACTACAAAGAAGAGATGAAATATCCATCTAGACGCAGCACGGACACACTGAGTTCTTCAAATCCTCGGTAAACTTTTTCTTATTCTGACATTTTTATTTGTAAACTTGTGAATGTGAAAATTTAGCATTATTATTTGCTATTGAGAAATATTATGAGATTTGTTGACGTTAACATTTATTTATATTGTTAACAATCTTTCATATGTCCAGATAAGGACGACAAAATGAAATTTGATGATTTTTGAATATTGTCAAATTTATCTCAGCCTCTTCATTTTGGTCTTGTGACTTATGGAATGATTAATTCTATCCTTTCAAATCATTGAAATATGCAATAATATTGAAGTGTGGTTCACTGATGAAGCATCTCTTTTTGGCTTTCATTATCTTTTATGAGGAGAAACAGTGGAGTAATGGATAGTGGCTTGAATTGAGGAATCTGAGAGCTGAGTTTGAATTCCATTACATTCACTTATGTGCTAATGCCCTTGGGAAAGGTGTGAATACCCTTCTCCCTCCAGCTATGGGTAAATAGCAGGACAGACTGGGTTCTATAGCCTTGGATGGCAACTAGTCTAGGAGAAGGACAACTCTGAATTCAAACCCGGAGTGGAGCCCCTAAGGCGGATGGACAGCACTTTGTGCTACCTTCCAGCAACTCCTGCAGCCACGCTTGTACCAAACTGTATTGGTTTATCCTCTCCTTTGGATTCTGCTAGCAAGGCCGAGAGGGGGAACTGGGCAGCCCTAGTTCTCCATATATCCCGCCTAGGCTTGTAGCACACCACGCTATTCCATCGTCTCTCGAGATGGACGGATGCTGCCATCGATGATCTTTTATACTTTATCCATAATTTGTCATTTGATTTCTTTTCTTTGTTCCATTTGCTCCTGTTTGGTTTTTAAGTATGTGATTTTATAAACTGGCAGAAAGGGCCACACACTTCTGTCGATCATATTATAACATTTATAGAAATATGAACATTCTTTATTCTAATCCAATATTGATTTCTCTGAAGGTTGTTTTTTCAATTAGTAAAATAATAAAATAATTTTCTTATATTTTTCTTTCTTACTTACTTTTACACAGTGACTGGAGTAATGTGTTCAGTCCCCCAATTGTACTTGCAAGTGAAATAAACCAGCAACCTTTACAAATGGGGGGAACACTTGATGGTTATGTTGATGACAACCTGACAACAGGTATGTCAACCAACTCTAAGTTTTTACAAGAGACAATTTTTTTTTTTTTTATAAAGAAATATTTCTTTCTTTTTACGTTAGTTGTTCACTCAATTGTTGTCATTCTGGTATGAAATATTTTCATTTTCAGGAAACTGTTTTTGATTCTAACCTTATATTTTGACTAATATTTATTCATAGGCCTTCTTCACATATATAATGTCTCCAATCTTTAGTATTTACTTCATATTTAACTGATTTTCTGAAAATGGTTGCATAATACAAAATGGGTCACAAAAAAATGAAGATGATAGTCTAAAATTTAAATGGAAAACTTAAAATTTTTTATGACCCATATTTTCAAGTTTCCTGTCTCTGGATATAAAAACAGTTGCTAATGGTTAAATGCTAGTTCTGGAAAGTAGAGTTCATCATTTTTTATTGCCATGACATTTTTTTTTTTCTGCCAGTAGAATCATTAATGGATCTATGAGTAGCAAAGTAAGTTGAAATAGAAGAATCAATATGTTTTAGATGCATGTAGACAGTGTTCGTTTGCATAGAGATATAGACAGTGTTCATATGCATAGAGATATAGACAGTGTTCGTATGCATAGAGATATAGACAGTGTTCGTATGCATAGAGATTAAAAACAGCAACTGTGAGGTACATATGAAAAGAAGTTGTGGGAAACCATGTCGCATAAAAGAATTGCTATGAAGAAATGTTTTGTTTTCTATGTGAAACTATTTCTCTTGATAGTATTACTCTCATTTGGCAGCCCATATAATTGATAACTTTCATTAGAAATCAAAATCTTGTGGTTGCAATTCTCTTTCCATATGCTGTGTTTGTGTGTAGGGATTTGACGACTTTTTCTTTCTGTCGTACACTGTAATTCTTGCTTGACTGGAATTTCATTGAGCATTTTGAATTTTTTTTCATTTATGGCTCCATTGAATATCACATGTAATAATGAATACTGACTTTTTCTTTGTTTCTCTTCACTTACCGTTGTCACTCTAAAGTCAAAAGATATAGAAAATAAATATAAGAATCCTACCCTGCTTAAGCTGGTGGTAAGCAGGCAAGTTCTGTTTCACTACACAATAAAATTAACTTGCAAATATTATATTAGGCAAAGTGCACCGATACTACACTGATCCCTGGCAAAGTGCACCGAGAGTACGCTGATGCCAGGCAAAGTGCTCTGAGATTACATTGATCCTAAGGAAAAGTACTATAGAGCAACACTTTGCAATAATCCAGTCATTCCTTATGGTTAGCAAGCTAGCAAGTTGATGTTACATTTGTATTTTTTATATAATAAAAATACATTTATAAACTGAAAATATAAATCTTTATTTGTAGTGAAATAGATTTTTGAAAATATTGAATTAATTTCCACTGAGATCAAAGTTTATTTGCCATTATTTGTTGTTTGTTTTTTGTTTTTTTTTAATCAATTATTGTTTTTTTTTTTTTTTGTTTTGGTAGATTGTAGTGTCCAACCAAAAAGCTGCTTGAATGAGAAAGACCATGAAGAGGAATTGCAACTTCTTTATGATCCTGTTCTTGGTTATTATTATGACCCAAAGAGTAGAAAATATTACCAACTGATCTGAAAAAAATTTTTTAAACAACCTTGGCAATCGTAAATTTTTGACAAGTATGTTTTGAGTCTTCAGACAATCTTGTAGCAAATGATAAAAATAGACCATTAACAACATTGTTCTTGCATTTTATCCACTTTTCTAATGTGAGGATTTTGTAGACTAACAAACTGAAGGTTCAAGAGTCAGTGTGAAATCATTTGACAAGTTCAGGTTGGCGAGTCTCATTATTGCACCGACATAAAAGAATCTTCTAACCAAAAAGATATGAGAGATGATGTTTAATGTTTTTAGAATTTTAACAATTATACATTTGGAAAAACGTGGATACTTATCAAATTCAGCTACACTGTCATTTTGAAATGATTGAGAAAGGTTTCTACATAAAGACTCTTAAGAAGAGCTTTGAACAAAAAAGAAAATGATTTGTGTTTGTGATCAACTGGACTGTAAACCCGCTTTTTTTTTTCACTGTTGTTTTTTCCTACAATATTTTAGATTTCTGCTCTTGGCATCCATTAAAGATTCTTTACTGAAAGACAGCCAGATGCAAATGTTTTTACTGCCTTACTCTGGAATGAGCTTTTAAAAAGCAGAACTCTTTGAAGTTTTTCTATAAATGTCTAGAATGACGTGTAAAAAAAAAAAAACAAAACATTATCTTTGTTTCCAATCACCAAAGATATTGAAAACGGATATCAACATGTTCAAGAAATCGATTTTTGAATGCAGAAAGCCAAAGTTAATTTCACAATAAATAAAAATTTGTTTTTGAATACCAACTGTGTCTATATCTCAAGTGTCTGATTTTAATAGCATTTTGATTGCTTTCATTTTTCTGAATTGATCAGTTTTTCATGCATTTCAATTCATTCTAATTTATATTTGCTGTAAGATTTTCCAAAATGACTGTTGCTTGTAAATATTATTGCAAGAAACAGATTTTTTTTTTTGTATATTCATATCTAAAGTTTCACAACTAAGCACTCTCAGGGTGACCATCTCAAAAGTAGCAGAATGGATGATAGTCATAGAATAGATATCAGTAGGTTCGTTACTTCAGTGTCTATCACCACAGGCATTTGGGTATTCCGAAAAGAATAAGTCTGTATTCAGTACAAGGCCCTCCCCTAGCCTAGTGTCTGTAGAAGAGATATAAAAAATTTAATTATTTTTTCATTGAAAGATTTTTGTTTTTTATATCCCATGACCCATAAGATCTTAGGGGCACCATGTGTGCTGCAGCCGCAGTAGAAGTGTTTTTTCTTGAGCAAGATAGACTTTCCAGGCCAGTTTTGAATTCAAAGTTTTTCCTTCTCCTAGACTGGTTGCCACCCAAAGTTATAGAATCCAGTCTGTCCTGCTATTTACTGATTGCTGGGGAGATAAGAAGAGGATTCTTAACTTTCCCAAGGGTATTAGCATGTAAGTGAATGTAATGGATCTGACTGGAATTTGAACTTGGCTCTCCGATTACTTAATTTGAGCCACTATCCATTACTCCACCATGCCTCCTTAAAGATATCTTAGCAGAGCCAAGTCTCACACACACAAAGTGGATTTATGTCCATTAGAAAATTATACTTGGGTATATAGTGGGTTTTCTTCCATTTCATTGACAAATAGGTCATGTTTACCAGTATAGAGGTAGGTAGGTAGGTAATAATTGAACATTTGTACATGAAAAGTCTTTCATTGGGATTGGCACTAGTTGCTACTATGCAGAAGGGACCTGGTGGAATGTGTTATGTCCCCCACTGAGATCTGCAAAGATTTTAGGGAACCAAATACAGAATAATATAATTTTCATATTATATGTTGCACTTTACCTTGTGAATTATAAGGTGTCATAATGCTATATTTAGCTAAGTAATATCATAACTGTTTGAACTGAAATAAGTTAATGATCAGAATGGCTGTTAGGAGACATCCTGAATATTGTGGATATATAGATTAGGAATTGGATGGTGGTGTCTGTAGCCTTGTTTAGGCAAAGAAAATGAAGCAATAGTCATACACAGCAATGAGGGAATGATGTGATGACAATGGCTAATGGTAAGGATCTACAAAGTCACATAGGCTGTAAATGATTTTATCTGAGCTTGAAGTGACTGACGTTTTATGACTAATAGTAAAATTGAAATGGGAGGGCTTCAAAGCAATTACCCTCTCTTCTCAAGTAGGGAAAAAGGAAATAAACAAATGAAAAAAATGATTTCAAGGATTATAGAAAATCTAATTCAAAATTATAATTAATTATAAAATAATTAAACATAAACAAAATTCATTATGAAAATTTAAACTTAATCCACCAACAATATAGTAATTTTTTAAGCGCAGCTTAGATGTGGCACAAGGCCGAAAGGATGAGCAGTCATGAGGATCGAACTCACTACTCGGTCATAACTGAACTAGCAAGCCAAGCTTTCTAACCGTTACACCACATCCAGCTATCTTAGAATCTACAACAATATAAGCAGGCACGTAATGTCATATATAACAGCAGGAAAGAAACATGGAAAAAATGTGGTAAGTTATCAACGACAAATGAATAATTGATTAAATCAAAGAAATATGTATACAAAGGAAAGTAATAGCCAATGGATAGCAGACGAATTTGGATATAACTCATCAACCAAAAATTTCTCTTTTTAAAAATGTAAACACAAATCTTGAAAAACCCCAAAAATAAATTACACATCAGACACTGCAGAAACGTATAATAACCCATTGAATATCACTGAATTGGAAGATTCACTTAATAAATGCCATGAAACAGTTACAGAACCAGACCAAATACAATATCGATTTTTAAAACTTACCTAAAAGTAGTCTTGGACATTCTTAATATATTATATACAAGTCAGTCAGTTATGTGTCATGCCTGATACACACTTAGGCGATCACATGACGATTTAGTGATTTCAATACATAACTGACAAGGCTGATTTTTTTCCCGCAGTAGGTTTCCATTTCTTTCTGCAGCAGATCAGTTGTCATCCAAGGCAATAGAACCCGGTCTGTCCTACTATTCACCCATAGCTGGGGTGGAGAAGAGGATTCATACCTTTCTCAAGGGTATTAGCACGTAAGTGAATGTAATTGATTCGACTGGAAAACGAACTCAGCACTCCGATTCTCAATCCGAGCCGCTAATCTCCCTGAATTATGGCTGGAAACCATAGTAATACCTATTCCAAAACAAAGATATAAATCCGACTAACTACCGTCTTTCTGAGATGAGGTATTATGTACACTATTTACATTATTCGGACTATTGTCCTCATCTTTGTCGCCATATTTACTGCAACGTTTCGGCTGTTGTACGCTCCGGCCTTCTTCAGGTGGTTGGAATGTCGAACTGAACCCTTTATTCATGTTTAATGGATGTCAGTTATCGGTTATCGCCTGTTAATTTTCCTCTGAAAGTTCTCCATTGCCTTAACCGGGGATTGAACTCACACTCTTTGGGTCCTGTCACTGGATCTAACTAACGCCTTTATCCACTGTGCCATGTGTCCTCGAGGCGTTAGTGCAAAGTTATTTTTAATAATGCAACCATTAAAAAACGTTCCCAAATGAAGGCCCTACATTTAGTGTAGAAGACAGAGCGATTTGATCACCAAAGAAAAATCATCAAATTTTAGTATCTTTTCTTATTCCGTCAATAATAATATCTATCAAAAACAAAATATTCAAAAAAATCTATGCCATCTCTACTTTCCAAAAAATTATGTTCATCTGGATTCCTAGCCATGTAGGAATTAAGTGCAGTGACAAAGCAGGCAAAAGTACCAAAGAGGCATTAAAACAAGTTCCTGAAAATGACTAAATTCCATATATTGATCTAAAACTGTTAATTAAGGAACACCTGCAAAGTCAACGGTAAGAACAATGGATCAGAAAAACGTAAAATAAACTAAATCCGATCTTATTAACCCTGAGGAAAAAACCCTATCCTTATGGAAAATTCCAATAAGATGTTACTATAACCATAAGAGGTTACTATAACGATTACGAATAGGTCACACATTTTTATTGAAACAAGAAAAACCACCATGTCAAATCCAATATACGGTAAAACATTTTCTAATTGAATGCACTGATCTTGACCCCAAAAGACACAATTTCTTCAAGGCAAACAACCTTAAAGAACTATTCGAAAAATATTAAAATAGAATTATAACATTCTCTAAATCAGTTGGATTGTATCAGAAAAAAAAAAAAAACACAAAAAACAGTGATTGATCATTTTCACTGAACATATACGAAAATAAATCAGTTTTCGCATAAAATATCTCTGAAGAAGTGATATACTGTTAAAAACCCACTTAAACTTAAAGCTTAGCTGATTTGAAAGCTCAGTAAAATAATATTGTTAGTTTACAATAGAATTTTCTCATTCAGAGTTTGACAAGATTTTCTCACTAATCTTATGAATTCACGCAGTGTTTTATACTTTTACTGCAATAATCACATTGTTCACATTGCTGCAAATTGAAAGTCAAGGAAATTGTGTTATTGTGAATTCTTTCGACGCTGTCTATCCTGTTAATAATTCTAGGTGCAGCCATTTTTTTTTTATAATTTTCACCAAGGATAACCTAGATGTAAAAACTCCAAGTAGGATTACTTACTTTAATTATTCATTTCCCGCAATAATTTCTTCACTTCTAAATGAAGATACTGTCTATAAAATGTCGGAGCTATCCAGTAGGGGTTTGCAATCTGGACTAACTCAGCACTAGTTCGATCCTACTCCCCCAAACAAACTACAAACTGTTTAACAGAATCTGGGCTAAAATATTTAAAGCTGTGTTCTAAGATTTTGGTCTATAATTGTCCAGCTTACCCCGACTGTGCTTAGCCTTTATTAAACAATGTGCTCATAGATAGTTTGGGCCAGGGTCAAACTAGTCAAACACTTGTCAAGATATGAACAATGAGCACCTTTTCAAAAGCTTTCCTGGTAACTGTTGGACTTGATTTATAGGTTTTAAATTCTGTGAGTTATGGCATTGAAGAACTCCGGCAGTTAAAATTTTGCTGTAATTAATAAAATCATTGTATATTTCAAAGCATTTTTCAGTATTTAATTGTCTTTTGGGGCTTTTGTGACCCTCTTTCCATTTTTCGATTGCTACCTAGCAAGTCCTCTTCGTTCCAAATATTTGGCCGCATCTTTCACACCTTTACACACACTTTTCCCAAGTGTGTGTAAAGGTGTGAAAGAGGTTTGAAAGAAACTGAAGCTGTTGTATAGTTACCCTGTCAGAAGTTAAAATTCAAGGTAAAAAAGGCGAGCATTTTGAAGTGATTTTCACCAATTGAAGCAACATCTACTTCCCTAATATACTTTATCCCTCATCTGGTTTTCTGCATGCTTAAGATATTACACAAATTCATAGAAGAGCATATATAGCCCTGGATAAACAATATCATAATGAAAACTCATTTCCAATGTAAAATGATGCTTTAAGTTTAAATCCATTTCCACAGCCATCAACGTTTTCTTTTTTCTCCTGAACAGCACAGGAATGTTCAAGACTACATGTATTCAGGAACCTTGAGCAAAGCTGGCACTGAGTGGCACTAATTAGTCATGTCTTTTCTGACGGAATTCTACGAATTCAGATTCTCTCCTTTGCTTATCACGTCAGCATGGTCACATTTTCTTTTGCGTTTTTCTTCAAATTTCAGAGATGAACAAATATCTCTGACCTTGTTACAGTCAAGAGATAAAACTCTTAAACTTTCCCAATGATCTTGTTTCCTTTAAATTTGAAATCCAGTTTATTCTTGAACTTGGGTCATTATTTTCTTTTTATTGATTAGAACAAAGTTTTATTCAAAGCTTTGCATGAGGGCAATAACATTCTGACTGTTGTTTGTATTACAAAATTGGGAAAAATGATTCTCAATAGGAACTTTTATGATTAGAGCTTAAATTTTTAATCAGCAAGAATCTTCATTTTTAAATGTCATTTATTTAAAATTCCAAGCCATAGCGTAATAGTTAACAAGGTCATTTATTAGGGTGACGGTAAAAGTTTCAGTGAGTGCTCCAAAACCTGTCCCTGTGCCATATAAAGTTATACTTACTAAATATCTACATATCCATATAAAGCTACACTTATTAAATATCTATTTGACGGACAAAAAACTTTGAATCATTATTACAAATATCTATATAATTGCAAATTTTTTTTTAAAGTCCATTTTTGATTTAAGAAACAGTTTTAAATTGTCATTTTTATTCCATATATTTAATAAATTACTTTCTGAAATTGGATTTGAACTGTAATTCATTGTTAAAGGAATTACGGAGTTTTGAAGTCTTAAGAAAGAAATTCTAATGATGAAATGGAAATGCAAAGGCTTGGAATTTGCAAATATTTTCTGCAACAAGCTGAAGAGAGTGATGGAAAAAAAGATGGGAGAGATTTAGCGTAGGAAAGTGAGAAAGTAAAAAAGAAGGGTAAAGAGTAGGTGAGGAAGAAGTGAGAGTGAAAAGAGATGATGAAGAAGAGTGATTGAAGATGAAAAGAGTGAGGAAAATTAGAAATTGGAGAAGATGGAAATGGATAGAGAGAAAATCAACGAGAGAGAGAGAGAGAGAGAGAGAGAGAGAGAGAGAGAGAGAGAGAGAGAAATGGGAGCGGAAATAAAAATTGTGGTTGTTAAGAGTGAAGGGGAATGAATGCGATTTATTGAAATAATAACAGAGAGTAGACAGGATTTGTATTAGAAGAAATGTAAACAGGCTGCCATTTGTTTTTTCAAATCAGCAAATGAATGAATGATATTGTCCAATCTTGAATGATTATCGATTGAAGCAACAGTGGGATAATGCAATTAAATCTCTGATTTAAAAAAACAAACTCTACATTGACATACCAAAAGATATGAGCACTGTTAAAAATGGTCGCAGAAGACATTAGGTTTATAATACCCAGAAATTCATACACAGATGTCCTCAAGGACACATGGCACAGTGTATAAAAGCGTTAGTTAGATCGAGTGACCCAAAGAGTGTGAGTTCAATACTTGGTTAAGGCGGTGGAGAACTTTCAGAGGGGAATTAACAGGAGATAACTGATAACTCAGTATCCATTAGACATGGCACGTGGGACTAGAACAGTCTACCCCAGTGAGCGAAATAAAGGGTTCGGTTCGACATTCCAACCACCTGACGAAGGCCGGAGCGGAAACCTTGTAATAAATAGCGTTGGAAACCTTGTAATAAATCAGCGTGAGTCCGAATAATCTAAATAGTGTACATAATACCTCATCTCAGAAATATAGACAGAAACCTTTCGATCACTTCCTATAAATGCTCGACTGAGTTCATGTCAAAATAGCAAAGTTTCTACAATGATTTTCAAATCAATTCTGAAGAATTCTGAAATAAATAATTTATATAGAATCCATAAATGGGCAATACAACGTGGCGGTCACTGTTCAATGACATGTTTACACGGTTCCAACCCATGCCACATAACACCATTATGGAATCTATAGTAGTCCGAATCACACTCGGTTGGTAGGCCACGGGTAGCATCCAAGTTGTCTGCTTCCCTGGGGCATCGATGTTTGTGACTGTATAGGCCGATGAGGGAGTGACAATCTCTGTTTCTGTCTCTAGTCTGTTGGAGCTGTTATTTATTGCGGGGGCCCGCCTTTTTGTGGCGTCTTGTATCAGCTTCTCCTATCCTAACTTGAAGTGTTTGGTCAGGTTTCTTTTCCATTTGGATCGTATGGTTGCCAGGCTCCCAGGATGTCTCACGACATCGCGGTGTCGCAGCTATGGCTACCCGGCGGGTTCATTCCAGAGGCCGGCTCTCCATACAGAAGGTCTAGTGATTTTCCAAGCGTAGCGTTAGATGTGTCACAAGGCCAAAAGTATGAGGCACCCAGTGAGGATCGAACTCACTACTCAGTCGTAATTGTTACCACCTCGAGGTGCCCTCAGATTGATTTTCTAAGCGAGGCTTAGATGTGGCACATGGCCGAAATATGGGGCACCCAGTGAAGATCGAACTCACTATTCAGTTGTAACAATTTTAGCAAGACCAGCTTGCTAACCATTATGCCACGCCGAGGAGGCCAACTGATTTTCCAAGCGTAGCTTAGATGTGGCACAAGGCCGAAATTAGGGGACACCCAGTGAGGATCGAACTCACTACTCAGTGGTAATTGTTCTAGCGAGCCAATCTTGCTAACCATTACACCACCTCGAGGTGACCCTCTATGGGGATGCGGCCGTCTGGCATGCGGTAGGCGTGGCCTAACCAACGGAATCTGCGCTGTCTGAGCAGTGTGAACATGCTGGGCAAAGGACCTCAGTGTTGCGCACCTTGCCTTGCCACGCTATTCCCAGTATGCGGCAAATACTTCACATGTGAAAGGTGGATCACACTCGAACCTTACCATAATTTCGAAAACACTATTACAGTAACATATCGGACCAAGTCACATGTTACCAGTCCTCCAGGATCCAATTAATGACACGACCAGGGGAAGTACTGTGTCAGGCGTAGTAATGTTAACAGGAGCACCATTGTTGGACTTTTGCTACTATATCTAGTGGAAGATAAAGAACGTTGTATTGAATGTGGATGGTATTTGAACCCGTGTCGATTTGTCTGTTATCTACACTATTTACAATGTTCGGACTATCGTCCTCATCTTTGTTGCCAATGTTTATCACAATGTTTCAGCTGTTGTACGCTTCTTCAGGTGGTTAGAATGTCGAACTCAACTCTTTATTTCGCTCGCTGGGGTAGACTGTTCTAGTTCCACGTGTCTAATGGATACTCAGTTATCAGTTATCTCCTGTTAATCCCCCTCTGAAAGTTCTCAACCGCCTTAATCAGGTATTGAACTTACACTCTTTGGGTCCTGTCACTGCATCCAATTAACGCCTTTATCTACTGTGACATGTGTCCTTGAGGAAATCTGTGTATGAATTTCTGGGTATTATAAACCTAATGTCTTCTGCAACAATTTTTTACCAGTGCTTATATCTGTAGAGTTTGTTTTTTTAAATCAGAGATTAAATTGCATTATCCTACTGTTGTTTCAATCGACAATCATTCAAGATACGACAATATCATTCATTTTCTAACGCCTTTATCCATTCGATGTGTTCTTGAGGATAATTCTAGCCAGACTCATCTTGTCACGATCATTAATGACTCGTAGGGGTTGGAAATGCTTCCTATCAAGTGTTTCCGGAACATACGTGACACTGCAGATTGAGGGATACCAAATATCCCCACAATTTCAAAAATGAGGCGCCCACTATCATCTCACAATCGAATTCCAATAATTCCTGTCATTAGATCATTAGCAGCCTAGCCGACGTTCATACTGACTCACCTGGTGGCTGAGTATAATTTTTTCCCATGAATTCAAGTTACGTTGTAACCTACCACTCACCATTAGCTTGACATATTCCTAGCCTATGATTTTTGGCACAGCATTTTATAATTCATAAATTTTAAACTTATTTATTTTCTGTCAACCTATCTTATACAAAATGAGAATCAAAAATTGTATCCATCTTTGGAAGTTTATAAATGAGATAGCAATGAGCTCTAAAATTACTTTTTTCAATATATATATATATATATATATATATATATATATATATATATATACTCAAATGAGAGAAAGAACAGAGTGAGCGAGCGAGAGAGAGAGACAGACAATATCAAGTTGATTACTCATTTCATGGGATGAATCTCTATGTAAATAAGATTATCTGATATGTAAAATCTGTGATTGGAAGTTTATTTTTTATCTGGTAAGTTTTCCTTATGCAAAATGGTGCCTTTATTATTTCAGATGTGTTATTTGGTAAAATTAACGCCAGAATAGATTAGACTTCATGATATAAAATCTTTTCTCCTGTTATCTAATTTTCAAATTACAAATATAAGAAGAGTCTTAATAGAATAAGTACATACAAGATTGCAATATTTGAAGTTAAAAAACAATAGCTTCATTCAACTGAATACATATTACAGTCCAGGAATATCCATGTTATGCATTGACACATACTGCAAATGTTAATCAAAATTGACTGAAGACACAATTCATTTTCAGTCCATTCGACACTTGCAAACTTGAAAATTTTCACTCTATTACTAAGAGTTGAGTTTGCAATGTCCGAAATGACAAGAAGAACAATTACTGTTAAACAAAACAATTGACACTTTGCAATGACTGTTTCTCCTTGGCCTTCACTTTTCCTCAGCAAAAAAAAAAGAAAAATCAATCTTAGGCTTTGTGCGCTGGACAAATTCATTCTGTCCTTTGATAAACCTTTTTTGTAAAATCAAATGCAATTTTAAGCTGGTCACTTTCGTATGCAAAAATTACATAAATCTTTATCATGAACCTAACAAAGCAAAAGGAAAACAATGTTTTCCTTTTGCTTTGTTAGGTTCATGATAAAGATTTATGTAATTTTTGCATACGAAAGTGACCAGCTTAAAATTGCATTTGATTTTACAAAAAAGGTTTATCAAAGGACAGAATGAATTTGTCCAGCGCACAAAGCCTAAGATTGATTTTTCTTTTTTTTTTGCTGAGGAAAAGTGAAGGCCAAGGAGAAACAGTCATTGCAAAGTGTCAATTGTTTTGTTTAACAGTAATTGTTCTTCTGTAATTGCAAAAATCATTTTGAAAACATCAAGATCTTTTTAAGGTTCCAGCCCCAAACTGATCATGGAATGAGTTTCTTCAAAGGAAACTAAATAAACAAATATATTGACCAATATGGAAAACTTTTGCAATGTCCAAGTACACTTCAATCTCATAATTAATTATTTTTGTAAATATTTAGAATTTTGACTCTTTTATAAAAAAACTGTTTGTCACGAAAAGGTCAAATAATAATTATAGATCAAACAATAAAGCAAAGTTTTACTATCTGTCTCTACCTCTAAAATGACGTATTATGATTACTTGCATTATTTACATTCTTCAGACTGTTATCCTCATCTTCATTTCCACATTCACAACGTTTCAGCCTCTATATCTCCGAGATGACGTATT
The DNA here is from genome assembly GCA_963932145.1 of Acanthosepion lycidas. Classification (NCBI taxonomy): domain Eukaryota; kingdom Metazoa; phylum Mollusca; class Cephalopoda; order Sepiida; family Sepiidae; genus Acanthosepion; species Acanthosepion lycidas. Next base: position 111,726,896 of record OZ010589.1, on the reverse strand, counting down.
ATGATTACTTGCGTTATTTACATTATTCGGACTGTTATCCTCATCTTCATTGCCATATTCACAACTTTTCGTCCGTTGTATTTTTAAGACATAAGAAGTCTTTAATGAAAACAATGTTTTGGCGAGTAAGAAAATGAATCTTCATTTTTTACTCCCAAATTAAAAAAAAAACTTACAAAACTATTTTTGTTTATACAAAACCATGTTCAGCATAATTGCACTATCAAAATATGTCATATTCACATACTGACCAAGTTTAGACTTGCTTAACTTATGGCTAAGTAAAAGAAGATGTTTTCCCACTTATACTGTGACCAAAAACCATTTAGAGAACATTTTCTTTTTAAGCTGTCCTCCTTGTCTATTTATCTAATCTTCCCTTAGATACAACCAAGTCCAAAAACAAAAAAAATTATGGCTCAGATTTAATAATGCTGACAAAAATGCAAGAATAGAGACGGTGCCGGAAATTTGGATTGAAAAATTGAATCTGAAGTGATTTCCTTAAATGAAAAGATCAAAGTTGTCGAATTAATAAGGACAGAAAAGTGTACACGGAGTTTGTTTAGATCGAAAATAAATCTTCGTCATATAACCTTCATGAAAATATGTTGTAATAATTGTTATATTTAATTATTAATTATTGCCATTAACATTTTTATGGTTGTGTTACTTAAAAGTAATCATAATTATATATTTATAGGAAAACACCCCATCCCCCTCATATGTATATGACGGTCCCATATAGGATACAGGTTCGATTACTGCCGGAGGACGAATATTTTATATGAAAATTTCTCAGATATTCAGGCCGGTAAATGTTGTTTAATACTGTTTATTATAAACAGAGCATTTACTTAAATATTTGTATCGAAAAAATTCATATCCGCTCGGCCCGGTGGCTAGGATCAAAGTGTAGTATCTGTGCTTTGTGAGCTGCCGAGTCAGGTGTCTGTCGAACTCTCTGCTTGCAGAGAGGAACCCTGACGAAGCTCCGCCGAAGGGTAGGGTTTCGTTGGGGGAGGTTGACGGAATTGACCCGCCTCGGTGGGGACGATGGTTATTTATTTTTGGCTGGGACTACGGGCTCGGAGATACCCACATTAAAAAGGCCTTGTGCCACATTCAATCCTCGTGGGTGGATTGATAAATAACATCTATAAAAAGAATACCCGCTCGGCCCTGTGGCTAGGATCAAAGTGTAGTATCTGCGCTTTGTGAGCTGCCGGGTCGGGTGTCTGTCGAACTCTCTGCTTGCAGAGAGGAACCCTGACGAAGCTCCGCCGAAGGGTAGGGTTTCGTTGGGGGAGGTTGACGGAAGGTTTGGATGGTTATTTATTTTTGGCTTGGCCTACGGGCTCGGAGATACCCACATTAAAAAGGCCTTGTGCCACATTCGATCCCCGTGGATGGATTGATAAATACCATCTATAAAAAGAATGTATAAACATAAAAATGTCTTAAAATAATTGTCGGACTTTGTCCATTTCATAATATATATATACACACGTATATATACACACGTATATACGCAATTTACATTCTGTCTATTTCGGTGTCAGGATTCTAGCCATTCATATGTGGCAATATTCTCTTAGTAGGCGGTCAATTAGGGATGGCTCTGACGCCTTACAGATCGGCTGTTGGCGCCGGCAGACATACTCACAAGTACTCCACAAATAGACAGAATGTAAATTGCGTATATACGTGTGTTCGTACGTATGAATGCTTTACTACGCTTTACCCAAGATTATGAATATGGGTGTGTATGTACGAACTAACATGCATACACTTGTATGTATGTGTGTCTATGTATATGTGAGTGTCATCTCAAACAAACACAGAAGAAAAATGTTCCCCCCTCCACCACACACAAATAAAATCAAACAGCACAAATAGATCCAGTTTTGAAAAAATTAACCAGTTTGTCTGAAAATCGCGAAAGCTTGAAACGCGGAGTTACAAACTACTATTCATGCAACAGCATATATTAACTCTGTCACAGATATTGAGCACTTTCCAATAAATACCGCGCGTGCGCACACACACATACAGACACACGCATGTATATATATACAGGACGAGATGCATAAATTTTTTAAATTACGAAAAAATGGAAATAACACTCATCTTAAAAGATATATTCACTAAAATCAATTTATTCAATAAAATTGCCTCTGGCTTCAATCACGACCTTCACACACAACTTCGGAATCTCCTGCAACTCTTCTGGACAAAGTAGATGCTGCCATAATCCTTGCCTTCAGTTCATCTTTGGTGTTACAAGGAGTTTTTTTGCTCTCTCTCATTTAACTGTGCCCCACACATAATAATGAAGTGGGTAGCAATCTCGGAAGTTAGGGTGGGGTCAGATTTAAGGGGTGATGCGATCGCAGAAATTGTGTGGCCGACATGACTGGCTTCTCTTGCTTGTGTAGCATGGTGCAGGGTCGTATTGCAAGACACAGGGTCTTCAAGCAGCCACCCTCTTGACCCAGAGCAGCACTACCTCCTTAAGGCACTTGATGTAAACCTCCGTGTTGAGTCTGAGGCCCTACGAATGGAGACATAACGTTGATATCAGTCGTGATCACGTCAAACATCTTCGTAATCACAATTACACTCATCCAACATTTTCCGAATCCTCTTCAGATTGACACCCAAACACTTCATATCGGAGCTTCCGGGGCAAATGCTAAGTAGTACAGCATGTTATTTCCAAATTTCTGGTGGAGTGAATTGCGTCATGGTGCTCGTTTTCAGATGGTGACCCTACTACACTGTGCAGTTGACAAAATGAAAAACAAACAACGCGCATGAGCGACATTAAAAATATAAAATGGCGTCAATTTGCTCATCACACCCTGTATATACGGGGAAACTGAAAAGTATTTCGCTGCTGTGTAATGGAATATAAGTATAATGGATATAAGTATAAATGGATATAAGTGTAATGGATAGCGGCTTAGATTGAGGAATCGGGGAACCGAGTTCGAATTTCAGTCGAATTCATTACTTTCACTTACGTGCTAATACCATTGCGAAAGGTATGAATCTTCTCCCCTCCATGGGTAAATAGTAGGACAGACCGGGTTCTATAGCCTTGGATGGCAACTGGTCCACCGCAGAAAGAAATGGCAACCTACCGCGGGAAAAAAATCTGCCTGGTCAGTCATATATCACGCATGGCACGTAACTGATTGATGCATGAGTAGCCAGCCAGGAGTCATGACTTAACACCCTGTGACTTTTTTCCTTTGGGGTTGGTTAAAAGAGCAAGTCTATTATACCCAACCAAGTCTTTGGAAGGACTTGAAAGGCGAATACAAGAAACTATGTCTTCCATACTACAAGGGTTCCAGGTGAAATCAATTGTCCGATTCCTGGACGGCTCGAGAAGCTGGTAGCGAAATCTGGTGCCCATATGAAATTTTAAATAAAACCTCACGCTAAATGCTTTCCTTTCATGTCAATTCCTTGTAAAAATTATAGATTTCTACAATTCGAGGATTCAAGCATCGGTTGAGAGTTTTAAAATATATCACCCGAAGATAAGTAAACGACTATTGTATTTACCACTGGACATTGAATTGAGAAAACAAATGAAGTGATTATTCTGAAGTTGTATTTGCTTGCTTTGTCTTTATTGTCATGATGATAATTTATCTGATTAATAATAATTTTATAACTTGGAATCTTTCCGTTTTTTACAAAGTTACCAAGATTTCATTAGATTTGTTTCATTAGCTCATCGTTCTATGACTGTTATTCTCACCTACCTTCTGTTATCTGAGAATACAGGATAAACATCCATAGTGTTGATAACATTTCAAGAATAAATAGATTTCAATCGATATCTGTGCAGATTATCTTATTATAGGACATTATTATCTTATAGGAGCTTATTATCTTATTATAGGACCTTATTACCCTATTATACGACATTATTATTTTATTATAGGAATTTATGTTATTATAGGACTTTATTTTCTTATTATTGGACGTTATTATCTTATTGTGGGATTTATTATCTTATAGGACATTATTATCTTATTATAGAAGTTTATCATCTTATTATACGACACTATTATCGTATAGGAATTTATGTTATAATAGAAATTTATTATGTTATTATAGGATATTATTATCTTACTATGGGATTTTATTATATTATAGGACATTATTATGTTATTGTAGTACATTATTTTATTGTAGAATATTATTATCTTATTACAGGACATTATTAACTTATTATAGAAATTTAATATGTTATAATAGAACTTTATTATCTTATTATAGGACATTATTATATTATTGTAGGATTATATTATAATACGATATTATTATTTTATTATAGGAGATTATTAATTTATTGTAGGACATTATTATCTTATAGGGCATTATTATGTTTTTATAGGTCATTATTATCTTATTACGGGACATTATTATTTTATTATTGGATTTTATTATGTTATAGCACTTTATTAGAGGATATTATAGCACTTTATTATGGGACATTATTACCTTATTATAGGACACAATTTCAGTTAAAAGATCAATGAAAGATTTTTATGGCAGCAAAAAACAGATCAATGAAAGATTTATTATGACAGTAAAAATAAGTAGTAAAATTGAAAAATGACGAATGTGAAATGAGAAATTTCTAAAAAAAAAAAACCCCGAAAATATGAAGGAAAGCATCTCTATAGCCATTTGATCGACTGATTTTTTGATTAATTTGTTTTTTTCAACGTTTTACACGTTATTTAAAGTCAGAGAATATTTTTTTGTAAGGACGTTTTGGGGGAGCTAATACCGATTTATTGATACAAGTTCTGAAGTTGGAAATCAAGTGCGAAGTATGGAAAGAACTATCCTAAATTCTGAAGCTGGAAATCTAGTGCGAAATGTGGAAAGAGCTATCTTCATTTCTGAAGCTGGAAATGAAGTGGGAAGTGTGGGAAGAGCTATCCTAAATTCTGAAGCTGGAAATCAAGCGAAGTTTGGAAAGAGCCATCTTAAATTCTGAAGCCTGAAATCAAGTGCGAAGTGTGGAAATGGCTATCTTAAATTTTGAAGCTGAATAGCAAGTGCGAAGCATGGAAAGAGCTATCCTAAATTCTGAAAATGGAAATTAAGTGAGAAGTGTTGAAAGAGTTATCCTAAATTCTGAAGCTGGAAATCAAGCGAACTTCGGAAAGAGCTATCCTAAATTCTGAAGCTAGGAATCAAGTGCGAAGTGTGGAAAGAGCTATCCTAAATTCTGAAAATGGAAAACAAGTGCGGTGTGTGGAAAGAGCTATCTTAAATTCTGAAGCTGGAAATCAAGCGAACTTTGGAAAGAGCTATCCTAAATTCTGAAGCTGGAATTCAAGCGCGAAGTGTGGAAATGGCTATCCTAAATCTGAAGCCTATTCTGCTGATTGAGTTATCTGGCGGCGTTCGTATCAGTACCCCAGAGTAACGCCTTAACTTCTTAGCAAGAGGAAAATCAAAAGGAGGAAGACATTCGCTGCTAACAGATTTTTTTTTTTATTAAAAAAAGAATGATGCTTTTTTTTTATGGAGGCCTTAGGCACCATAGAAATAATTGTTTGGCTCTAGGAACGAGTCATTTCGCTAAAGTCTGTTTGGAAGCTAATTAGTTTTCTGCTGTATTAACTGTCATGTCCACGGTAACTGCTGGAAAACAGTGAAAGCCACTGTAAAATGCTTCGTGAAGAAAAAAATATTACCGCGTTAGTAGATTCGGGAAGTAGTCATGGTTTTATCGACACCAAGATACTTTAGTCTTTGGGTTTGGGCGTTAGACCTACTAGATCTACCATCAGCATGGTCTCTTGAAAAATGTAGGAAAAAGTAAAGCGAATCTTATGGTGAGTATGGAAATTTACAAAAAGTCTAATCTATCCTTAATGGATAATTTAGGTGCTGATGTGATTCTCAGGCAAGACTTTCAAGATCTGCATAAGAAAAAACAGAAATTTTATATAAGAGCGACAGACCACCTCTAAAACTGTGTGGACTCGCTAGCTCGAGGATTTCACCTCCTCCTGAGTTTGATAATCTGACTGTAGACTTATATCTGTGAAATTCTGACGATACTCTTGAGATGAGGAGGCATTTATAAGAAAGGAAATAAAAAGCCTGTTGGATTCAAATCTCACTGAAACCAGTAGATCTTCGTGGAGAGCGTAAATAGTGGCAACAAAGGATTAGAAACGGAAAAAAGGTTAGCCATAGATTATTCACAAATGATAAATCGTTTCATCTTAAAAGATGTCCATCCTCTATCTAAGATTACAACCATGGTTTCGGAAATAGTAAAGTATAGTCTGTACAAGACTTTAGAAGTGCGTATCATCAAATTTCCTTACGTAAAACAGACCGCTCTTATAAGGCTTTTGAAGCTGGTGGTATAAATTTAAAATGATGCTGCTTGGAATCACAAATGGAGTGATGGGTTTCAAAGAATTTTGGATGAAATAATCGAAAAGGAAATCGTAAAGTGGACATTCGCTTATACAAATGACGTGACTATTTGTGATATTAACGAAATGGCACTAATTTAGAAAGATTCAAAGAACTCTTTGAAAAGTACGATCTTGAGATTTAAACTGATGTTAGCTACGTGAGCTTAGTTGTGACGATAAATCAAGGAGGCAGGTCTGTTACATTCTGGTTTAGAAACTCTAACGCCCTCCGAATGAAACTACTTCCCAGTAGAGAAAGAAGTTAACGCTATCATCGGAGCGATTAGAAAATGGAGTCATTACCTGAAATATAAATATTTTATTCTTATCACGAACGAAAAACTCTATCTTAAATTTTCGATAAGCTTATAAAGCTTCGAAGACTAAAAACAAGAAAATATTGACGGGGCATCCACTAACGCATGACCAGATGCATTAACGAGAGTACATTGTACTTCTGTCGTAAATATTGACCTTAAAGAATTAAATGATAATTTATCTCATTCTGGTATATCAAGAATGATGTATTTTATAAGGTCGAGAAAGTTATCCTAGTCTAATATGTCCCGGAAAGGGATATATTTGTTCGAAGTAGCAAAGTGGTTTTGGACTACTGTAACCGAGTAGGACAATCTAGCAGGTAACCGTAATGGACTGGTCCTCGTCGTAGTGGTAGGCAATAGGCGTCCTTCATGTACCTTCACATCAGTCTGTATTTATGGCTGACACCAGCCAATCATATTACTGTGAGGGGGAACCCAGGTGTATGTATATTCATTACATCATACTCAACAGAGGAAGTAAAGAGAATGACTGAAAAATATAATGTGTGTGCCGTAGAAAAGTCAAGATTTGTGAGAGGAGGTGGAAAATTAATGAAAGCTACGAAACCCTTCGAAAGATTGAATATAGATGTCAAGGGATCTTTTTTTTTCTAATCGAGGAGGAAATATATTTATTGACTGCTATTGATGAATATAGTCGTTTCCTTTTTGCCTTTGCGTGTAGAGACAATTAAATTGACTTGTTTAAGGAAATTATTTTGCATACTTTTTATGCCAAGTTATATAGACTCTGATAGAATTGAAATTATTTTTATTAATCAAAAAATATGGGGTTCATGATGTAAAAAAACCCTGAAACTTTCCCGAGGCCCCCAAAATATACTAGTTTGAACGTGACCCGGAACAGGGCAAATATATGGTATAGTCGAGGGGGGCAATAGTTCTTATAAAATCACACCCCTAACTAGCCGTCATAAACAACAATGAAAGAAGAAATCTGAAACAAATCTGTTCAGGAAGGGACCCAGTTTTTCGTTTACGCCTTCCCTTTATAGAGTGTTAAAACTTATATGCATATGACATCAGCGGTCCTTAGACGGTCCCTCAAAACTGAAAAAGGTCAGGGGTTGTCAATGGGAGAGGCTGTTGGTGACCTCTGCCTGATCATGTTCTAGTCAGATGCCCAATTCTAATCGGACGGATAATGTCTCTCTGGTTAGCTCGTATGAATGCCGGGAGCCTGAGGTCGGAGTTTCGCAGGGTGAGGTTCGATCGCGATCTCCTGCGCCGTGGAGTGAATGTGTGTTGTTCACAGGAGACCCGATTTTCAACTCGCGATCATGAATATATTCTGCCTAAGAGGTTTGTCCTCTATTCAGCATGTTTTTGATGGACAAACAAGTGGTGTTTCCTGGCTAGTGAGTAAGTCTTTGAATACGGCATCTGTTCTTTTTTTTTGCTATCTAAAAAACAAAACGAAAAAAGAAAAACGAAATATTTTATGAAAATACGAGATTTATCTCATCTAAGTTTGTAAAACTGAACTGCTGTCTATACAAATAGAAATCCAGCGCTGCCTGTGAATTTGCCGTCCTTTACGGCTTTCAACAATTTTGATAATAATTATAATTTGTTTACGAGCCCCAAAGTATTGTATTTAGAACTTGGTGTTTTGCCTAATTGTATGGCGCACAAAAGAAATTCTGTGCAGGCTTGTTTTGTAAATTTTGTACCCTGTCCTTTTACTATTTTTCCTGTCATCTAGTAAATGTAAAATTCTTTCAAATTTCAAATCGGATTAAGAGTCTTGTGTTTTTTCGTTTGCGTCTTTCATAATACTCGAGATAAGAGATTCTTCCTTCCCCTCCTCTCTCCCAGATCCTTTTAGTCTTGCAGAAAATGTTGTTTAATACAGAGATTTTATAGAAGTAACAGAAATTTTAAAACAACTTAATTATTTGCTCGTAGGATTGGTACTTGCATAGTTTTGGAAAATACAAAGAAACACTGACATTTACTCCACGGCCTTCAAATAACGTAAATATTGAATTGATGCCAGTCAGACAGGTCGGTATGATTAGTTAGTGCTATGTAAAGAATGGATTATGTAATAATTCTAGTCTTGCAACTGAAAGGCAATTACATTTCTCTTTGAAGATTTGAAGAAAGAGATATTATCCACTCAAATCAATTAAAAACAGTTTTCTTAGCGTTAATTTTTTTATTGCGCTTCATGGACATAAATTCAAACTATTTTCAAATGTTTTAAATGTGAATAATAATTTTTCATAAACTCTGATTTAATTTCTCTATCTATGAGAACCTTTCAGAATTTTAATGATCAAATATCAGAAAAATATATGGAAAATTATGTCGGACCGAGGATTTTCCAGCACCCCCTCGTATATTGAATGTGCGTGTGTATGTTCACGTGTTTCTTGAACAGTTTATTAGTTTTTCTTGTATATTTTTTGTATTGGGATTGATGAGGAATTTAAGCAGATTATGGCCTATTTTGGTCCTTTTCTATTTGATTTCTTGATTTCTTTTCGGGAATCATTTGGTGTCCTGGGTATGACGATAAACTACATCCAACAGGAAGGCCTCTGATCACGAGATTTTGAGGAGCGTAGGACCACCTCTTAATTGCTGGTGTTCCCAGGTTCATCCTGACTCCGGGTAGTAGCATCTAATAGGGTCCCAGCTGTAGGCAAATGGTTATTCCACCTCCAAACTGGGGCCAAAACAATACATTTTTGTCAAAAAGTATTACCAACAATATATTTTTTGAAATAAAATATTACTAGTAATATATTTTTAAGAAAAAATATTACCAGCAACACATTTTTAAAGAAAATAAATATTATTAGCAATACATTTTTGGAAAAAATATTACCAGCAATACATTTTTGAAGAAAAAAGTATTGTCAGCAATACATTTTTAAAGAAAAAAATATTGCCAGCAATACGTTTTTGAAGGACAAAGTATTGCCAGCAATACATTTTTGAAGAAAAAAGTATTGCCAACAATACATTTTTGAAGAAAAAAGTATTGCCAGCAATACATTTTTGAAGAAAAAAGTATTGCCAGCAATACATTTTTGAAGAAAAAATATTGCCAGCAATACATTTTTGAGGAAAAAATATTGCTAGCAATACATTTTCGAAGGAAAAAAATATTGCCAGCAATATATTTTTGAAGAAAAAAATATTCCCAGCAATATATTTTTGAAGAAAAAAGTATTGTCTGCAATACATCTTTGAAGGAAAAAAATATTGCCAGCAATACATTTTTGGAGAAAAAATTATTACCAGCAATAAAAATCTTGTCGGCATTAAATAATCCCTTGAGGTTGATATGCCGTAAAACACACCAGACCAAACCAAACCAAACCAAACCAAACCAAACCAAACCAAACCGGAATCATTTGTTACTGCCGCTCAAAAGTTGGTCATCATCATCATCATCATCATCATCTTGATTATATTTTTCTTTTGTACTTGGCTTTTCCCTTCACTCATTGTGCTGTTTAAAATAATTTTCCACATTTTTCGGCACTTTACATGGTTGCTTTCTTCCTTTAATCTAGAAGCGCTTTATTTTTACCTCTGGGTTCAGACATTGTCTATTGTAACTTTCGTCTACAACCATTCTTTGGAAGTAGCGCGTAGACAACTTCGATTTCATTTGGCGCATTTTGTTGCGAGAGTGTAAAGCTAAGGCTGCATGAAGTAATTTTTCAGAACTTTTATCATTAATGTACTCTGGCGTTCCACAAACTTCTACATTTGTGTAAAGAGGCCGACATTCGTCTACATTCGTACACGTTTATGGAGAAAATGGAAAGGATTTTTAATAATCATCACGACGTACAATAGAAAAATAACACTAACTTGATTCCAGAAATGCGTCGACACAGACGCGCAAATATTTTCTAAACCAATTTATGATCTTAATGTTGTCAAGTCGTTTCAATCACTCACCTTTTAACTGACGTTACCTAGCAACGCAGTTCACGTTGTTTTCACGCTTAACATTCATATTTATGGCGGAAGAAATGAGGAACGAGGGTTAATATAAAGCCATTTAATGGTTAATTGTATAAATTCACTTAGAATTGATCTACTATTGCACCAGTAGTACAATCTACCGTGTCAATGAATGCCAAATGTTTCCTTATAAGGAGACGGCTAATATTATCATTACCATTTCGTTTGTAAAAAAATCAAGGAAAAATACGAGCAAAATTCAACGAATACTTTTTTTAGAAATCAGAATTAAAAAATAATCACGTTAAACATGGATGATAAGTTAGATTCTTATCAAAATATTTCACAGGTCAACAAGATTTTTTATGCCGTTTTTTAGCTAATTTGATGGTGCTGATTCCGAAAATGACCTTAGGTTTTTATAGTTAGCCAGCAATTTTGTTGTACTGAATTGCTCATTTTTGGAAAAAGATCAATCTTAGCAAAATTTACTTAATAAAGGTCGTAGAAACCCATCAATTTTCAGGTAGGCCGAACGATTTATGACAGCCACCAGAAATAAACTATTTTTATAAGAAAAAAGAAGTGTTTTTCAGTCAAAAATTTTAAAATAGAAGTACCAAATTTTTCCAAATTCAAATTAACTGATAAACTTTATCAGTAATACACTTTAGTAAATCTGATAATTAAGGTGGCATCAAAAAAAAAAAAAAAAAAAAAATGAAACTAAAATCTGTTTGATATTCATAATTTATCACTACGGAAGGAAACCAAACACAATAAGAGCATTTTGTTTTCACAGTTGGAAAGAAACTCGAACTAACGACATCCCCAATTGAATGCACCTATTCCATTGTACATGATACTGCTGAAGTATCAAAAGGGACTTAAATAGCATTGAACATGACAGACAATCAATAAAGAGAAAATTTTTACCATAGTTATATTCACAAATGTTTTATTTCTGCTGTTAGTTTATTAAATATTTTGATGAAAATACTTCTTGGTCTTGGTATATTCAATCATGTTATTTTTAAAGACTTATGGTCTGATTGTTATTGCAAAAATAGTATTTCTCAATAAACAGACCAATATTTGTTGGTTTAAATAAGTATGGAGAGGTTTCCACAATTTTATTTCGAGAAATATTGCCATCGGTCAATATCATATATACGGAAAGCATATGAAAAAGTGTTTTTTTTTCTAAAAATGAGGCGTTTCTGTACAGCAAAAACGGTAGCTAACCCCTGGATCTCCGGGAATTCTCAAAGAAAATATGTCTCCTCCGACAGGAATCGAACCTGTATCCTATACGGCACCTTCATATAGCCTGACGTGCTAAACATGTTTGTTGCAGATGAAGCGTCTGCAAGAGTCTGTTTAGTTTAAAAACAGTTATTTAACTTTGCTAACCAAACGTTTCCTCTGTAGCTAAATAAGGCCGTTAATACGCACACACAAGCACACACAAAGACACACGCACACACACACACACATATATATATATATGTAAGCACAAATTTATACTACCAAGTTCGCGAATACGTAATTATGTTTTTGAATGGACTTCTTATTCTGTATAGGTGGGTTTGCATATTAGCGTGTTAGTGTTGTCCATAAATCACTGATTACTTCTAGAATGTCAGTTACCTTTCATTAGCGAAGATTGATCTCTGATTTTCCCCAGAATGAAAACCAAATTAGATCGGTTCCGTTGGATCAATAAGGAAACGACGATGTATAGAAAAATATTTCGAGTCTATTTCTATGTCGAATGAGAAAGAGAGAACTCCTTCCGCAGAAAACGATATTGTAATAAGTGAACAAGAAGTAGACGTCGGGTGGACGTAGTTATATCATTTTCAGTATCACTGTGTTTCCATCCGTGATTGCTTACCATTGAAAGGAATGTCCATTTTATGCCGGTACTCTGTCGAATATTACAACAGGTTAGCGATTATCCTTTGAGACTAAGGCAATATAAAACAATATTATCCGTCAGATAATCTCGGTTAAACGGGTGTGCTATAAAGGCCAGTAGTCTATAATAGACTCCATAATACCCTCTGAGATTGTAGGGTTAACCGTACACATTGCTAACAAGCTAACTATCTCCACAATTTTTAAGTGTATTGCGTGTTTAAGAACAACTTCGAAATTGTTTTTAGATGCAACACTATTCAATTTTCTTTGATAAAGCAATGTCAGTTATTTAAAAAAGTATAGAACACAGTGGTTAAGTGAAGATTAAAGCTTGTTGGTGAAGTTTTCGTGAGGTCCAATTGAGAAGGTCCTATCACATTAGCAATGAGAGGAGAAAAATTAAATCTCTTTGAAGGTTTTATTCTTCATTTACAGATCGTCCCTCTTAAAGGTCATAGAATTACAAGCTGAGTGTTGAAACAGAAAAGCATCTGCAATAATAAAAAAAAACTATTTAAAGTTTAATAATAACTATTTTTAAGTATTTTCTCTAATGTCGCCTGCTGAATGTATGACGTCTAATCTGTCGTTTCAACAATTTTTTTATCCTGTAATCTGTAGTTTCGTGGGGGCACCATGTGTACTGCAGCCACAGTAGAAGTGGTGTTTCTTGGGCAAGATAACCTGACGGCGCCTAACCATTTCCAGGCCGGTTTTGAATTCAGAGTTTTTCCTTTTCCTAGACCGGTTGCCGCACACAGCTATAAAAACCAGTCTATCCTGCTATTTACCCATAGCTGCGGGGGGGGGGGGAGAGAGAAAATTATTCGTATCTTTCCCAAGCAATGGATCCGACTGGAATTCGAACTAGGCTCTCCCATTCCTCCGATCCGCCGTCCTATTTTTTATTGAACAATAATCCTATGTAAATCTATGCTGATTAATCTTTATCTGGCATAAACAGGAGGGATTAGAAGAGGAAGATTGCATGTACCTATCTTTCAAGTTTACTTGCCTACCTGGAAAAGAACGAATCGAAAGGGTCGATTTGAACACCGATATACGGTATAAGAAAAACATCTACAACCATCTCTGACAGAATGTAGGCAGGATCACAACTACAAAAATCAGATTATTATACTTTTCCATTTGGGATTAAACGAAAAGCAAGAACAGATAAAGAAGAAGATAGGAAAGAAGTCGATATTTTTAAAAGAATCAATCTAAAAGATTTCCACCGCTGGTTAATTCTTGTTCAATTTTTTGTAAGCTTTTATCGGAGTGGGAAATGATAAAACATCTTTGATAACACGATTGCCAAGTTTTCTTTTTTTCTTCTAAGTTTTATCTGATTAGTTCCCTCTGTTTCTCAAAAATATCAGGTGATAAAACAGGTCATACTTATTACATAATTAGTTGAAAGTCATCCGGTGGAATCATCGTAAAAAGTAACATCCTTCATTTGAATTTTTTTCCTTTTCGCTATATCATTCGTTGAAAAACTAATTAGTTGAGGAAAAAGGACAAAACTAAAAATAAGAGGTTACGCATTGATAAGATCCGGTGTAGAAGTCTTAGTGGAAGTCAAAATATTTAGACTCTTGTGAAAATTAATTGAAACAAAACGAACAATTCCATTTTCATTTCACTTTTTTCATATTTTTCCAATAACACATGACCCATTGCATATGTTAGTACTTCCTATGTCCATTCCACGAAGTCGTTCCTTGCAGATTGATCACATAATCTCGATTGGATTTAAATCAGGAGAGTTTCCGTGCCAGTCTATAGTACTTTGATTTACTCACAAGGCTTGCCATTGTGTTCATGCAGCGTTACGATTTTCGTACGCTTCCTTGGAGTAACCTCCATCGCAGGCAATGGACGTAGGGCAACTAATCGACAGTCGAGACAACAATGTTTGGGTGTGATAAAAATCTTATGCAATCAAAGATGAAGCAATATTTTTCAAAGCCAAACAAATTTCATCACACACCCCGAAAATAGATTCATATTACTGAACACCAATGCAAATAACCTAATCTGAGAAAAAAAATAGAAATCCATTTCACCCTCTGGTCCTAAAACTGACTGTATAGTGAAAGAAAGAAAACTAAAGTGGTTGTTTCAATTAATTTGCACAAGGGTGTATACTTTGCAAACACACACACACACACACACACACACACACACACACACACACCCATATATATATATATATATATATATATATATATATAAATATATATATATATGATAATAATAATAATAATGGACTCTCTCGTCGGTTTCGACGTATGAGGATCTGCCAGCTTATTGATTCATTCAGTTATGAAAGTTTATGCGATAATCTTAACTAGCATGATTTACAAAGGAGGCCACATATGGAGCAAGTGTGAGGATTGTGAGATGAGATAACTGTTAGATTGGCTGACCTTTTAAATATTGCTCTCGCTTCTTGAAGATGATTCAGACAAGGAGATTGAAAATTGCTGAGTCCACTAAAACACGTTGATCTCCATTCTACCCGCTCCAAAGCTAAGCGCTCAAGGGTATTATGTGGTATATTAACTGCTGACAAGTTGCTTTTCAGCTTGTCTTTGTATCTTAGCCATTGGCGTCGTACATTCCTGTAGCCCTGATCTAACTGGCTGCACATTATGATCTTGGGTATCCTGTCATCAGACATTCTCAAGATATGACCAATCCAGCGTAACTGAGACTGTATGCTAAAAGTCTCGATTCCTCCAATATTACACCTGTTAAACAGGTCTACGTTAGATGTCCTATCTTGAAGGTTAACTCCACAAATTGCACGTAGACAGCTTTTATGGAAAACATCTAGCTGGCGTATATGGTACCTTTATGGAGTCCATGACTCCGAGCCATAAGGACGGCAAGTACAACAGCTCTGTAAACCCGAATTTTCGTATCCAGTCGAATAGCCCGCTCATTCCACAAGCGATGGCGAAGTTTGCCGAAAGCACTGGTAGCCTTAGCAATCCAATGCATGATTTAATCATCTAAAGTTCCACTGTAATTGACTTTGCTACCAAGATAAGTGAAATACTTTACATAGTTCAGGAGTTTGTCTTCTACTCTCCATGGTCTCTCTGGAAATTTGTAGACTGATGGTTTTTGTTTCTCACCACGCAATTATGGTTAGTCCATTCTTCTTGCCTTCCTTAACATCCAGCGAAACAGTCTGTCTGTGGATGACAATATATATATATATATATATATATATATATATATATACTAGATGTTGTATTTGAAATACTGAAAGACACAGAAGACCTAATTTCAGTATTTGACGTTGATTACCCACAGTGTCATAGCATAAAGACCGTTGTATGCTCCGGCCTTCTATAGATATCGGTCGTAGTTGTTCGCCTTTTGGAAATTTCCAAACTATTTCTTTTTTCAACCTATGAGCCATCGATTGTTCTCATTCTGCTGTTTATGTTACAAAAATCTCGATAGAGTTGATTTTAATTGTAATGTCGATTGGCTATCCACTATACTAGAATGAATATACATTTTTGCATTACTCGACTCCGGAACTTACGACCGCGAGGTAAGTAGATCTCAGTATCCTCACTAGAGCTCAGTTCCGCCGTGGTATGAAAGTGCAGAGCCTTACGTAAAATCAAAAATGAATTCACTAATAATAGAAAAAATATCTCAAAGATGGAAATAAAATGTTGGAGTAAACTGTTACCACGGAATATGGAGCCCTATAATCTTCAAAACCTGAAAGATTATGAAATATTCGTCTGAGCTAAGATCGTCACTGGCCAAGATAAACAATAAAAAAATGCCAAGAGCAGAAGATATTTTACTAGAGATACTATCAGTCTGAGACGATATTTGAAACCGGCAACATCATGGAAATAATAAATTAAATATATGACAGTAGCGAATAAACAGAAGACTTTAGTAGATCCATCTTTATAGCACTGCTTAAAAAGCCAGGTACGAAGGAATAAGAACTCCATTAGACAATCAACCTGATGAGCCACATATCTAATGTTATAAACAGGATGCTTAGGAATTGAACGCGCAGCAGATTTAGACTTGAAATAGGAAGAGAACCGTGTGGTTTTATTAAAGACACTGGAACAAGAAATGCAATATTTATTATCAGAATAATATAACAGAAAGCAATCCAAATGCAAAAGGCGTATACGAATGTTTCATAGAGCACACACAAAAACTGGATTTATTTGGGAAAGACATTAGAATAATCTACATCTATATATATACCGTAACTAAACCAGTTGCATAAGGATATAAAATGAACTGAGTGCACACAAGCGAAAATAGGCGTAAGACAAGGCCGCGTATTCTGATTAGATTTAATCAACTTTTAGGATGTATTATTGTAGGTGGAGGAACTTGGTTTAACGGCTTAAGATACGCAGATGACACGGTGTTGATGGAAGATATAGAATAGAAACAACAGGAACTGCTAGGCAATGTAGTTATGGAAGGCAAGAAGAAGGGACGAACCATACATTGTAAGAAGATAAAAAAAGGCTGTCAGCAAGAGGAAGAGCCTAATATGTGAGATGCCAAACTCAAACTATCAACTGTTAAAACACTTCCCATTAAATTTAAATTTAATGGGAAGTGTTTTAACAGGTGATAGAAAATGTATCTCCGAAATCCGCATTTGAATAGAGAAATATACCTTCCAAAAGCCAAACAATGCATTGGAAACATAGAAAAGAGTGATGAAATGCTTTGTGATATCAATGTTTCTATATGGCAGTGAATGCTGGACAATTTTCTGATAGGCGAAGAGGAGACTTGAGTCAACAGAAACGAGATTCTACAGAAGGATGATGAGAATACCATCAACAGAGCATGTGAGAAAAGAGGACACGCAAAGAAAATGTAAAAGAAAAGGACACATAGAACCAGAAAGAGGCAGTTAAAATCTTTCGAGAACTTAATGAAGAAAGAGGCTTGGAGAATTTAAACTCAAAGTATATATTAGAGAGAAGAGGGGAAGTTGAAAGCAACAAGTAACTTACGTAAAAAGTGTGTAAATTGTGTAGTGTGTAGAAAAATGAGTGGGAAGAAGAATTAAAAAAAAAACATTGGTAAAAGCTCCAGAGGATAGGAAGTAGAGAAGAGCCATGACTGTACACGTTATGAAAGAACATAAAAGAAGAAACATGGAATATTTTTTATAAGGATGTTGTATTTTTCTTATTGATAGAAAAATCCGATATTTTACTAAACGTATTTGGACAATTGCTACTTTTAATTTGTTTTTTTTGTAATTCAACTTTTTCTTACTATTGAAAAAGAAAGGCAAAACCCGTAAACGTTTTGGTCGTATGTACTCTTGCTAAATTCGACCTCATTTACCAAAAATGAATGTATAATTTCCTTTAAATCGCATGTAAAAGTCGAGAAAATGTTTAGAATTTTATCTGAGTGCAACGAAAACTCTTTAATTATAACAGACTTACAGAAGAGTTTGTAAATAGGGAATGTCCTCTACATAAATAGCAAATTAATAGATTAATAAATAATGAACGAGACTTGTCGTAAGTTAGCTTTCGACATCAATGTGATTATTGAGTCTTTGAATTGAATCCCGACATCAGAGCTAAAATATTGAAATTTTTAAAAGTGTATTGAAGACTATTTTTAAACGTTCGAATACCAATACTGGTGAATTATATTTCGGAAAAGAATAGAATAAGGAATATAACATTTTAGTAATTCTCAAAGACTTTCTTCTCTGTTGACTGAATCTTTCAGTTTTGCTTGATCCACATTTTATGATTATATTTGTTTTCTTTCAACCTTTTTGCTAAGACATGACGCTTCCAAATTGAATGTTTTTCAAACATACTCCTTGACCCTAATCAATACGATTTATCTCAACAATGGCCTTTTTTATTATTTTGGAATTCAATGGGATCATTCTAAAAAGACAGATAGAAATAAAAGCAGGAAAACTTTAATATTGTCTATGCAAAACGATCTTGTAAAATCTATGATAGAACAAAACAAAACTTGGATAGCAGTAGAAAAGATGTGTACAATATACGATGGTGCAAATATTTATAACAGACAAGATTCACAGAAGAGTAAATATTTGTTGATCTACATAACTTATGCAAATGGTCAGATCCATGGAACACTCAATGAGGTTCGGACGCTGTAACAATGACAGTTCTTTCTCATGTGAAGCCGTTACTTTTCTAAAGGCAATGCATATTGTAATAAATATCTGTTAACAAGATGTCAGATGAACTATCAAACCCGCCCTGATGAGCGAATTACATCTGCAAATCATCAAGTTGGGAAGGCTCAAACACTAATATTCCATGGTTATAATTTATTACATTCGAATCTTAATCACGATGCAATTCAGCAGAACTACAAATTGAAAAAGAAATCGGAATATGGAATATTAGTGTTTGAGCTTTTTTATTAAATTCTTACTCTGTCCCGGACATTGAGTTCTACCTGGATTCTATCCTGTTGGAAATTTTATATATATATATATATATATATATATATATATATATATGAAGTCGAAAGTCATGAAGGAAGGCGTCATATCTATCTATCTATCTATCTATCTATCTATCTATCTATCTATCTATATATATATATATATGATGCCTTCCTTCACGACTTTCAACTTCACATCAAGAAGATAATTAGAGAACTGATGGCGGCTGGTGAATTACCTCCGTTTTCTTTATGCTAATGGTAAGGCCAAAGGCTTTGCATACAACAGAGAAATGGTTGAAGAGTTCTTGGTCCTCGTCTAGGGACGTTACCCCAAATGTAGCATCATCAGCAAACAGCAGATCAAGAATGACGTTAGTGTTTTAGATTTGAACCGCTGATGGTTGCAAAGGCAATCACTGGTTTGAAATTGAAATTTAACACCAGTATCCCTGCCCACAAAGGCATATTTGAGCATTACCGGGAAGAATGGAGTCAAAAGAACGTAGGCCATGACAACTTTGTGCCATTTGTAACATCAAAGGAATCAGAGATTTTCCCATCAGATATAACCGCATGATACGAGATTATGGCAGTCAACATTTTGTCTGATATTCCAAGCTTTTTAAGAACTTTCCAGAGTGCTTCAAGATTGACAGTGTCTAAGGCCTTAGGTCAACAAACACCCCATAAAACTATTGGGTTTTCACGCACTTTTTCGAGTACCAGACGGAGTGAGAAAAGCAGGTCAGTAGTGACACGACCGGACCTGAAACCACACTGTGATATATATATATATATATATATATATATATATATATATATATATATATATATATATATATATATATATATACAATCAATAATCACCTCAGAGAAACTGTTACCAAACTGATTTTGTAAGTCACTTGCTGTAAACATACTTTGTACTCCATTTCTGTGCCCCCACCTGTTAGACTAAAGTATATTGACTAAATATGTGAACATTTTTATTCTTTCAGAAGAGGAAAACGAAGTGATTGCAATCAAGTTGATTACTCAATGAAGATGAATATTTGAAACTTCTGTTTTAGCCCAACATTCGTTTTGGCTTTTTGTTTTTCATTAGCAAGTGACACAATCTGCTTGCTTGTTTCTCGAAAACAAATTTTGTTATGTTCCTCTTATCAATTAGAAATGTTTAGAGAAGAGCTGATAAATTTCCACATTGAAAAATGAATAAAATATTTAAAAGTTTTTTTCCTTATTTCTTGATACTGGAATTTTCCGACAAGATTCTCCATTCGAGTGAATATTTCAAAACATCTTGATTATTTTCTCAAAACATTTCCGTTGCAGAAAAAAAAGTTTCCAATCTAAATATATAAAAGCCGTTGCTTATTAAATACGCGGTATTTTTTATCCCATTTTAATCCGTTTTTGATGCTTTCGGTCATCTTGTATGAGAACAAAAATCAGTCGAGTGTGTACTCTAATTTTAGCAGCCGGCATCTTACACGGCATACCAGCGCGGAAGCGTGGCGTCATCTCCCGTCCAAAGGATTACCACATGCGACATGATTGGGCGGGAAAAATAAAGTCGGATAGTTTTTGTACGCACCTCATATAAATAGTAGCTGATTGGCATCAAGCGAAGACCGTCGAATGGGTTTTTAAGCGCGTATTTACAAAAATGTTCATCATTATTATTATTATTGCACACTAAGAGTGTTTTTCATGCTTTGCTTCAACTCGACTTTGTCTTTCTTGTAAGGCATTGATGTTACCAAATAAAATTTGTATCTCAATTCAATACTTGGTTTTCATTATAGAACGATGACTTTTTTTGAAACTTTGAACTTTTAATGAAATGGCGATTGCACACTCGATTCACAGACCATTTTGAAATATATTATAATATTATAAAGAACAAAAGCGAAAGATGGAAAATGTTTTCCTTTGGAATTAGACAGCAGAAGGAAGGATTAGAGAAACATAACCTCTTACTGAACTCCCAAGTATAGTTAGGTTTTTCCCACAAATTTCATATAAGCAGCCGGGTGAAAAAAACACCCCCTGCCCCTAAAAAAAAAACGCGTTAGATAATAGAGACATATTTTTGTGGCCCGCCATTATGTTGATCCGAACAGTTTTCCCCCAAAGTCTACCCTCTCCCCCCTCTCTCACTCCCCCTCTTTCTCCTCTCTCCCCACTTTCTCTCTAATTCTTCCATACATCTTTCA
The DNA here is from genome assembly GCA_963932145.1 of Acanthosepion lycidas. Lineage (NCBI taxonomy): Eukaryota > Metazoa > Mollusca > Cephalopoda > Sepiida > Sepiidae > Acanthosepion > Acanthosepion lycidas. Next base: position 111,705,524 of record OZ010589.1, on the reverse strand, counting down.
CAACGTCTGTGACTATGGTTTTCAACAAATTCCGGCTTTTTATGTATCGTATTAGATGTTTTAATTCGATCTTCAATTCTTAAAAGATTTCTTCCGAACTGATTGTCTCTCTTCTTATTTGAAGCATGAAATAATCAGTAGAAGTACTAATTAGTCGGAACATAAATTAAGATAAAGATAAAAATGTTGCTAAGTAAAAGACATTGAATGCATTGATTACCATAAATGGAATTGCAGAATAATTAGTCTAAATGGTTGAGTTATATATATATATATATATATATATATATATATATATATATATATATATATATATATATATATATATACATACATTAAGAAATGGACAAAGTCCGACAATTTATTTATTAAAGACATTTTTTATGTTTAACGTTCTTTTTATAGATACAAGTATTTAAGTAAATGCTCTGTTTATAATAAACAGTATTAAATAACATTTACCGGACATTCAGGCCGGTAAATGTTATTTAATACTGTTTATTATAAACAGAGCATTTACTTAAATACTTGTATCTATAAAAAGAACGTTAAACATAAAAAATGTCTTTAATATATATATATATATATATATATACGTTTGGTTTTGGAATGGATATATATTATATCTATATCTTACTCAGGTGCCAGATAATAGTGACTAAGTGCAATCAAAGAGAAACCAGTGATTATTTACCAAATACGAAGTAAATATGACGGTTGAATCAAAGAAACTGAGACTTTTAAGCGCTAAGCATTCTGAATGAATAAAACTTTGATCAATCAATAGGAAGAGAATGATACGTTGATTAAATTTGACGTCATAAATCAATATTAAAATGACGTCAAGGGAAATGGATAAAGGTTATGAATAAACAAACTAACCCTCTTACGGACGACGGATGGCCTCTCCGACGCCCAGGCGTTGTCTCGTAAGGCATTGTATCAGTTGTTAGTTAGGGGGTCCGTTCAAGATGGTCTGATCGACGAGCTCGGTCTTACGAAGCAGGAGCCTCGCTCGATATGGCCTTGGGCGCCTGGGTTGAAATGTCTCAATAATGATGAGGCATCACTCACCTGGCTGATGATTCGCGGGGCCCTCTGGGTCGGCAAGAGACTTTGTTCAGCAGGTTTGGAGAAATATCCAAACTGTCGTCGCTGTACTGGCGAAGTCGAGACCATTGGTCACGCCTTTTTTCAGTGCAGGACGGTAGTGCCGTTGTGCAAGTTTGTTGAAGGCCTCATGGTTCGCATGCTGCAGGGAAAGTTCTTTGTCCTGGAAGCCAGTTCTGTTTGTAGCAATGCGGTGCCGCAATTGACGAAGGCTGAACACTATGTGTTCTGTTGCTTACTAGGGATTATGAGAGTCGTGATTTGGACGACGCGTCAGAAGGGATTCCATGAGGGCGAGAAGTTCACCTCTTCCCAACTGATCTTGTTCTTTAAGCATCAGCTTAAAGTCAAGATTAGGACGGAAAGGCGGCGGCTCCCTTCATCGGAATTTGGCAAAAGGTGGGTGAATCTTGCGCGAATGTGTAGAGTGAAAGGGGCTGAACTAGAGTGGCATTTGGATGTCGGTTAGGTACAGAATTTTGTCCTAACAGGGTTGAACATAAGCAACCCACCCAGATTTTAGGTTAGACTAGGTTTTGTATTTTGAATTTTTAGTTTTTCCCTTTTTTTTCTACTAAACTTAGCTAGGGTATGCATGCTCATTGGTCCCTTTTATTTCTGTCCCTATTTTTTTTTCTTTTGTTTAATTCCCCATCCCCTCCCTCGTTAGGTGGTCAGTGATGTCAGTTCTCTGGTGGATGCGGGACGACTTTCGTTTCGTGTGTGTGATTTTTCGTATTTGTTGTTGTGTATGAATGTGTGTGTGCTTGCGTGAATGCTTGGAGGTATGAATGCTTTTTTCATTTTTTCATAGTCCCGCATTGATTTCGTCCGGTGAACTGATGTTTCTGCCACATTCATGGTTTGTGGGGGGTTTTATTACTAACACAGTTTTGTTTAGTTTTATTGTAAATATTTCAGTCATATTGTAAATACTCATTTGGGGATCATTTTAAAAGTTGTTAATTTTTGACCCTCCCTCCCACGAACAATAATTGTATATAAGGGGACTAGTTAGGACATCATCGAGAATTTGAGCTATTATGGTGGACGTAGTAAGAAAGGTAGGAGTGAATGTGTTGCTTTGGTGATTGGAATATTGTTGGCTTGATTGGGTCAGTGTCTGCGACTAGCTGAGTTTAGATTTAAGACAGATGAAGACCGTCCTTCCCCACCCCCTTTTTAGGCCTTGTGCCACATTTTGTATTTTATACAAATAAATAATTGAATAAAAAAACAGAAAATCGAATACACATGTAAATATAGGTCTCCGTACCTGTGCTGGTTGTATCACGGCTACGACTAGCTTGAACCGGCTCTGACCAGCTTGAACAAGCTATGACCAGCTAAGACCAGCTTAGACCAGCGGCCCGAGTGAAAACACACGTGTATGAAAGGTTAAAAACTGACCTTGTGTCACAACCTGACTCTGTGGGTGGGGGGCAAGTAAATATCTATAAATATAAGAATACTTACCTGGCTTATGTCAGAGGGTATCGAAGGGCAGAGTCTCGTCTCGGGAAACTGACTCCGTTTTTACGTGGTGTATAGGGAATTTTTGCCCGAGCTTACAGACTCGGATACCCCACTTTAAATCTCGGCCTTGTGCCACATCTTGCTGCATGGGGCAGCGGGTAAATAATTATAAATATAAGAATAGTAAATGATGTTAAGCAGAAATTCTAGAATTACATAAGCATTCTAGTATATTAAACGCACATTTTGTCATTACAGTTTTAACATTTATCCCTAAATAAATCGAAGAAATTGCTCTGACATGCTTATCATTCTCTTACAAGTAGTGAGTATTTGGCCATAACATGGTTATTATAATGATTGTAAATTCGGAAAATATGTTGACCTAATCCCTTGAAGGTGGCGAATATTTTACCATTATATGATTATTATTCGCTGAAATGAAGCCAAAGTTTTACCATCATATGATAACAATTCACACACAAAAAACAAAAAAACAAAAAACAAAAATCAAACTTTTCGCCATTGTATGACTACCTTACTCCTTAATGAAGCGAAAATGTTGCATAACATGATCAGCATTCCCGTATATGAAACGACCGTTTTTTTTTGCTAATATGGGATTATAACTTTCTCAAATGATATCACCAGAAAAACTTTAACTTAAATGAAGTAAACATTTAGTCTGTACAAGATCAGCATTGCGATATTTGTAGCGAATGAGAATCACCACCAAATTTTACCCCTTACGTAAATAAAGCGAACGTTTTATTATCCCATGATTACCATTTTTCATATAAGAGCCGGGTGAAAAAAAAACGAGCTTGATTATAGAGACATATTCGTGTGGTCCGCCATTACGTTGATCCAAAGTTTTCCACCATGGTCTACGCCATCTCCTCTCTCTCCCCCTCTCTCTCCCAATCTCATCCCCCCCTCTCCCTCTAATTTTTCCATGCATCTTTCACAATGTCTGTGACTATGATTTTCAACAAATTCCGGCTTTTTATGTATCGTATTAGATGTTTTAATTCGATCTTCAATTCTTAAAAGATTTCTTCCGAACTGATTGTCTCTCTTCTTATTTGAAGCATGAAATAATCAGTAGAAGTACTAATTAGTCGGAACATAAATTAAGATAAAGATAAAAGTCTTTCTAAATAAAAGAATTTGAAGATAGACATTAAGATTACTACAAACTGAACTGCAGAATAATTAGTCTAAAATTTTGAGTTTTTCCGGTTCAAGACAACCTCTGTCTCAAATGAAGATTTTAAATAATATAAAATTATAACTTCCTGAAATGACGTCACCTGAAGAATTTTACCTTAAATGAAGTAAACATTTTGCCAATACAAGATCATCATTACCATATTTGTAGATTTTAGCCCGCCATCAAATATTACCCTTTCCAAACGTTTTATTATCTCATGATTCCCATTTCTCAACATTCTCTGAATATTTTATCATAACATGATTCAATTAGCTTAAATGTATGTATGTATGTATGTATGTATGTATGTATAAAAGACTTGTGCTAGCATGAAGTCACAAGTCATCGTGACCGAGGGCTTGAGTGTGCTGGCCTTGTTCAGATTGTTGATCACGCTAGATAACATGCTCTCCCACAGAAACTGTAACTTAGGTCTACTCAGCATAGTTGTAGTATAAAGCACAGGTTGGCTCTGTTTGCGTTGAATAAACACAAATATGCCTGATAGGGATTAGCTAGCCACCCTAATAGACGGGTATCGTCGAATACAAGTGGTCAGCTAGCTATTATCATAAAATACTTGTAAGATCTCACGTGAAATCCAGGGCCACGGAATCAGAACACTAAACGTTGCTGCAGAGTAAGATTAGCATTTATCCTAAACGAAGCGAGAGTTTTGGTATCACAAGTTTGTCATTTACCCGTATAGATGTAATTTTTGCCATTATATGATTACAATTCACCGAACTGAAGTGAAGCATTTGCTATGGCAACACGAATTATATTTCAGCAATATATCCTTCTCGAGTGGGAGGTTTTCCTGAATCCATTATACAAGAAATTATATAAAATCAATTGAATGTATAAATTTATATTCGGAATGAAATTCTGATTTAGCGCCTCACGAAAATGGCAAGTGCGAATCCGATGAGGAGCAGAAGAGTTGGAAGGAAGAGCGAAAAAACTTGTCCATTGTTTCTGAATACAAATAGAATTTCTTTTCATAACTTCGAATGAAAAAGCGATTTTGTTTTTCTCTTCTCGTCCTTTTTTTATAATATATTTTCAAAGGATACTGTCAGATATGGACGAACTTCTGGAAATATTTCTATAACGTTAGCCGATCCAGTCAGCCAGGAAAGAAGACGCTGCACGCTTGGCTTGAAATAAAGGAAAATCTCATGATGACGCGTCATTCTGAACTGTTCTTGTCGCAGATCAAATCGGGCGAGAAATGTTATTTCTATCTTCGAATTCCTCTACGACGTTTATTTTTGTATTGACAAAATGGGTTTGTTTATTGATCAAATATACAAAGTGACAAAACAATGTGAGTCATGAGAAAACATTTTATGAAAACTGTATGCACAGCAGTAAAAAATCTGCGCGTTAGTATTAAACAACCTTAGAATTAGTTTCATCTTTCAATGATTTCATTTATTTTTATTATTACTTCAGAACATTGATTTTTATTATCTGTACCACCTAAAAGTTTACAATGGAGATTAAATGGCAGTAAATATTCTTAATGTTTCAACAGTATTCTAACTGTTTGCAGTAACGCCGCTTCCTTGTCTTGTTAAGCTTTTTGGGACTCCAACAACAATCGGTTTAACCAAATTTCTGGCGATGTCCACATATCCAAATTCTTGCTTTTAAAATATTTTACTCAGTGTTCAACTGAATCTGTAAAATTCAGTTTGAAACGCGATTTTTCTTCTTTTTATGATAACTGGATTTTATCTTCTGTTCTGGATTGGACATTCCATGTGAATGTTAAATTCCGAGAGGGTTTTGTGATTTCTCGTTTTGAATATTTCTCGTTGGTATTCTCATGCAATTCTTGATTACTGTAATTAGTTTTCCTCGCTATTCATTCTACATTTCTCAAGTCCACTGGACAAAGAGTCAACGTGAGCCTCACTGTCGACTTTTATACTGAAATGATCCAATCATTTTCTACTAACAATATACCAGCTTATTAAACAGATTCTGAAAATGAATAAAACTTTAACCATCGGTCTTAAACTTATTTTCGTCAGTGTAAGTGTTTACCTCCATCAGTTGAATGTCCAAAAAGCAAATTATATTCAATATTTCAAGTGAAAAAAGAAAATCTATGAATTTGCGGAAAATATTCCATGTCAGTTTCTTATGCTTTTCATATATTAATATAATTAAATTAATATTCATGAGAGATTAAATTGAAAAATAAAGATAAGCCTTTTTTTTTATCTTTGCTTTATTTCGTTTGTTGCCCAACAATTGTATTAAGGCAGGTAGCCTCTCCTTTAATTCATTAACAAAATACCTATCAGTAAAACATATGACGCGCTTAGGATAACGGTGGGGCTTCTCATATCAGCTAACAAGAGATCACCGGCCAATCAAGATGCTTCAATATTATTTGAGCCTACGTTTTGTTGAGAGATTACAGTTTAACATCATTCGGAATAATGTAGTAATAGAATCCAAAGAATTTTATTCCTTGAAATCTTGGCATGGGGATAGAATGGTTATCTCAATGTTTACTGATCACTTTCAATGTAATATCGACAATAAGGGAATTATATATGAAAAAGTGAAACAAAAACAATTAAAGCTGAAGCATATTTTATGTGTATCAAACATGCAATAATATCTAAAAGATATTTCCTTCTTGTAATCGAAAATAATGATTTTCGACTTTAATGTTTTTTAAAGGAGAATACGAAAAAAAAAAAAAAAACCCAAAAACCCAAAAAACAAAAGAAACAAACAAAAAAACAACAAAAACTGTACTTACTTGGGTAATACAACGTTGCGGAAAAAAACAGAAAATCTTGTGCCTTGCCATTTTCAGATGTGACCGGAAATCGCCTGCTGTTTCAAATATGAAGGGAGTTCTCTTATTTTTCTTTTTTTTCGTGCTACTTCCTGTTTCTTTTACTCATCTCTAACTTGTACACTTTCTTGATTATTTCGTCGTATTTTCTTATCAATTTTAGTTGTCCGCCTTCAACTGACAACACTAACAATCTATCACTGTCCATAGAACTATGGCTGATTTTAGCAATGCTGTCGTCTGCATGGTTATGATTTACAGCTTTCTAATTTTTAATAATTTATTTTGTTATCTTTTAGATGAAGAATCAACATCATATTTCTTGTTTGATAACTTTTATATAATACTCTTTTTATATAATACTCTTTTCATATAATATTCATTTTATATAATACACTTTTCATATAATACCCGTTTTGTATAATACTCTTTTTATATAATACTCTTTTTTATATATTACTCTTTTTATATAATACTCTTTTTATTTAATACTGTTTTCATATAATACTCTTTTTATATAATACTCTTTGGGACCGTTCAAAGCGTGCCATTAATGATGGGTAAAACATTACTACTACTACTACTACTGCTACTCAACTTTCACGCTTTCATCAATAAGGGCAATAACCATAAATAAAGTGAGTGTGAGAATTAATGCTTTTCACGTGTTCATGTAACATTAAATTTATGCTCCAGTAGCCAGTAACTCGTAAACTGGCTGGTTATTTTACAACTTTGAAATAAACAATTTAGATATGATTAAAACACAAAGGGAATTTCATTGCAATTATTCTTAAATGAAAATACAATTTGTTTTTAAAATTTACTTGATTTACACATCTAAAGAATGTCTTCTTACAAGTCAGAGGGACGAACAACCATTGTCCGTTACAACGATGGACCAAGTTTGGTGAAATTGATAATTCATTTCACTCACCTGTAATAATCTTACCTATTTCAAGTGTCAAGGAAAACGCACATCAAGTGGCATGCCAAACGGCTAAAACAATTTGGAAACAAAAACAAATGTCCCTCACAATTTTTAGCTGCCCTATGCAATATCGTATACGTCTCTGTGTAGCGTGTCAATAATAACTTTCATTAACTAATTAATTTTATTCTCTAGTTTGTTGCTACATTATATTAAAATCAATTTGTTTAATGAGTTTATTTTAATAAATGTATTTCAATATTTATCTCCTGCTTCGATTGGGCGCTTCATAAGAATCTAGCTAACGTTTTTTCATCTTTTGCGAATGAAAAAGTTGTTTTATTTAAAGAAAGAAAAATGTAAAGAGAGAAAGCGAAAAATTAAAAAAGGCAAAACAAAGACATAGATAGACTTTTTCTGATAAAGCTCTTTTTAACGGGCCAGTGAAATATTAAATTAAGAAATTAATTAAAAGAGTCATTAGCGAAATTGAGGTTTATATGATTTATTTTGTTTACCTAAAAAGATGTCATTAAAAGATTAGTCTGCAAAAGATTTGATGAGTCCATGAGTAAGAATTTGTGTTAGAAAATAGTTGCATAGCAACGGGAAGGGAGAAAGAAAGGAAGAGGCAATAAAATAAAGTGAAAGAATAGAAAGTGAGGGAGAGGGAGAGAGAGTGTGTGTTTGAGACAAAGAGAGAGAGAGAGAGAGAGAGAGAGAGAGAGAGAGAGAAAGAGAGAATTTCTCAATGACAGATTTTGCAGAGAATGAAAGTAATGGTAACTTGAGTATTTAAATGACGTTCACGGACAGCAGAAATCAATGGTAAAGTTCATTTCGATTTCATATTAAATAATCTCCTTTTCAAAATTCGTTTTTGCTCTGCGTAAAATCCATTCATAGACAAAGTAAAAGATAGCATAATACAATGATATAAAATGTTCTTACAGTAGGGAGTATGGATTTGAATATGGATAATTAAAAAGAAATTGCTTAATCTTGCACAAGTCTGTGATATTATAAATGCCTGCGATTTTAGATTAGCCGTATGTACTCTTGCTAAATTCGACCTCATTTACCAAAAATGAATCTATAATTTCGTTTAAATCGCATATAAAAGTCGAGAAAATGTTTAGAATTTTATCTGAGAGCAACGAAAACTCTTTAATTATAACAGACTTACAGAAGAGTTTTTTTAATAGGGAATGTCCTCTACATAAATAGCAAATTAATAGATTAATAAATAGTGAACGAGACTTGTCGTAAGTTAGCTTTCGACATCAATGTGATTATTGAGTCTTTGAATTGAATCCCGACATCAGAGCTAAAATATTGAAATTTTTAGAAGTGTATTGAAGACTATTTTTAAACGTTCGAATACCAATACTGGTGAATTATATTTCGGAAAAGAATAGAATAAGGAATATAACATTTTAGTAATTCTCAAAGACTTTCTTCTCTGTTGACTGAATCTTTCAGTTTTGCTTGATCCACATTTTATGATTATATTTGTTTTCTTTCAACCTTTTTGCTAAGACATGACGCTTCCAAATTGAATGTTTTTCAAACATACTCCTTGACCCTAATCAATACGATTTATCTCAACAATGGCCTTTTTTATTATTTTGGAATTCAATGGGATCATTCTAAAAAGACAGATAGAAATAAAAGCAGGAAACCTTTAATATTGTCTATGCAAAACGATCTTGTAAATTCTATGATAGAACAAAACAAAATATGGATAGCAGTAGAAAAGATGTGTACAATATACGATGGTGCAGAAATTTATAACAGACAAGATTCACAGGCGATGGAATAAAGAGCAAATATTTGTTTATCTACACAACTTATGCAAATGGTCAAATCCATGGAACACTCAATGAGATTCGGACGCTGTAACAATGACAGTTCATTCTCATGTGAAGCCGTTACTGTTCTAAAGGCAATGCATATTGTAATAAATATCTGTTAACAAGATATCAGATGAACTATCAAACCCGCCCTGATGAGCGAATTACATCTGCAAATCATGAAGTTGAGAAGATAAGTTATTGATTTTTTATTTTATTTTCTTACACTTTATGTTTTATTACGTGATATACCGTGCTTTACTAACAAAGACTGTTTACCTTAAAGACATTGTCTTCCAACAATATACTGGTCGACGTTTATTTCCGAAAAATCATCTGTTATATATATATATATATATATATATATATATATATATATGGCGCCTTCCTTGATGAATTTCAACTTAACATCAAGAAAATAATTAGAGAACTGGACAGGATTATTATAAAAATAGACATGCTTCATGCTTTAATGAAGATATGCTGCCTAAACCTCTCTCCAATCTCTCTTTCTCTCTCTCTCTCTCTCTCTCTCTCTCTCTATATATATATATATATATATATATATATATATATATATATACAATCAATAATCACCTCAGAGAAACTGTTACCAAACTGATTTTGTAAGTCACTTGCTGTAAACATACTTTGTACTCCATTTCTGTGCCCCCACCTGTTAGACTAAAGTATATTGACTAAATATGTGAACATTTTTATTCTTTCAGAAGAGGAAAACGAAGTGATTGCAATCAAGTTGATTACTCAATGAAGATGAATATTTGAAACTTCTGTTTTAGCCCAACATACGTTTTGGCTTTTTGTTTTTCATTAGCAAGTGACACAATCTGCTTGCTTGTTTCTCGAAAACAAATTTTGTTATGTTCCTCTTATCAGTTAGAAATGTTTAGAGAAGAGCTGATAAATTTCCACATTGAAAACTGAATAAAATATTTAAAAAGCATTTTTTCCTTATTTCTTGATACTGGAATTTTCTCACGAGATTTTCTATTCGAGTGAATATTTCGTAAAGGCTTTTATGATTTTCTCGAAACATTTCTGTTGCAAAAAAAAAAAAAAATGGTTTTCAATGCAAATTTATAAAAGCCGTTGTTTATTAAATACGCGGTATTTTTTATCCCATTTTAATCCGTTTTTGATGCTTTCGGTCATCTTGTATGAGAACAAAAATCAGTCGAGTGGCATTTTTTATCACATTTTAATGTATATGTATTTCAACAAATATCAAACCTGGAATTCTGCACGTAATTAGTTCTCGAGAGGAAAACATTTTTCATTTTCAGTTTTATTTCATTAACAATTCGTTTATATTGAAAATAAACGAGAAAACAATTTCGACCTTATAGAATTTTCTTACTGTTTCTTGTCTTTATCTTGGAACAAAATATTAATTTTCAATTTCCTGAATTTTGATGTCATAGTCATAAATTGCTGCTTCATACTAAAATGTAAGTAAATGTAAGTATTCTGTTATTCTTCTATATTTTAAGTAATTTTCAATTCTGCTAATTCGATTTTGAATTGTTTACATGCGAAAGCAAATTGAAAGTTTCTTTAGAGCAATTTAACTATGAATATTTTATATTAAATTCATTGTGGTACTTAGATGTTTCTAACATAAGGATAATTTAATATTAAATTGGTACTACTTAGATATTTCTATCTCTTCTTGAACCCAGTGTATATATATATATATATATATATATATATATATATATATATATATATAGTTATATAGGTATATTAGAACGAATAGAGTACAATTTCAACGTTCGTAATATTTAATTTAAAAAATGGCTCAATATAAAGTAGAACAAAGTTATTTATTTCAGGATATTACAACGGAAACATGTCAAAATCGCTACACAATTGTTGTCGTGTTTCGGTGCGCATCAATGCATCTCATAAGGCGACTGTAAATTACTAGCGAGTGGAGGATTTATTTAGATTTCAAAGCAAAATATAATCACAAAAGAAAATAGGGGGTTATAAGTTTTGTGGGCTTTACTCTGATCAACCAAACAAATAAGACGTACGTTAAATTTAAACTAAGCAAAGTAGAAAAAATTAAAAAATTATTTATTTTATAAATGTGTCATAACCCCCAGATTGGCAGGTAACAGGAGCCAGACATAAACTAGGGCGGATGTAAATGGATACATAAATTATACTAACTAGACAATACCATTTCCTAAGAGATAAAAATGGGTTGTAGAGGTAATTCAACAAAATGCTAAACAATATATATCCTTTGTGAGTTTCCTACATAAAATTTTTTATAGTTGATAAATAGCTTCTTTAGGAAACTCGTAAATAATTTAAACGTATAGAATTATTTGGTAAAATAATATGCAACTGTTCAATAAAGATATATAAAATGTTAATAACAATAACCAATTAATGTAAAATATCAAAAATGCCACCCAAATGCGAATACATCAGTACAAGATGTTACTAACACTACCAGGAAATTAATACAAAATTATATTAAATCCAAATTAATCTTACAAATAGAAAGATAAACCATATATGTTGCAAATCAGTACAACTTCGCTCCCTTAGGTTTGAGCATTGTTTACATTTATTTAATACTCTAACATGGAAAATATCGATTTTGGAATTTCATTAAAAACATTTCCATCACAAAGGGGAAAATTTCGAAAAAAACTGGTTTTAAAGATTGAGGGCGTGATTATAAGAATGAGATGGGAAGACCATGTCTTTCTTCTTGATAGAAATGTTTCGGACATATCAGATTCTTATGAGTTTAGGAGTTTAAAAACTGCATGTCTCATTGAATGCTTACACGTCTTTGAAACTGATCTTCTAAACATAAATGACATCATTTTTCATAAAAATAGGAATCAGTTTCAGTTTTAGATTGTGTTGCATCGAACTCACCGTCCCGACACCACCACTTCCATCAGTACGAAGTGCTGTCTGATTCACCATCCGTACGAACATTGTCGATTCGCCGTCTACACACTCCTTTGTAAAACATACACGCGACTCTGGCCGAGGTAAGTCACCGCTACATAATAATAAAAAGAAGAATAAAACAGCTTAGTGATAAAAATTATAAGGATTATAAGAGATGTGTTCAAAAAGTATTCTACTTTATTTTTCCCCTTCAGAACTAATGCCGCGTGGACAAAATCGCCGTGTGAAAATTTTTACACCGGTAGTCCGCGTGAGTTACCGACTCTTATGTTTAGAGTACAGACATTTAGTGCGCGCTCGTTGGATTTTCGTTTTCATGAAATATGATCAAAAGCATCACATTTTGCCAAAAGCTTTTGCGATACTAAAGTTCAATCCATCCAGTATATTCAGCAGGTCTTTGGCGATGATGGCCGCACCTCAGGGGGACCATTCCTTAACAGAGAAAATTGCCCACGAAGTGGGAATAAACACAGGATCAGTCGCCTCCCTCTGTCTTTTTTACAAATACTTTCATGGTAACTGCTCTGATGAGCTGCTTTCGCTGGTTTCCAGAGTTCATTAAGCGTTCAACTAGGCTGGCTGTTAAATATAGCTGTCTCTTCTACTCCAATGGCTTCATGTCTCGCACTTGGAACTCCCTCCCCATTTCTTGTTTCCCTGATAGCTATAATCTCCAACTATTCAAATGTAATGTCAATCGACGTCTGCAGATGCCTTGATCTATCCCCTATCCTTCTCTTCATCCTTTCCTCTATCACTCCTATTTGCTCTTGTTCCAACTCTCTGTAACCCCTTGCGTGCTAGTGGCTTCCCGCCTTGCTTGGGGAGAAACGCTTTAAAAGAAATCAATTTTAACAGAGGATTTGTGCACAGGAAGAATGTTGGCAAAATTCGTCCGCAAGGTTAGCGAGATTGTAGGAGTCCACGAAGCTCATTACCGATTAAATGAGAAATCGTATTGTTTGCTACCTTCCCAACCAGTCTGTCTTGAAAAGTATGTCATTATTCTTTGTTGAATTCGATCACGACCCTAATATTGAGACAAACCTCTGAACATAGACAGCAGGGTGTGTACGCATACAGTCGACCTTGGATGTCCTCACAGCTTGTATAGTGGCGTACAGATAACATATTTGTTTAAATTTATTCTCAGCTTTCGATAATTAACGAAATTTGAATCAGTATATCGTGATGTGGACTCATTATATAAGAAATTATATAAAATCAATTGAATGTATAAATTTATATTCGGAATGAAATTCTGATTTAGCGCCTCACGAAAATGGCAAGTGCGAATCCGATGAGGAGCAGAAGAGTTGGAAGGAAGAGCGAAAAAACTTGTCCATTGTTTCTGAATACAAATAGAATTTCTTTTCATAACTTCGAATGAAAAAGCGATTTTGTTTTTCTCTTCTCGTCCTTTTTTTATAATATATTTTCAAAGGATACTGTCAGATATGGACGAACTTCTGGAAATATTTCTATAACGTTAGCCGATCCAGTCAGCCAGGAAAGAAGACGCTGCACGCTTGGCTTGAAATAAAGGAAAATCTCATGATGACGCGTCATTCTGAACTGTTCTTGTCGCAGATCAAATCGGGCGAGAAATGTTATTTCTATCTTCGAATTCCTCTACGACGTTTATTTTTGTATTGACAAAATGGGTTTGTTTATTGATCAAATATACAAAGTGACAAAACAATGTGAGTCATGAGAAAACATTTTATGAAAACTGTATGCACAGCAGTAAAAAATCTGCGCGTTAGTATTAAACAACCTTAGAATTAGTTTCATCTTTCAATGATTTCATTTATTTTTATTATTACTTCAGAACATTGATTTTTATTATCTGTACCACCTAAAAGTTTACAATGGAGATTAAATGGCAGTAAATATTCTTAATGTTTCAACAGTATTCTAACTGTTTGCAGTAACGCCGCTTCCTTGTCTTGTTAAGCTTTTTGGGACTCCAACAACAATCGGTTCAACCAAATTTCTGGCGATGTCCACATATCCAAATTCTTGCTTTTAAAATATTTTACTTAGTATTCAACTGAATCTGTAAAATTCACTGTGTGACACGCGATTTTTTCTTTTTATGATAACTGGATTTTGTCTTCTGTTCTGGATTGGACATTCCATGTGAATGTTAAATTCCGAGAGGGTTTTGTGATTTCTCGTTTTGAATATTTCTCGTTGGTTTTCTCATGCAATTCTTGATTACTGTAATTAGTTTTCCTCACTATTCATTCTACATTCCTCAAGTCCACTGGACAAAGAGTCAACGTGAGCCTCACTGTCGACTTTTATACTGAAATCATTCAATCATTTTCTACTAACAATATACGTTGCCAGCTTATAATAAATAAGTTTGCGACTTCACGCACTTAGCCTAGAGTCCTTACTGATTTTCAAAATTGTTTTTCTCGCGCTTCGTTCTATAGTCCTAAAGTCCATTGAAGTGCACTATTTGCTTTGAGTTATTTTTAAGGTGAATAAATGTCTTTCAATTCAATCGTTAAGAATGGAATTTGAAGAGAATTTACGAGCAAATCAGTTTGTATCTTCAAATTGAGTGAAAAGCGGTAAGACTCGGGACTTACTCTCATTTTATCAGCAAACAAAGACTTACCTACATTGAGGATATGTTTGCAATTATGACGAGCGGCCACAAAGAGGTGCTTATAGTGGTCAGATCTATCACGATGTTATCGTCGAAAAATTGATTTTTGTGGGGTATATCGGTTGAAAAGGATGGTTGGACTATAGTAGAAGTAGGAAGCTTTAATATATTCTGCATATCAGTAGAGTTCTGAATATATATGTTCAGGACAGATCCATTAATTGGAGAGATGAATTAGTTGATCTACAAATAAAGTGTACTCTATACCAAGGAGTAAGTTGTCTGCTAATGAAAGATCTATGGTACGACCTAATATTAGGGCACAACTTCTTACGCCAACACTGATGAGAAGAATGGATTACCGTACCCAACTCTCTTCAAAAATTTAACACCAGATTATGAACCGGTAGCTACTAAATCTAGCCTTTGGCACAGTGGATAAAGGCGTTGGTTAGATCCAGTGACAGTACCCAAAGCGTGTGAGTTCAATATCCGGTTAAGGCAGTGGAGAACTTGGAGAGGGGAATTAACAGGAGATAACTGATAACTGACGTCCATTAAACATGACACGTGGAACTGAAACAGAGCGAAATAAAGGGTTCAGTTCGACATTCCAACTACCTGAAGAAGGCCGGAGCGTATAACGACCGAAACGTTGTAATAAATATGACGACAAAGATGAGGAAAATAGTCCGAATAATGTAAATAGTATCCAAGAATCTGTATGGAAAGAGATGAGCTAGCCACTTTGTTTAAGCATGGGTAAATTTTCCACGAATTTAGTTTCCCAGTGCTTGCGTTAAGGAATTTTTCTTTGCTCTCCGTGTCAATCAGTGATTTTAGTGGCTGTTCATTTGCAGTGATTTCTATTGTTGTAGTTGATAAGCTGCCAAGTATTTTCAATGATGCCGAACAAGTTACCATTTTGCTCTCCTTTTTCTTACTTCTACGAATTTTAGCCCAATATACCTGTTTTTCGCATGTACTACAACAATAGCGAATCACTGCAAATGAACAGCCATTATAATATCACTGCTTGCCACCGGCAGAAGCAAACAGAAAAATCTTAACGCAAAGCACTGGGAAACTAAATTCGTGGAAATTACCCATGCTTAAACAAAGTGAGGACTAGCTCATACTGCAATTCATTACAGTTTTCTTGGTATGTCTATTACCTGCCATAGGCAAGTTTTCCTATTCTTTGTCGGATATATGTAGACCGTAGGCCGTTTATGAAGGTATCTCGGATCAATTCGATTCGATATTGTTCCGTTGATGTCGGAGAAAATGAACAGTTCTTACTTATTTGTATCAAGGTTTCATAAAATCCGTCAGTAATATCTGAGGGCAGTTGATGCCTTGTAGCCAGCAAGTGTCTAGAGACGAAACCGCCTTCGGCTCGGACGAGACGACCCGCTGAACTAAAGCAATACGATTAGCGGAGGAAAAGAAACCAACCGGGATTCCCTTAGTAACGGCGAGTGAACCGGGAGAAGCCCAACACTGAATCCCGTCGGCTTAGCTCAAAGGTAGCCATTCGTTTTCGTCTCGCGTAGTTCGGTGTTCCCTCGATCGGGAACTTGCCCGCGGCGGATGCCTGGCCAATTCGGTGCGGACGGCGAGCGATGAACTTCGATTTGAGAGTCGGGTTGCTTGGGAACGCAGCCCAAATCAGGTGGTAATCTCTATTTGAGCCTAAATAACGTGAAGAGTTCGATAGTCGACAAATACCGTGAGAGAAAGTTGAAAAGAAATTTGGAGAGCATATTCCATTGTAATAGATCTATTCAAGGCAATAGGGATCACTTACGTTAAGCTTTAATATACCCGGTATTTACCCGAGCTCCCCACAAAGCGGGATGTGGCAAAAGCCGGTTTAACGAGGGTCTTTCAGAAACCGTAGGTTCGGTAAAACTCCCCCGTAAACACCGTATACTGGGGGCCGAGTAGCAGTCTATCTCCCGACACGAGACAATGTCTTTCGGCATAGCCTCTTCTGGGTTCCTCTCTGTGCGGAAGCGGAGAGGTTGACAAGCAGAGCCTGGCAACGAGCTTTAATATACTCGGTATTTACACAAGCTCTCCACTAGCGGGATATGGCACAAGACCGGTTATTTTACGTGTAGGCTCGGGCGAAATTCCCTGTGCACCCTGAATACAAGGCGTCGGGTTACTGTTTACATCCTCAGACGAGACTTTGCCTTTTGTCAAAGCCTCGTCTGGGTTCCTCTCTGCCCAAAAGCAAAGAGGTTGACAAGTAGTGTATTTCAAACCCAGAGGTTTAATATACTCGGTATTTACCCGAGACCCGACAGAGCGGGATGTGGCACAAGGCCCGCTTTTCGAACCCGTAGACTCTGGCAAAAATTCTCTGTAGACCCCGTAATAACGGAGTCGGGTTTGTCTATCACCCCAGACAAGACTCTGCCCTTCGGCATAGACTTGTCTGGGTTCCTCTCTGCCCGAAAACAGAGAGGTTGACAAGCAGTGTATTTCAAATACAAAGGTCTAATGTACTCTGCATGTTAGCAGAGTTCTCAAGAATATATGCGTTCAGGACAGATCCATTAATGGGGGAGATGGATCATACCAGAGGAACCAAGAAGATTTTGGTTTCAACAAGTATTTCTAAGATTACATAAAATCATTGATGCCCGTTTTCACTGAAGAAATCTCAGTGGCACGGTTTTCCATAGGATGTTTAAAGATTTCACTCCAAGAGGCATCGCGAAGAAAAATCAGGGAATGAATCCCAATCGGGACGCTAGTAACAGAAATAAGTTTATAGGGGTTAATATCGAATAAAGAAGGAGTCAAAAGAAATATCATCAGATATTACAGCGTGGGCTAATTGCCGAAAGGAGACAGTTGTGATATCCAAAAAGAACCAGAAGACGAGGTAAGGAACAAATCGAGTAAGGAAATATGCTGATCAGAATTATTAGCGAAACGAGCAAGGAAATCTACTAATGGACGGTATTTATTGTAATAAATACAATTATGTCACAAGGCCGATGAAGGGGACGGGGTTGAGGCTGGTCTTCACTAACTATCCTATACCTAGCTAATCCGATTCACGACCCATTCACTCATTACAATTTGCCCATTCACCACAAAAACTCGTCCATCAACAATCAGTCCTCCATGCACCATAATACCGCATCCTCACAAGGAGGACCTACAAAACGCGCCCCATACGGTAAAAATTTAATGATAATAAATACTTAAATATCTGTGATGAAAAATGAGAGGGGTGGGAATGAACCCCAAAACAAACTAAATATAAACTCAAAATAAACTAAACATAATTGATGTTAGTAGGGCCCGTCCAACCCTCAAAATGAGAGGCCGCTTTATTCTGCCCTTTTGGACAAAATCAAGAAGCTCTCTCGTTAAGGGAGTGGGAAAAGGAGAAAATATACACGGACATGGGAAAGAAAAACTGATCTAGTCGAGATAAAAAAAGAAGTCAAAACAAACTGGGGAGGTTGGGAATCTCAACTTGGATCATAAAAAAAGATGTACCCGGGAACAGGCTAGGAACAACACTTACTCACATTAACTAGGTACACAAAAGCTTGTCTAACCTAACCAGGGGGTGGGGGCTCCACAGGAAACCACCCCGATGTGACATAGGTTTGACCTAAAAGAGAAAATCAAGGCTAGTCCAGTTTCAAACGAATCAAGCTCGCCTTTCGCTGAAGACTGTCGAATGCAAAGAATAGGATCAGATCCTGATGAGAGACGGATGCCTCGCAAGACTTCCTCCTGTCGCGTCGTCCAAATCTAAACCAAGGCTACACCGTTCACAGTCTGGCAAATCTGCTAAGCCCCATATGAAGACCTTGTCATTGAGAGGCAGCCAATTCCAAGCCAATCGCCAGGTAAGCGAAAACTCAGGGTTACTCAGGTAATCCGCCGCTAGCGCCCAAGACCAGTAAGAGCGAAACTCCTCCTCCGACAAGTCGAGCTCCTCACGTAGGGAATCCTTCGCGACACCCCTCCACTAGAAGACGATAGAAGACCTTCGTAGGCCGAAAAAGGTCACTGGACCGAGGAACGGCCAACAAGGCCGACCGACACTCGCGATTGAGTAACTGAAAAATTGAAAGTAATATTAGTAGCATTTGAGTAATTAAGACGCTTCTGGTTCAAGTCGGTCATGTCAGTTTGAACGTTATGCAACGGTTTATTATCTTCTTACATTTCAACTTTTACTTTTATTCATTCTGTTTTTCCTCACATATGTTGACGCCATGTTTATCTACTGATATGATATATTGTTTATATTTTATTTCCATGCTTTAAATTTGCAATTGCACTGATTGTACGCTTTCATACCTCTTTTTGTTTTTGCTGTATATTGTATATTTCAAGTCTTGCATCTTATACAGACATGCTCCTGCTAATATAAGCGTTTATATCCATTAGTTGAATATCTAAAAACAAATTACGTTCAATATTTTAAGCGAAACAACAATAAAAAAAAAATCTCTGGATTTTGCAGAAAATGTTTTCATTCCTGATTTTTTTCTTCTTATCTCTGTTATTTTTTTTCATATATCAATTTCAAGAGAGAATAAATTGAAAAATCAAGATAAGCTTTTTTTATTTTTATCTTTGCTTTATTTCGTTTGTTTGCCAACAATTGTATTAAGGCAAATAGTCTCTCCTTTAATTCATTAACAAAATGCCCACCAGTAAAACATATAACATGCGCAGGATGACGGTGGGGTTTCTCATATTAGCCAACAAAAGCTCGCCGGCCAATCAAAACGTTTCAGTTTTATTTGAACGTACGTTTTTGTAATAATCTTACCTATTCAGTCAGTATCAAGGAAAACGCACATGCTTATTTCCACAGTTTTTCTTTTTTCAATTGGCTAAAACACTTTGGAAACATAAAAAAATGCGCCTCACAATTTTAGCTGCCCTATTCAATATGGTTAAGTTTAATGTCTAGCGTTTCAATAATCACTTTCATTAACTAATTAATTTTATTCTCAAGTAAGAGATAGAGTACAACGCAGAGAATTTTGTTTACAGTAGTATGGCTTTGAATATGGATAATTAAAAAAAAATAGCTTAATTTAACACAGGTCTGTGGTATTATAAATGTCTGCAATTCTAGTTTCCTATTCATCGTTCTACACAGGGCGTTTTAGGCCTGAGCGTGAGTTGCCTGGGGAGCATGGATTATTTCCCGAAAGATGTCACTGATTTTTTCATTTCTTGATAGAATTTTCTCGATTACTTTTGAAAATGATTTTTTGTAAACATATTTACTTTCCTATGTCTCCTCTTTCGTTGTGATTTTAGTTGAATGCTTTGTTTTAGAGCCTCAAATATTTACAGTTGATATTTTATAAGACCAGTGGTTAGAACATTAGCGTTCGGATCCTGACACACGAGTTCGAATCTTACCATGGTTATGTGATTTCTTGATAATATCAGCCTGGGAAGATGACCTTAAAGTGCAACACCGTTAGGAGGTACCTGAAAACCCTATAATGGCCTGACTCAAAATTGGTGAGGGAAATTGCGTAGATGAAACAGTTCGGAATCCGTTGATGGTCATATGAACAGGTATTCAAAATCCTCATTAATGAACTCTTCAACCTTGGTTGACAATTTATCTAGGGAATTAAGATAATATCCCTAGATATCCCTCCTAGCAGACTAGACACTCGCGGAGGTTGTATCGTATAAAACTCACAATGACTGAAAAATTTCTTAAAAAACCCCCAGAAATATTCACGCAATTTCGCAAAGTGGCTTACGCAGAAATAGTGCAACACACCCAAGAAAAGCAATAAAGCCACTAAGACACAAGAGTCTATTGGGTATGGAAGAAATAAAAAACAGAAACATTAGTAAGAACAAAAAAAGAATAATTAGGAAGACAGTAAATAGCAATTGACATTGTATTTAAATTTTTGAAGATTAAAGTTGACTGGCAAGAAAAGTAAGGGACCAGAAGAGACTTCCACAAGCGAGAAGTGCGAAAAAAGATATTGTTAGCATAGAAGTTACCGTTATATCTAACCAACTCGACTATAAATTGGTGAGACCTCGACGCCAGTCTAGTACTGAGCTTAAATTCATACAGTCTAGGTACTATATCGAAGAGCTCATCCGAACAATTACCGTGAAAATATTTATAGAAAAGGTACAGGGAGGCAAGTTTACGACGGTGGGAAAGTAACTGATGCCGAGACGCCAGATCAGGACCAATAATATTGCTGATTCTTCTTTGAATTTTATCAAGGAATTTTTAAATATATAGCAGGAGCACCGGACCATAGGTGGCAGCAATATTTATGGACGAATGACAGACTTGTAGATAAATTCTGGAGAGAAAAATTGTCTAGCACAATACAATGAACCAAACTTCTTAGCAGCTGACTTAGAAATGGATTCATTATAGTATTTCAACTTCATGTCAGCCGAGAACTTTAGCCCGAGAAAGCGCAACGAGTCACTCTCCTGGAGGTTAGCATCAGCCATACTGATAGAGGGAGAAATACAAGTTATTTTTATTTTCTGCTATTATATTTACATTTCATTTTGAGAATCTTTTTCTTTTTCTTTTTATTACTTTTGATACTTCTTCTAATATTGAGAATTCTACCAGTATGTCGTTAAATACAATTCTATCATTCTTTGCCAAAATGGTAATTTATATTATTTACATTATTCGGACTATTGTCCTCATCTTTGGCACAGTGGATAAAGGCGTTGGTTAGATCCAGTGACAGGATCCAAAGAGTATGAGTTCAATACCCGGTACAGGCAGTGGAGAACTTGGAGAGGGTAATTAACAGGAGGTAACTGATAACTGACACCCATTAAACATGGCACGTGGAATTAGAACAGTCTACCCCAGTGAGCGAAAATAAAGTGTTCAGTTCGACATTCCTACCACCTGAAGAAGGCCGGAGCGTACAACGGCCGAAACGTCGTAATAAATATGGCGACAATAGTCCGAATGATGTAAATAATGAACATAATACCTCATCTCAGAAATATAGACAGATTTTTTATTTTCTTAGTTTTTGGCCTTGATTTTATGGCTTCTACCGAAGAGTATATTATTTTATTTAGGGTCGTTAACTTCATGTTAATAATTGTAAAAAAATTCTAATTGTTTTATCTTCTATTCTTATAATATTTTTCTCTTTTCCATCATATCTTTCATTTTCTTCTATTTTATTTTGTCATGTTTTCTCGTTCCCAAATGTTTTGCTTACATTTCCTCATCATCCTCCTTTCTTGTATAGATTTTTGATTATTGTAGCAGAATTTTATGTAAGGGATAATTCAGTCCAACAGTCTCACGTCTCAAGAACTAGTCCTCCACGAAAATTGGGGATGGTTAATGCTGGTCTTCATCTGTCTTAAACTGAGCTAACCACAATCGTTGACCAAAACGAACCATACAATATTCCTAGCTAGAATACCACATTCTTACTTACCATTCTTAAGACAACCACCATAATATTTAAAACTCTTAGTTATTCCGGATTCGCCTTTAACTTGCAAAGGAAAAGCACCAACGCAAGAACCGTAAATCAAGGGGAAAAGCGGACAACCATGACAAATGGATCGAGACAATACGAAAAGTTCAGATCTTGCTTCACCTGAAATTGGCGCTTGGAAAGAAATCGATCAGATTAGTTTTATGTTTATGCTTAATAGAGATGAGTTTTTATGTGATCTTTAAGTAAGTAAAATAAGTAAACTGTAAATTAAGTAAGAATTAAATTAAAACATAAAAGAGTAATCTGTTACACTTTGTCACAAGCAGATAAAGAAAAATAAAGATGGCGACCTAAAGCCGAAAAGGAAAATCTTAAACAAAAAGAAAACTACAAAGAAAAAATATCAATTCAACAAAAATGAATAAAGAAAAATAAGAGCAAAATCAACTTAACAAAAGAATTTCGAGTCAAAAGTTCTTAATAGGTTTCCAAAAGCATTACAAAATATTCCTCTGAAAATTTCTTCTTGGTCTAATCGAAAGGTTTCTGAAAATAAACTAAAGTAGATGGTCACAAAACGAGACGTCAGAAAACACTATGTATTATACGTAAAATCACGAGAACAGCTCACAACTCTTCGATAAACTCCCCGACTGTAAGCAAGTTACCGGTTTTATAGAATCTAATTTACATAGTGTAAGCCGAATCTCGTTCAGAATTTACATATCCTTCGAGAATCACGTCAACAACGAGATTTTATGCAGGCCATAGGGATATTTATTTATTTTTTTGAACAGGCCAACACGCAGAATGTTGTTTACCCAGGTAAAGCATTTCTAGTATTCTTTTTCTGCCTGGCTTTTACATTTTCTTTCTTCGTTAGAAAACGGTGCACATTACCCGGGTCTGTTTTCGAAGATGTTCATTTATGTGTTCACTGCAATTATTGTATAAAAATTTGGTTGTTTCTTGTCTTTTTCTTATTTATTTTGAGTTATATTGTTTATTAGACATTCACTTTCATCCTTAATCAGTATATAGGCGTATATTCCAGGATCAGTTTTAATTATCGCTAATTCTAATTTATTATTCAGTTCAGTTTTAACATCAGTCAACTGTTTTCTTTTAATGATGTTCTTTTGAGATTCGTTTGTCTATTAACGTCTATAGCGTTTTTGTCTGTTGTTTGGAAATATTCTCCGTATTCTCTTTCATTAGAAACAGTGTAATTTCTCGATTTCTCACATAATTTCCTTATAATCTTCTGTAATTCATTTTTATTTTACAAACTTTTGTCTCCAGTCATTTTGAAGTGTTGTTTGAGGTCGACTATCATTCGCTGACAGTATTCGTTCTCAGGATTTGGAGGAACAATACCAAAACTATATTTTTCGACTCAAAACTGATTTCACCTTTAAGATGTTGCTCATTAGTAAATTTCAAGACAACCGATGCGGGATGAGATTTCCATTTGATCTATAAATAATTTTAATATTTCCATTTAATACTTTCTGAAAAGTGTTTTGGTTGTGACACCACACCTTTTATTAAATACAATTTTTCACATACATTATATACGAAAAACTTATTAAATTGATTCGCAGTAATAATGTATATGTTATGCCCACAAATTTTTAAACACGACGAATTTGTAAAATCTTTAATAGAATTTGCTTAAAACTTAGTACAGATTTTTATATATTTCCAAGTTATTTTCTGAACGTTTGTAAATTTTAATTTGTATTTTTCATCTTATAAAAAATCATATAAAAACACATCTCTATTGAGCCATTAAAAAGATCACATAAAATCTCATCTCTATTAAGCAATTAAAACAGATCAGCTAAAAACTCATCTCTATTAAGCCATTAAAAAAGATCACATAAAAACTCATCTCTATTAAGCCATTAAAAAGATCACATAAAATCTAATCTCTACTAAACCATTAAAAAGACCACATAAAAACTAATCTCTGTTAACCCATTAAAAAAGATCAGAAAAACTCAACTCTATTAAGCCATTAAAAAGATCACATAAAACTCATCTCTATTAAACCACTAAAAAGATCACGTAAAAACTCATCTTTGTTAAGCTATTAAAAAGGATCACACAAAAACTCATCTCTATTAAACCATTAAAAAGATTACATAAAAAGTCATCTCTGTTAAGCCATTAAAAAGATCACATAAAATCTCATCTCTATACCCAAATGTAAACATTATTTGTTCATAAGTAGCCCACCTATTATTAATACCGGATTATTATTATTATTATTTTTAAAAAATTAATATCGTATTTTATGGTGGGTATTAATGGGTTAATAGAAAAAAAGTACAAAAGACAATTTTTTATTAATGAAATCAGGGGAACATTAACAATCCCTGTTGTAGTTGAAGCCCTAGGATTGGTTGGAAAAGATTCCAGTAAACTAATTGAAGGGATTCTTGGAAGCCCGTGCCGTAGAGAAATACAAAAAGTTGTTCTCACGAATACAGTCCACACCTTACGAAAAGTTTTATCCATGTAAAATATTTTTTGTCTCTTAGTTGTCAACAAGTGATAATTCGATAGTTTTTAGAGTTTTCTGTGTCATTATGCTTTGGTAGAAGTATGTGTCACATTGTGAGAATCCTTCTGATGATTCCAGCATCATTTCATTAAATAGTGTTACCATAATGGTATGAGTAGCAGTGAAAGTGACAAGAAGTTTGAATAATTGACGATTCTTGGTGATTTCCAGTTGTGAGATTTGATTAACGCCTGTTTTATTTCTTTTGTAATAATATATTGCCATTTCTTCTTCTTCTTCTTCTTCTTCTTCTTCTTCTTCTTCTTCTTCTTCTTCTTCTTCTTCTTCTTCTTCAACACCTTATATAATGTCAATTGTTGATATAAAGTTTGTTTTCAGATTTAAGAAAATTAGCCGATCATTTCTTATTTTCATCGATAGACAGTATTCAGTACTTTTTCAAAGTATCATTGCTGCTCCGCGCAGGTAAACTTTTTGTAATGGTTCTATTTCTAAACTCCAATCCGATATCTACAAGATTTTCCCCTGATGTTCTTTGTACGACATCACAAAGTTCCAATGATCACTGGTATTATTATTTCGCTTCTGCTAAAGCCTCCCACGTTTATTTTCAGGTAAAAGGTTTCATAATTTAAAAAAACAACAACCGGTGATTTGTCCTTTTGATCGGCAGGATGGATCCAATTAAGTAAATTAAGAGAATTAAGTGGAATAAGAAGTTTGGCAAAATTGTAATGGAGTGCTATCTGAAGAAGGATTTTAATACAAGAAAATGCAGGAAAAACAATGTTAAGTGTGAGGCGGCAAACAGGTGCATTTCAGGTGAGTGAACAGTAATTAGTGGGGTATCAAAAATAGAGGGTGATTGGTGAAGATTGAAACTGAAAACAATCAAGAGGAATACTTGGTGTGACAAGCGAAAATAGGATCTTATTCAACAAAACTCAGGAATTTATCTTCAAATAATAAATGCAGTACTTAATGAGGTAAAAACTTGAATTGTTGTGAACAGCAGAAAACATTCAATTGGTAAATTCGTGACCAACAAAAACGGAAAACAAAATTAACCTTGAATGAAACATTTTGAAGATTGTCAACACAAAGACATCACTGAAGTAAATACATTGATATTTGCAGGAGAAAACCTAGTTGTAGATCAACTTCGCGTTAACAAAGAGAAGTTCTTCTTATTTTTTCTTTTTTCTTCCTTTTCTTTCTTTCTTCTTCTTCATCTTCTTCACCACCTTCAGTAAGGCATAGTAATAAATATTAACATTTTGTTTGCCTGAAATCTGATGTTAAGTGACACTTAACATATAGAGAGTTTTTATTTTTTTGTATTGATTATACTCTTTTGAGTTGATGAGTAGTTCCACACGGCGCAATTTTCTGAAAGCCTTTGGATATTAAATTGTGCCACTTAGTTCGATACGGTCACTTTAGTTGTTGTGTGGGAGATTAACTCGTTCAGGATTAAGCACTTACCACCATTAATTCTTGCAATATAAAAACGGACAACATCATTGTTTAGACTGTGATCCTATGCCAAGTGATTAGGTTTCTTAATTTAAAATCTATTTTCTTTATTTGGCCACAGTCCAGTTGACAATATTCAACTGATACTGCTAGAGGATTTATAGCCATATTCCAATTACGAGCATTAAGGTCTGTTTATAATATTGCTATATTATTATTATTATTATTATTATTATTATTATTATTATTATTGCTTTTATGTTTAGTTAAGTCATTAATGTGTTCCGTGATTTTTAGAAATTTGTAGTTTGACCGTCTGGATTGATCAAGTCTAAATAAAAGATTGTACATAACATTTTTATACCAAAAATATTTCAATTTGTTATTAAAATATGAAGGAACAATAAAAATTTTAAATCATTTTCTTCTTCTCTGCTAGTTTTGATATTTTCTAAACAAAAGATATTCCTTTAGCAAAGATGGAAACTTAAAGTTAACACACCTATCCCCTATTGTAGCGTTGTGCCAAACTAAATTCAACTTATTCAATATCTAGAATTAATTCAACCATTTTATTTTTGTCTATGGACTCAAATTCTTAAGAAATTTATATTTTAATGTTTTATAAATTATTTCTTTTAAAAGCCCACATTGGAAAATTCATGACGCTTAAGAAAACAGTAAATTAAAATAGTGTATTTTCATCTTTCTCTTTCGATTAATAAAAACTTCTGTTAATCACACACACACATATATATGTCTGTATATATGTATGTATGTCTGTATGTATGTATGTATATATGTATGTATGCATGTATATATGTACGTATATATGTATGTGTATGTATGTATATATGTATGTGTATGTATGTATGTATGTATATATATATATATGTATGTATATATATATATGTATGTATGTATATATATATAATTGGTGCTTGCCTTAAAAGGAATTAATATCTGATTATCTCATGCATATATTCAAGATGGAAATAACACAAGAAAATGGATTCAAATACCAATTTTGAGAAATAATTCTATGTATTAAGTCTAAAACTATTATTTAAAAAATAATATATAATAAAACGAATTTGTAATGTGAATTTTCTGTTCATAATAAATTGGTTATCAGAGAAGCTATTTTATTCGGTTGGAAGACAGCTGAATTTACATCTATAGATATCTATTGAATCTATATAAAGATCATTCTGTTGTTAATTTATAAATAAACCTATTTTAACAATTAATTAATATTTGAGAGAAAATATTATTCTTCAAAACACAATGACTTACTAAGCTCATTAAAGATGGCGATGTCAACCCCTAAAAAGACATAACAATGTAGAAATGGTAGAAATCTAGCATTGAGAAAACACTTTGATGTTCTCCATCATCAACGTCCTATGAAACTAAAGCAGTCGACAGTAGAATATGGTAGGGAGTAATTATATTGTGACAACTATGTTAATGAATTGTATTTGAGCAATATGTTATGACACAATTTATAATTATATACCTTGTGAAAGCAAAAGAACATATCAACCGATATTCATTTGCAACATGAAGACTTGTGCTTAAAGCTTCAATCATGTCATGTATTCCTTCCATTCATTGGGTAATAGTGAATATTGTACAGCAAATGAAGCAAATACTGTGACACTTTCTATTGAATTCAGTCAAACACGATTGTTATTTCTAAATCCAGTCTAACATTATTATCATGACATTATTATTTGATTTCATTAAAGCCCTTGTATATAATAATATAAAAAAATCCATACCACAATAATCAACTTCAATAAAGTCATAATAAACAAGACTCAATAAAGCAGTAAATGCGGTCTGTTCAGTGATAGAGAAGGAATCTTAATCGCTGGGAGCATGAAAAATATTGAGATTTGCTAAAAAAAAAAAAAAAAGACGAATGATATGTAGTCTTAAACCAGAAATAGTTTTAGAAAACAAAAAAGATAAAATTTGTCCATCAGTCTTGGACAAGAGAGCAGATTACATTTTCGCGAAAAATATCTCAGTGGACGTCACTCTTTCAACAGAGTACAGATTAAATCTTAAGAGATTGACAAGCTGAAAAATTGTGAGAGATGCGTATCTAGCATTAATAATGGAGCGCGTTAGACTCACTGAACTGGAAAACAGAGAAAGACCCTAACCATCCAGACAACTGGATTAATAAAATCGACAACAACACGGAAGAGAATGCTGAAATATTGAATTCGTTGTTGTTACCTGATCTTTAGCTATAACCAGATACGACGGAGAGAAAAAAAACGAACAAAAAGAACGAAAAAACTCATAACTGTGACTGAGATATTAGCGTCATTTCTACTGTCACTAGAAACAAATATTCGATCCTAGATAAAAGGTAAGATGTTCATTGTCGATTTTTAAAGGAGTCAAGTATTTATTAATTCGAAAATTGACAGAATACAATGTTGCCTCCAACAATTTGACCTTGTCGCATACATATCTAAGTTTAATAAATATTGACACTTGTAGTTTTACGGTTCAAAAGGTTTTTTTTCTGGCAAAGCCATTATCGCAAAGCTTCCCATAACTGATGGCAGGTGACTCTTTTAAAAGAAAATATCGTAATTCTGTATACAATTTATTTAAACATGATGCAGAACTTTTGCACAATACCTTTGATTCATTAAAATACCGTATATACAAAAAAATAGCGAATATACTCATGTAACGTGCGATGTTTATTTTAAATACAGCTGTACTTTTATATTTTATATCTCGTGTATGACGCGACCCCCTTAAATCTAGCTTCAAAATTCGGTCTTCAAAAGTCGAATGATACACGGGTATATACGGTAAATCATAATTTGAAAAGAAATATTATTCTAGGTGGTGATTGGCTGCAGGAAAATGGCGCACGTATTACGTTTTACGAGCTTTACGCATCAATGATCCATAGGTGTCTTTAGAAGAGGATTTCGTTATAGCGAATATAGCACGGATGACATTTAACACGGCATTAAAGCCTCAGACACTCACTTTGTTTAGTTATAATTAGACAAAGAACAACTACCCTCTGATTATATGTCGTAAATCATTTTCGACATTTGAAAACCTAATTTTGAATCTAGTTTGACTACATTAAATGGATATATAGTTTGGTCAACGGCGTAGCCCGGGCCAGCAGTACATACACTAACTTTATATCCTGTGTAAATTAGCTCCGAAATTAGGTCTTCAAAAGTCGCACGATAAGCGAGAACATACAATGCAAACACACACTCACAAACACAAACATACACACACACATATAGTTAGTTCTTCAAAAGTCGTACGATGCGCGAGTATATACACTATACAGTTTAATAACTGTTTAACACTGGATTTGATTTTTTAAAAAAGGAAATTGGCGCTAGAGTTTGGTATGTTTTGCAAACTGATATAAGCGAATTTGATTCCTTTCAGCGTACAAAAGTTTGTATCAGTCTAATCTTAATAAATATCTGCTCTAAAGTGTTGAAAAATTTACACTTAAAAATACGCATTCAATGCATATCAGATTTCATTACTGATTGGCATTGATTTAGCCTTTGACAAACTGAAATTTAATGCATCTTTGAATTTCACAATATTTTAATGACATAAAACACATCATGAGAATCAAATATTTACGGATAACAGAACAAATTGGTTGTTTCTTCCCTCCTCGCCTCACTTGTAGAAATAGACTAGATGACGTCTGGGCAAATAAAGGGTGTTCCAATAAGTTGGACCGATTTTAAATGTGAATTAAGTTTAAGCGTCTAATGATTTCTTTCTTTTTCTTTCAGATTTAACAACTTAAGTCTTTGGCAATTTCAACCATAGAAAATTTAACAATCAAATAACGTGTTAAAACCTATTACGAAAATGGATGTTCAGATTTATAAATACACGGCCCAATGATTCCGCTAGCAAAAAATGCACACCAAAAATTGACCTTTTGTGGATGCAGTGACTTTTCAACAATCTTCCTTGAGTTTTCATCAGCCCAAATGTAACAATTCTGCTTATTAACGAATTCACCAATATGAAAATGGGCTTCATCACTAAAGAGGAGTTTTTGCGAAAAATCTTCATCGGTTTGTCTTTGCTCGTTTACTCAACTGATTTTGTTATAGGTCCAGCTTGTTGCATTTATGCTGAAACGGTAGCAAATAGTGTTTAATCGTCCGGTTCATACTCTTCCTCGGTCTTTTGAGCAGGAGTAAAGGTTTATCCATTGTTTCCTGTTTAGGATAGGGTTTCCAGTTCCTACACACACACACACACACACACACACATGGTGTTCCAGTAACGTAGACCGATTTTAAATGTTTAAGCGTCTAATGATTTTACACTTTTTCTTTCAGATTTAAGTACTTAGATCTTTGGCAGTTTCAACCAATCAAATAACGTGTTAAAGTTATCGAAGCCTATTACGAAAATGGACGTTCAAACAGAAATGCATTTCGTCCACTTTACGATTTTTTGGTCAACATAATCGACCAACCGAGAGTGCAATTGGAAAAATTATTCGTAAATTCAAACAAACAGATGTGAAAACACCATTGCGTGCTCGTTTACGCCGTTCAGCTGAAAACATTGGTGCAGTGCACGAGAATGTGGCTGAAAATTCAAACACCTCTATTCATAATTGCACGCAGGAATTGCACCTCTCCACAACAACGTTACGTTGTATTTTGATAAAAGATTTGTCTCTACACGCTTACAAAATTCAATTGATACAAGAACTGAAACCTGCTGACTATTTGGAGCGCCGTACATTCGTCAATTGGGTGCACGAGCAAAGACAAGCCAATGCTCTTTAGTGATGAAGCCCATTTTCATCATGGTGGATTCCTTGATAAGCAGAATTGTCACATTTGGGCTGATGAAAATCCAAGGAAGATTGTTAAAAAGCCACTGCATCAACAAAAGCTCACTGCATGGTGTGCCTTTTTGCTAGCGGAATCATTGGACTGTATTTCTTCGAAAATGACGCCAGGAATTCTGTTACGATGACAGGCGAACGATACCGTGCCATGATAAGCAACTTTTTATAGCCTGAGTTGAATGCTATGGATTTCAAAGATTTGTGGTTCCAAAAGGACGGCACCACATACCACGCAGCCAATGCAACAATAGATATACCCACAATATTACAAAGTATTGCGATAATTTAAATAACATTTTCAAAGTTAAAAGTTTGCTTTTACTTTTCTACAAGTATTTTCATGGCAACTGAGCAGTATTTTCAGGAGTTACCTTCAATAGTTTCCAAACTTCATGAATTTAAGCGTGCTACTAGGTTGGCACTTCGGTCCCAACTTTTACTGTCGAAACGGTTAAATGTAGCCGTCTCTTCTACTCCAACAACTTCTTAACTCGCACCGTCAGTGGAACTCACTTCCTCTTACTGGTTTCGCTGACAAATATTCAAATGTAATGTCAATCGACATCTTCTGATGCCTTGATCTTGATCCCCGCCCTTCTATTTATCCTATCCTCAAACACCCCTCTTTACTCTTGCTCTTACTCTCTGTAACCCCTTCAGTATTTGTGGCACTCCCGCTTTGCTTGGGGTGAGATGCTTAAAAAAAACATTTTCAAGGAAACCACACA
Organism: Acanthosepion lycidas; assembly: GCA_963932145.1. Classification (NCBI taxonomy): domain Eukaryota; kingdom Metazoa; phylum Mollusca; class Cephalopoda; order Sepiida; family Sepiidae; genus Acanthosepion; species Acanthosepion lycidas. Next base: position 111,673,412 of record OZ010589.1, on the reverse strand, counting down.
ATGTCGTAAAAAGTACGTAGTTATGTCGGATTTTCGACTTTTTTTAATGTCAGTAAATTTGATGATGTGACGAGTGATGAAAGTCGCTTAAATGTACGAACGTCTCACAAAACATTTAATGTATGGGTGACGGAAAATAGCAAATTTTTTTTTGAGGGTGTGTGTGTGTAATAGATTGTATGCTAAAAAGTGTTACAGATAGTCAAAGAAGATAACCTTATTATTTTCTTAACGGTTTTTTATACATGCTAATTACAATATTTCTGTGAACAATTTTTACTAAAAAAATGTCGATTCATTTGATTTGGTTAAACTTTACATTTTTCAGTTATTAAAACAGTTAAAAGCAAAGATTTACAATTTCCCCAAGAGAAAAATAAATATTTTTCTCGGTATATCGGGTCTGTACAGATTCTTCAATATCTGTCAATATCTCAGCTTTTTCTTTTATGAGAATAAATAAATGTTCAAAGCTTTTGTCAACACATTACTCATGCCATTTGGTCTGACGCACAGGATACGAGACCAGAAGAAAACATATCAGCAGTTTTACTTTTTACTTACATCATGCAATATAAATAAAGGATAAAAATAGCTCCGGCTATATATGATGGACACAGTTATTGTATCAGATGTTTTCGCCAATCTTTCTTATAAATGGCGCAAAGATTATGGTGAGAAAATTAACTTTTATGCAATTTATAGGTTTATAATTACACATGAAGATGAAGTTGAATGAGGTCGCTTAGTTTGTACAGCTAGGCACATCGGGCGCCAGATATTTAAAATTCTATATCAAAAGTTAAATGACTTTGGTTTTCATCGTTTTCATCAATCTATAATTATGAGGCATATTTATTTGTATCTTGTTCCGCTTTCCTAATGCGCATGTTAGTACTTCGTATGTCCATTTCACGAAGTCTTCCCTTGCAGATTGATGACAGATTCTCGGTTGGATTTAAATTAAGAGAGTGTTCGGGCCAGTTTATGGTACTTTGATTTGCTCACTGGTAAGACTTGCCAGTATGTTCGTGCAGCGTTATAATTTTCGTACGCTTCCTTGGAGTAAAGCCACTGCAGACAATTTCTGTAGGACAACTAATCGACAGTCGAGACAATAATTTCTTGAATTGATAAAAATCTGATGTAATCACGGATGACGAAATAATTTTAAGGGGCAAACAAATTTCATCATACATCCCGAAATTGATTCATATTACTGCACACCACTGCAAATGACCTAATCTGAGACAAAAATAGAAATCTACAACATCCTATCACTCCAGTGGGTCTAAAACCGACCATATGGTAAAAGAGAGGAAACTAAAGAAGTTGTTTCAATTAATTTGCACAAGGATGTAGATAATTCCATCAATTAAAAAAAAAAAAAACTGAAGAATTCCATTTGAAGAATGAAACCTGCCGCATAGGATTTTTCCAATTTGACATTCCGTTAACTATCATTAGTCTAATATATAGAATTTATATATATCATATTTTCACACACACACACACACACACACACACACACACACACACACACACACACACATATATATATATATATATATATATATATATATATATATATATATATAATGCTGGAGATGTTAGTTATCTATGAATATCTGAAAATAAGTTGGGGATTAATCAAATACTTCAGCAAATACGATAAATGCAATCTGGATAACATAAGTAATTTTCTTTTCTGGGAATAAATGTTCAGAGAATCTAATGCAGTTTAATGTTTGAAAGCTTTTGTCAGTGCATTACTCAAGCTATTTGGCCCAAAAGAAAAACAATCTTGCACTTTTACGCCTGAAGAAAAGAATAAAAGACCAGAAGAAAATATATCAGCAGTTTTGAATCACTTTACTTTTGACTTAATCTTTTCATATTTGAATGTTTGCAGTGATTTAATTTCTTTTTTTCCCTAAGAAAGCGAGAAATGAACGCTAAATGAATAAAAGTTTTCGTTTAATTGCTTTCCTTTGAAGCAAGTGACAAATAACGCACCACCGCAATTGACATCGCCAGATATTGTCTCTAAATGACATAAAACACAAGAAGAAATCGAAAATATAGAACAAAGAAACACATGCAGGAATGTATAAGACATGACCGATAATATATCGAGCCCAGTAAATGCAAGCATAAAATTCATGTGTAAATGCATTTGAAAGGCTCACTATAATCAAAAACACGGGTGCTGTGTTAATAATGCACTAACACACAGACACACGTACGTTTATACACACACACAGACACACACACACACATATATATATATATATATATATATATATATATATATATATATATATATATTCCCACCTCCTCCCTGTCGTGTGCATGTGTAGTCATACCAACGTAAAAAAATTTAATCCGATGATTTCCTGAAGGACGAAACGTGTCGTAAGTAAACATTTTAAAATTTGCCTAATACAGTTCTTTATATATAATATATATATATATATATATATATATATATATATATATATATATATATATATATATATATATATGTGTGTGTGTGTGTGCGTGTGTGCATAAATATGAACCTACAGAGCCAGGTAAACCTACCTATATTGTCCCTGACGCTCCGTATAGGTGAAACCTAGGTAAGTTTACCTGGCTCTTTAGGTTCATATTTAGGTTTGCTCTATTTAGCTTATTGAGCAAATTACGTAGTTACTTTTGCTTTACTCGTTTTGGAGTTTTTTTTTCTTTGGACTCTGAGTTTAGATTCTGGACGAATGTTTTCGCCTCAATTTCATGGTCTTATTTCCTCCTTTTTTATCCTTTATTTTCCCTTGGGCATTGGTTTGTTCAATTACAAGCCAAAATACCTAAGGTTTTTCCAAGCGAGTATATGTATATATATATATATATATATATAAAAGTGAACATTGAAGTCAACACTCAGTGACGACAGGCTGTTTCTTGCTGGACGCAATCGTCAGGCATGAAACAGCCTCTCATATTCATATTTACATACGCTCTATCTTTGATATTGAGCACTTTATCCCATAATATAGCACACCTTAAAACTATATTTCTTCATATATATATATATATATATATATATATATTATTTTATTTTAAAACTGGCGATGTGAAAAAAAATAATACAATTTGTAAATAAAAACATATTTAGACAAACTGATGAAAATTTAACAAAAAAAAAGAAGAAAAGTCTAAAAACATCAGTACTGCTTTAAAAAATCAGCCAAATGTCTAGCCAAAGGAAAAAATGGCGACAGAGTATCTAAGTTGAACGTAAAACACACTAACTAGAGCAAAATTAAAATATCTAAAGAGCCAGAACTTATCTACTTAGGTTACCTACCGGATCACCAGGATAATTCTGAATCTTTATGAAGATAGCTTCTGGCTCTTTAGGTAATATATATATATATAGGTAATATATATATATAGGTAATATATATATATATATATATATATATATATATATATATATATATATATATATATATATATATATATATATATCCAAGCGGCTAAGATTGAGTATTCAGAGAGTCGAATTCCAATTCCAGTCAAATCCATTACATTCACTTACGTGCTAATACCCTTGGGAAAGGTATGAATCTTCTTCTTCTCCCTCCAGATATGGGTAAATAGCAGGACAGACTGGGTTCTATAGCCTTGGATGGCAACTGGTCTAGAAGAAGTACAACTCTAAATTCAAGATTTGCGGAGAGTCGTTTGGGACCCTGTGGCACGTAGTGCACCATGTCTATGTATTCGTCCCTTCAAAAAGTGTGGTTGGTTCTGCACAAAACCTTCATCACTATAATCAAATCTCATATGCTGGTGTCGGGCTGTCAGTTTCATAGCAACTGATCTGCTTGACCCTCATACGTCGAATTCGACGGGAGAGAGTCGAGTATATATATATATATATATATATATATATATATATATATATATATATATATATATATGGTATTTAGGCAGCAATCCTTTATTTATATGTTTCATTAAAGACGACAGACAAGGTACTGCGATTAGCATTATATTAAATTTTTCTTGTGTTCGAAAATTGCAGAACATTTGGGCAGTTTCTACACACTCTATGCCCAGAAAAGAAATGAAAAAAAAAACTTGTTAGAACACAAGAAAAATTAAATAAAAATAATTTATTAAATAATCCGTGTGATGATGAAGGCTTTTATCCGCTTTAAAATCGGCGAACAAAGTTCCCCTTAACATTTCTTATATCAGTTGCGCACTCAAGATTATGTAGAAAAGGCATGAATTCATTTTCCCTGCGATATGTGTTTATAGATACATTCGTTTGTACATCAGTATATACGAGAGATGTGTGAAGCGATAAATTGTGCCGATTATAATAAATCATCGCCATCCGAATATTTTCTTAAACCTTTATCTATATATTATCGATTTACTTTACCAAAGTTTCTCGCGGCAATAATCTTGTGGAAATCATTTCTTTTTCATTTCAGCCTGAAAACTAAGCTTTTGAATGAAAATTACATTTTCCTTCGTCTAGTCATTGATCAAAAAAGCAAAGAAATTATAAACGCGTTCGATTCTACCAACATTTGAACAAAAAAGAATAAAACCTTTAATAAAACACTTAGTGATTTCTAAAGATCTGCAGACGTGACATACAGATGAGGATGGCCGGACAACACATCAGAGAAATAACATTCAAAACAATGTTGTAAGGAGTTCAATTGCATACGAAATAATAAAAAGGAGTCATTTTCGAAATTAAGAAACTTCAAAGAATGTAGAAACGACATGATAAAAACAAAAAAAGATAAAGTAGACTGAAATATATATATATATATATATATATATATATATATATATATATATATATATATATATATATATATAAATCGAAATGTTGTTTCATCTAAGAAATTAAGATGCAAGTTAAAAAAATATATTTCTTAGTTTTGATAAATTATTGAAACTTGTTGAAATAACCGCATTTTTTACTTAGTTATGTGCCATGCGTGATACACGCTTAGGCAATCATGTATCTTTCGATACATGACTGACGAGGCGGATTTTTTCCCGCAGTAGGTTGCCATTTCTTTCTACGGTAGACCAGTTTCCATCCAAGGCTATAGAACCCAGTCTGCCCCTGCAACTTACCCATAGCTTGGGGGTGGGGGAGAAAAGAATTCATACCTTTCCCAAGGGTATTAGCATGTAATTGAATGTAATGGATTCGGCTGTAATTCGAACTCTGCTCTCCGCCTCCTCAATCCGAGCTGCTTTACTCAATCAAGTTTTATTGTTTGGCCACAATTCATTATATGGAAGATAACAGCAACGATTACCTGACTTGAAGAAAAGCAGCATTAATTGATATATTCAAATAGTTCTGCATATTATTACTAATACTTACCTGGTACATGCCGAATAAGGCATTATCATCTCTCAGTTGCGTCTGTGTCTTCGGGCAGAGTGTGACTCAGTGGCGGCTCCGTCTGAGGACAGAAGCACAAATGAGGAAAATCACACTGAGGAGCCCAGCCCTGAGGAATAGATGCCTGAGGCTGCACTCACTCATTGCACTAGAGAAAGGGATCATTGCATAAATGGATGGTTCAATTAAAAACGGATATTTTACAGGTTTCCAAAAATATTTTCAGTTATTTGCAGTAGAATGTTTGTCATTGTGAATAAAAAGATTCAGCCTTAAGTCTTTTTATTTGTTGAATGCGAGTGAAGAGGCCATTTAATAAAATAACAAAAGACGGGATAGACTTTTCAAATAGAGCCCTAATTTTAAACTGCAATCGCATTCGGATTTAAAGATGCAATGAAATCTAGAATTGTAGGCCATTTTAGTTTAAAAGGAAGAAAGTTTAAGATTCCACGCTTTTTTTTTTATAAAATCTAAGTCGTAATACAAAGTAATTTACAGATTCTATCCTGGAATATTAAAAGAAAACCTATTAAACAAATATTTTGTCTCAAAAATAATATTCAGTCAGATAGGTTAGAAGGATGCATAGCACACAGAAACTTTCTTAGAAGTAGTATTGTTTAAAATACTGAACTTAATTATTTTACAAATTATTATTGTCTCGAAATCCAAAACAAAACCTTCACCTTCTTCATTAGACTTACGCTAGTAAATTTCTAATCTTTCCACAATTTCTTTTCAAGAAAAGAAAACTATAAAAACTATAAAATCCTTTTAAATATTAAAAATGCTATTCATATCTTTACATTTTATCAACCTTTTTACCAAGTGTACAATACTTTTCCTATGTTCTTCATTAGATTATTTGTGAATTATTTTGTGGTTGTCCCTTTTTTCGAATATTTACCGTTATTCTTTAAACAAAGATGGCGAATGTTTTTGATATCCGTAATTTGTTCTGGCGTCATAAATGTTTTTAAAGTTTTCTTTTCAAACTTTCCAAAATATTTTGTAACCTGAATTCACTCTTTCCCCATCATACAAAAAGTACAATTTAAATAAAGGAGGAGAATTATTAGTTCAAGTTTGCGAACGAAACCCATCCATTGAGATAGAATCCCTGAGACATTCTCACAATGTCATGACTCACTCGAGCTCAGAAATATTGATATGTATCATTAATTCTTCTCTTTGAAAGGGAAATCTTACTAACATCAACAGAAATGGACAGAAAGAGAATAATTCAGTTCGTCGACGTTTATTTCACAAATAATCCAGCAAGGAACAGATTCAGGTTCCGAGGTTCTTGTATTTGAAGCGAATCCAAAACTAAGACTTTGTAGAAAATTGCCAAATGCGCAAGGAGACAAAAAAGTTACTTTTCTATTTGTAAGAAAAAATAAAATAAAATCTAGCATTAAGGTTTTGTTTTATGAAGTTAGAAAGAAGATGAATTGTCTCAGCAGATGATTAAAAAAACCGTCCTAGTTTTAAGCTAGGAAGAAGAGAAACATAACAGTAATTGCTAGTTGGGAAAAATATATATAAAACAGATTTATGCAAAATAAAACGTTTCTATTTAAAAATAAACCAATATTAATCAATAAAAATGATGATAAAAAAAATAAACGACTTGTGTGTGGAGCGGGAACATAACATTGGTTTACAAAAACAAACAATTTTCCTCTGACGTAAGTAACTGAATATTTTTTTTTCTGGCTGAGACCCGGAAAGAAATTAGTACATACAAGAAATCAAAGGAAATAAAACAAAAACAACAACAAAAACAACAACAAAAACAACAACAACAATAATAATAATAATAATAATAATAATAATAATAATAATAATAATAATAATAATAATAATCGAGGGGTCAATCATACAAAATACTTTTTATATAAAAGCACATTAACCTAAGATGTTAAAAATGACATGACTATATATATATATATATATATATATATATATATTGAGAGAGAGATAGAGATGTATGTATATATTTATGTGCGTGTGTGTGTGGCGAATAAGAGTGAGCACATATTAAACAACTGATGATATTGCGAATAAACATTGAAATATCAATAAAAATACTAATGACAAATAAACTTTTAAAGTTGTCTGATAGGCAAAACTAAATGTTAATGAAAGAAACAGAAGATTAAAAATTGTCCTTCTTGGAACCCTGGCTGAACGCTAAAATTCCATGTAACTGTATCAAATGGTTCGTGGAAAGATGGAGATTATCCAACTGTCGCTTGTAACGATAGGGAAATGTTATATGAAGTGTTTTGACACCACTCATGGCACAGTGGATAAAGATGTTAGATAAATATGGCGACAAAGATGTGGGCAATAGTCTGAATCATGTAAATAGTGTACACACACACACACATATATATATATAATGTAATAAAACAGGAAGCATAATACAGATACGATATTATATATGTATATATCTATATCTATATGTGTGTGTGTGTTTACTTATGTATGTTTGCGGTTGTATATGTGTATGTTGACACCTATTGTATATGAGATTGTGTGTACGTGTAGGTATGGAAACTTGGGTATGTCATTACGGCCACATGAGTTAGTATATGTGTGTATATATGTTTATATTTGTGTATTGCTGTGTGTATATATGTATTTATATGTGAGTATGTGTACATATATGTGTGTATATTTGTGGGTATATATGTGTATATATGTATGTATGTGTATGTATACTTGTTATCATGGAGATATATACGTATGTATATGTTTATGTATTTATGTGTATGTATTTCTGTGTGTATGTATGTATGTATATATATGTATATGTGTGTGTGTATATATATATGTGTGTGTAAAGAAAAATTATTATATATATATATGTGTGTGTGTATGTGTATGTATATATATATATATATATATATATATATATGAGGTGGACATCGAAGTTACCTATGGGTGTTGACTTTGATGTCCGATTTTATATTTACATATACTATTTTAATATATTAAATAATATTATTTTTAATCATTTTTATCTTTGTATATTTGCTCGCTTAAGTTATATTTCAATAAGTGGTTAGCATTTGTGTAATGACACTTTCAGTCTTAAATATTTATTGGTTGTAGTATCCGATTGTCTGGGTCAATGTCTGTGGATGTGTGTGCATGTATTTATGGTTGTCTATGTGCATGGAAAGTGCATTCACTTTTAATTGTGTATGTATGTACGTTTGTGTTGGTTTCCATCCCCCCAACTTCCTTTTTTTTTTTTTTTCATGAACGACCGTGGAGATGTTCTCTGTCTCGTCTCTTTTTGTGTGTGTGTGTATATATATATATATATATATATATATATATATATATATATATATATATATATATATATATATATATGTCTGGGTGCTTATATATTATAATCTGATTGCGTTTGTTTTACGCGTGAGTTTTGGACCCCATTCACACACTCTTAGGATTAAAATGTATACATTGTCAAAGGACCGGATATAAAATTAGCTAAAGTAACTTCAATGAGAAATAAATTGAATAACATATATATTTCTTCTTTTCTTCTCAGTAATTTTATAGTTGTAAACTTAATAGCGATTAAATTTTGATTTTGAAATTAGCAGTTTTTAATTTTAATATTAAATTTTATCATATAATTTAGTAATTATTGGTTAGAATAAATTCTCTACCCATATTTTAAACATCTGAATAGATATTATAACATGACTTCGTTGTCAAGCTTTTTGAATTTTCCTATACTTGTATTTTGATTGGTCCATCTAGCTTTTGTTACAACGTTTTCCCCTTGCGAAGGATTGTTAATTAATGTGAAACTTTTAAAACCATTTATTTTACATTCAACATCATCACTTGATAAGACACCGAGGGTGTTGAAACAAAATGGGTATTTTTGTAGTGATTTTATAACATATTTATGTTATAAATTTTTAAAAATAAATAATTATATATATATATATTTGTAGTGTGTAGCAGTATATATATATATATATATATATATATATATATATATATATATATATAATTAAATGTTCACTTATCTCTACTGTACGGTTCGTGCAATTACATGCATTCTTCAAGGGACTTGATTTCAGAAATCATATTTTTACTTAAAAGGCACATAAAATATTGAGAATATCTCATCACATATTTTCGATCTACGTATGTGATTTCTTGAAGAACTGGAAGAGATGGAAAAACCTAACTTAAAAAAGATAGAAATGCTGAATAGATTCTTCATCCACATTAATTGGCTGATTATGATCACATGATCAGGCATAGTAATTTTTCCGCTCAAAATTGATGACCATAAAATTATGTTGTCAAAAATTATGAAAAATTATATGATCATCAATCTTTGGCTCAAAAATGATCAATTTTAAAGGATTAAATGTGTGTATGTGTGTGTGAGTGTGTATGTGTATGTGTAGGGATAACTGTTTATCGCCATTAGAATAATGATATTAATAAAAATAATAATAATGACACCGTTCTAGTGTGTGTGTGTATGTGTGTGTGCGTGCGTAGGGATAGCTGTTTATCGCCATAAGAATAATGATATTAATAATAATAATAATAATAATAATAATAATAATAATAATGACTACGTTCCGATGTGTGTGTGAGTGGATAGTCCTTGGTAAATGTCCCTTGTTACTGTTTGTTAAGACGTGGTGTGTATTTTTGAATAAATATATTTTTATTTATTTGTGTTTAGTTTTGATATTGTCTGGACAAAAATAAACTTATTTGTTGCATCTAGGTTTAAATGTCCACTCAAGCGTATCTCTGTTCTGGTGGGATCTCGTATTTCTTGGCGAAGAATTTTCATTATGTTTCTGAAATTGAGTTTGGTTTTGCGCGATATAATTCTTATTACATCCTTTACATTCAATAGCATAGATTAGACTTTTTGATGAACAGGTGAAATGATTTATAATAAAAAACAATGTTTGCCCTGATTTAAATTTATATATTGTGTCTTCAATGAGGTTAATGCAATTCTCGCTGTTGGTGTTGGATTTGTGGCGGGTAATTTGGCGGTGGTGAGGAGGGTTTTTTTTTAGGGATTTTGGTTGTCTTTCACTTTACATTATTTTATGTGCTTCCGGTGTCTTTTTCCATTTTGGGGTTTTCTTTCAATTCTGGGATTTTCTTGTGGAATAATATAATGTGGAATAATAATAATGTTGTATACTTCAGTATTTATTGGTTTGTAAGTTGAGATAGACGATCACGTATTGAAAGTAAATTAAATTTTTGTTTGTAATTCTTGAATATCTGCTGCTTTGGCACGTTCTATTCCGTTATGTATTAATAATGACGGGTTCTCTCTTTTAATGTTTGGAGACTTTTATTCGGCGTTTCATGGCTTGAGACAATTCTGTAAATTCTTCTCACTAGATTAAATGGAATATTTGTTTCGTGTGTTTTGGATGGCTTGGAGTAAATAAGATGAAATAATCTATTGTTTGTGGTGGAAATTAATAAAATCATATACGCTAACGATCATAGCCTATATCGAGATGACGGCTTGATATTGGTCTTAGATAAAAGAGAGAAAAATAAAATAAAGAAATAATTATTTAAGCTTTTCAATGAGCTTGGTTTCAATACCGAAGTAGACATGTATTAAAAGTGGTCCAATACCTCGCTATTGAATTAAATCGTATAAATAAAAGAGTATTCCCTTATATAAAACCTCACAGTAGACTTGTTCTATGTCGACAGTTTGTCGAAATAGGTTATACATCTGGGGAATTTAATAGATTATCTAGAAATATCTCAAATATGGCAGTATTAGAAAAAAAAACAAAACAAACGGGACTATGATAGAGTTTACATAAAGAAGTGCATAAGGCCAAATTGTTAATTAAACCAATTATAACATATGTAAAAAACAAACAAGAAAAAAGAAAAAAATATTTAGTTTAAACACCCATTTTAATTCAGAGGTGAAAACGAAAATGGATAAAATATTTTCAGCATTGTTAAATAAACATTTCCCCAGAAATTCCATGTTACTCAAAGTTTTCTATAAAAGCACTGTAAAAATCAGTTACAGTTGTATGTGAAACATGGGAAAAATAATAAAATGGCAAAATGATAAGAAGTTGGACATGGAGAGAGCGACTGCGAAAGCATCCGAGGGAAAATGCAATTACTAAGATGCAGCAAATTTTCCATTGAACCATAACTGCCTAGTAGAAAGTTTTGTTTACAGAGCTAATATAGAGCCTATAAAGGGCTAAGAAAAAGTATACTTATAGTTTCACAGAAGGAGCATTTAAATTGAGTTGTTAGAATCCCGAATCTACCTTAAAGCTAGGAAGGTACAGAAACAACACAATTAATTGCTAGTTATGTATGGAGAGTAAAAGAAAAAATAATAAAAGTAGCATTGGGAAATGGGATGTGTTGAGAAAAATACCTGGTCATTTAACATGAGGAATAAGATGTGTAAATTATGCCAAGAGAAGAAATTGGCTATTATGCTGTATCCTGAATAGCATGAGCTGCTTAAGCTGATGGAGATCATAATCGCATGCAAGGATGCAAGGATATTCCTCCGAGTACTTATATAAAACATGTCAATTATCTTGTCTTTCTTTCTTTCTTGCCTTAAACAGTGACATAATCGTATATATAAGAGAGGCTTGGGATGGAATATCAAATTATACTGCCTGACGACAGTACCTGATTGGTAGAAGGAAGATTGGTTTTCTAAATATTTTTGACATATATATATATATATATATATATATATATATATATATATATATATATATATGTGTGTGTGTGTGTGTGTGTGTGTGTGTGTATTGATATAATAGGAAATAACTTTTAACTCGATGATCGGAACTTCTTTAGTATTTTTGTTTTTATTTTTAAAAACAGTGCTCGATACAGAAGTAGAGCCTAGATGATAATTATATTTAAAAAAATATGATTCCATCGCTACACAGAAATTACTATGTTTCGAAACTGGTCATCAGTATTCAGGTTTAATTTCAATATTAAACCCTAACTACCGGGTGGCAGTCTCATCGTCAGGCGATGTTTGGAATAACTATGTTGCCGAATGTTTTAATCGGTCACCTTCCATTATAAGGGTACTAGGTTGGCAGGTAGCTGTCTGCTGCTTCCGACTGGTTGCTAGGGGACAGAACTCTTTGATAGCGTTTAGAGAGGATGCTGAGATCAACAGTCGCATAATATCTGGGTATATGTAGTGCCATGTTGCGCATGGGAGGGAGCATTATTCTCAGCTCTCAGCCACACACTAGCTTGTTGGTATTGCCATTGAAGATAGATAGTGACAATTATGTTGATCTTTTTCCTCTCTCCTCAAAACACATCTTATGGAAATCACAACAAAAAGAATTAAAAATTAAACCAACTAACAAAAAACTACCTACCCTCTCCCCGATCTTCTTTCTCCAATATTCGCGGTATCCATTCCAACCTCTGTAGCGTAGAATCTTTCCTCTTGGAACAGGCGCCGGATATCTTTGGCCTTTGTGAAACCATGTTGAATTCTTCCATTGCTACCAATGAATTCCTGCTTGCAGGGTATCTTCCTCTTTGCCGAAATGATTACAGCTTCCATATGTATGACGTTGGTGTTTACATCCGGGATAATCTGCCGATGGCCAGAAAATTGTCTCTCAAGGCTGCTGAATACTCTTTCATATGCTTCCGTCTTTCACTACTAAACTCTGTCAGCTATCTCTTTTTCCTTTTTTGCTCCGCCTCTTCCCACGACAGCAGTATATTAGACAGTATAGAATCGCGTCCTGGTACACTACTAATTATCCGAAATAATTCTGGTAGTCAAGCTAAAAGGAAAACCTTTCAACGTAGCTATCATAATAGTGTATGCATCGAGATCCCAAAGTAAGGAATTTTTCTATTCCATATTAGACAATTCCAAGGCTTATTACAAATCACAAAAGTCATAAATATCATGAGAGACCTGAACGCCAAAATAGGCAGAGAGTGAGAGGAGGGGAGATAGCTGGCAAATTCGGATTAGGAACTCGCGACGCAGGTCGAGAAAAATGGATCCAATGGTGTCCGGCCAATGATCAGGTAATATCCAACACATGCTTCCAAGAGCATCCGAGATGATTAAGGATACGGAGAAGTACAGGAGGAAAAACTAAAAACCAAATGGACTACATCAAAATCAACAAAATATTCAAGAATGCAATGGTTTACTGCAAAACCTACCCAAGTGCCGACTGAGGAAGCGACCATCGCTTTGTTATATGTAAACTAAGAGTGAAACTAGGGAAACTGAAAAAGTCTAACCCAAATTGCAATACATCAAACTCCTGAACGACCAGAACCAGAAAGAAAAAATATATGGACAGTTTGAAAAGAATATATGAAGGGCAAAATGAAAACGGAAACTCGAAATGGGACGTGCTAAGAGAAGCTTTACTGATATCAGCAAACGATATCATCCCAAAGGAGAATGGACGAAGAAGAAAAAATGAATGGATCACAGATTCTCGACATAATACAAAGGAGTCAGAAAACTTTGCCAAGATAAGGAAAATGAAATACAGAAAACTACACAACGAAATAAGGACCAAATGCAGGCAGGCTAAAAAAGAGTGACTAAACAAAAAATGTGCAGAAATAGAGATTGAGTACCACAGACAAAGGAGATATGCATAAACAAATAAGGGAACTAACAAGAAAGAAGATTTGCTAGGCCACAGGCTGCGTAAAATCCAATGATGGATCGCTCATATTAGAGAAGGAAAAAAATCATCAGCGCTGGAACGAATATATTGGAGAATTCTTCAATGACAAAAGAGAACAACCGGCAATACACAGAATTACCGACGAGCCTGAAATTCTAAAAACCAAAGTAGAAGCTGCACTGGCCAAATTGAACAAAAACAAGGTGGCAGGGCCAGACGGAATTGTAACAGAGATGCATAGACAAGATTACAGAAATAATAAATGAAATCTACAACAGTGGGGGCATACCAGAAGATCTCAGCAGATCTATTTTCATAGCATTGCCCAAGAAACCATGCGAAAACGAATGTGAACTCCACTGAACATTCAGCCTAATGAGCCACATAAGAAAACTCATCATCCGTATTCTGATGAATAGAGCGCGCAGCAGAATCAGGCCAAAGATAGGACAAGAACATTGCGGGTTAAAGACAGCGGAACAAGGAACGCGATATTCATGCTCAGAATGTTATCAGAAAGAGCAATACAAATGCAGAAGGACGTGTAACTATGCTTTATACACAAAAAGGTGTTCGGCAAAGTACGCCACAAGGATCTGTTGGAACTTCTCAGCAACCTTGATACATTCGGTAAAGATATTAGAATAATCAAAGACCTATACTGACAGCAAAACGCCCAAATAAAAAAAAATGAGTTCAGCAAAATAGAAAGGGGTGTAAGACAAGGAAATGTCTTCTCGCCGGACTTATTCAACCTACACAGCAAGGCAATTCTGAGAGAATTAGAATTCCTACCAGGATTTACCATTGGCAGCCACAATCTTAACAACATAAGATACGCAGATGACGCAGTGCTGGAAGGAAATTACTAAAAAAAAAAAAAAACTCCTACAGAACGTAGCGAAGAAGAGCGACAAGAAGATACAAAGCAAAATCTACGAGAAGACAGAATGTATAGTCATCAGCAAAAAGATGAGCCCGAAATACGATTGACGGGTCGGAGACACTAAAATCAAGTAGGTGCGGAAATTTAAATATCTGGGAAGTTTTCTGACCGAGGACGGTAACTGCGACGCTGAGATCCGAAGACGTATTGGAATGGGTAAAGACGCATTCTAAAAGCTAGGCAGAGTATTACAGGACAAGAAAAATTCGTTGGTAAAAAAAGAAGACGCACTGAGCAGCTACGTGACAGCTGTCTTCTTTTACTGCAGCGAATATTGGACGGTCTCCTCAAAGATGAAGAAGAGGTATGGTTTTACAGAAGGATGCTAAGGATATCATGGACCGTGCGTGCGAGCAAAGATACGGTTTTGGAGAGGATGCAAACAAAGAGGAAACTTATAATTAACTTCAGGAAGAGACAGCTGAAATTTGTTGGACACTTAATGAAAAAGTAGGGCTTGGAAAATCTGATATTCACAAGGTGGATAGAGGGAAGAGGTCAAGGGAAAGAAACACGTGATATACTCAGCGTGCTTAAACAAGTGGATGGCAGAACAGGGCCTGGAGTAGTAGCAACAAGACAAACCTTATTGAGAGCTACACGCGATAAGAGGAAGTGGAGAGCCATGATCGCCTACGTCCTGAAGCGAAACGGCACATAAAAGAACATGGAAAAGGCACTTGCTCTCCCCCCATCTGCGAATATCTTTGTCTTCGGTGACTTTAATACTCACCAAGACTAGAAACATTCAAAAGGTATTAGATTTGCCGGTAAACAGACATTAAATTTCTACATTGCCCAGTCCCTTACTGAAATCGTAGATTTCTTTACTCGTTTCCCTTGCCAAACCGAGCTATTTCTTAACTCCTCTCTTCGCTCGTACCGAGCTTCACAATATTGCCCTCTTGGTAACTCTGACCACTCTGTGGTAAGTATTGATATCTCCTTCCAAGAATCCATTTTACAGGAACCTCCAATCCATAAAACCTCTTTCCGTTACAAGCATGCCCCTTGGACTGATATCTTAACCTCCCAATTGAAAATTTCGCCATAGCGTTTTCATCTCTTCTCAGAAATACCAAGTAATGCCGCATTCCTCACTATGGCTCGGTCGCAACATCACACAAGAAACTATTTTCCGGCTTTACCAGAGTGACGGTTCTCGCCATAACATGTACCTATTTGCTATTTGTAACAAATGTATGTCCTCAAAGCAGCTAAGTCCCTATTTGCTGAGAGAATGGGGCACTCTCGTGACTATTAGTGTCTCTGTAATAGGGTACTAAATAAGTACAAAGTGTATATCGCTCCACTCTTCAAGCGATTTGAGTTGTTATCATCCTCTGCTGATAAAGCTAAATGCTTTGCGCGTAAAATCTCAAACTCTACTCTTGACACATCTGGAGTATTACTGCCTAATTTCCAAGTTGAAGGTGATACTCTGTTGAGTGATATACATATAACTCTTTCTCTGCTATCATCTCTAATATGTGTAGAAGTCAATTGACTTATCTGCTAACATGGCTGCATTCTTGTGTCTTATTGGAAAAGCAAGCCAGCTAATTTTACCTCATTTATAGGAGATTACCTAATGCACCAGTTGGGTTGGTCCATTTTGCTAAAATAGACCAACACATTTGCATGAGTGGTCTCTATTCACCCATATATCTCTCCATTAATGACTCACGTCAGCTTTTTACTTGGGACTACACCATTCTACTTTTGTGTCAGATCACTGGCAAGCTAACCAATATACTACAACATGCATCCCCGCAAAGTATGTAGACCCGATGGTATCTCTGTAATAGTCATTAAGAAGTATGCTCCTGTTCTCTCTAAACTGTATAAATGCCTCGCTGCCTGCTGGAAGTCATCGTCTGTTATTCCAGTTTTAAGAACTTTGGTCAACCGTTCGACCCATCCACTTATCGGCCTATTAGCCTTCTGCCACTTTTTTGGAAACTTCTAGATGCCCTAATCTATGCTGAATTGGTTCCTCATTTCTCAGACAAGCAATACAGCTTTCGTTTTTCCAGATCAACTACTGATGTATTAACGATAATTGCGGAAAGCGTCTATCATGCTCTAGATAAAAACGGTGAAACCAGGGGAGTAGCATTGGACATCTCGAAGGCCCCCTGATAGTGTAAGGCATTCAGGTCGACTCCACAAGCTGCAAAGTTACGGTATCTCTGTGTAATTGTGAAATGAAAGTTGTCCTCAATGGTCACTCACCTACATCCTTTCGTACTAACGCGGGCATCCCTCAGGGCTCCATCTTTGGTCCTAATCTGATATTAATTATTTGTTCTCGACTTCACGTGAAAAATTCTACGAAGTATATGTAAAGTACTATTAGAAAGTATTTTAAAAGCACATCTTATTAACAACAAAACAATGTCTTTGTTCAGATATTCAAATATAAAATAGACATTATTTACATTATTCGGACTATTGTCCCCATCTTTTTCGTCCTATTTATTAGAACGTTTCGGGCCGTTTTACGCTCCGGCCTTCTTCAGGTGGTTGGAATATCGAACTGAACCTTTTATTTCACTCACTGTGGTAGGCTATTCTAGTTCCACGTGCCATGTTTTAATAGATGTCACTTATCAGTTATCTCCTGTTCTCCACTGTCTTAACCGAGTATTGAACTCACACTCTTTGGGTCTTGTCACTGGATCTAGCCAAGGCCTTTATCCACTGTGCCATGCGTCCTAGGAGGTACGGTGGAGTAGTGGATATCGGCTTGGATTGAGGAATCGGAGAGCCGAGTTCGAATTCCAGTCGAATTCATTACAATCACTTACGTGCTAATACCCTCCTCTTCTTCTCCCTCCAGCTTTGGGTAAAATAGCAGGACAGACTGGGTTCTATAGCCTTGGATGGCAACTCTAGGAGAAGGACAACTCTGAATTTAAAACCTGCAGAGGGTCGTTTGGGAACCTTGTGGCATTCGGTGCACCAGGTCTCTCCAAAAAGTGTGGATGGTTCTTCACGACGCCTTCACCACTATAATCAAATCTCATGTGCCGGTTTCGGGCTGTCGGTTTCCTGGAAACTGATCTGCTTGACCCTCATACGTCGAATCTCGACAGGAGAGTCGATCATATATATATATATATATATATATATATATATATATATATATATATATATATATATATCAAAGGAAAAAGCTTAATACATCAAAATTCGGTAATAAATTTATTTCAGCGGTTAAGTTTTAATACCTGCCTCATTAGACTGAAACTAAAAGATGGTTTAATTTTATCCAGACAATATGTGAAAAATTATTTTAAAAATAAAACACAAGAGAACACAAAGTAAAGTCTAAATTACTTGATCTAGAAGATTTTTTCTGGGGATTTATGTTTATTTTCAGACCGGAACTACCTACACAATAGATTCTTCCAGATCTATATTAAGTATGTGACACAACACTCTACAGAGAGAGAGACAGAGAGACAGTATTGGACGCTTGCACTATCTCTGTAACCTGTTGCTAATATATGTTTCTTACATCTAATCCGTGTTCCGTGTTTTCCTTCTGTGGTCCCGACTTTGGCTCCACATCAGTGGCGACGAGGATTGGAGAAACGCACTCACGGCAAAACCTCAATACCTTACTAGTTCCACATCTGTGTCGACGAAGAATTCGAGAAACGCATTCACGCCGAAAACCGCAATACCTTGCCAGTCTCACATCAGTGGCAACAGAAATATTCGAGAATTTCGCTCACACCATATCAATAGCGACAGAGTACTCGAAAAATACACAGAAACTCCACGCGTTGCCACAGCAGTGTTGAACGAGAAATTAAGCTGTTATTAATACATTAGCGATTTAAACGCAACACCCAGCGTTTACATATAAAAAAATATATATTCCAATACTAAGCATCAGTGACGAACTAGCAATTCGACATCTACGGAATATTAAAGTCTGTCCAAATAACAATACGAGAACGATTTCTTACACACCCACACACGAAAAAAAAAAAAAAAAAATAACAGTTTGTTCGTAAAACAAACTGACAACACAAGAGCAGAAGTACTACCATTGTACTCAAGTTTTCGAAAAAAACTATCTAAAAATTTTTTTATGTAACTGAGTTGAACTCGGGCATAAAATTATTCTCCCCTCAAATTCACTGAGGTGATATATATATATATATATATATATATATATATATATCAGTGTGGTGAAAATTTATACAATTACGTTAAAATTAACGGAACTACGGAATTGCAAAAAAGCTAAACACATAATTAGTTTATTTAATAATTGTCTGTTCATATTTTGTTTTTGTAAAAGAAAAAAAAAAGAAAAAATTCAAGATTTTTTTGTGTACCTCCCCTTGGTACACGGGTTTCAAAGCAAAAAAAAATCGCTCTCATTTTTATCTGTCTACAAATGGAAGATTTTCAAAAAGTAATTGCCCAAATGCTAAAAGTAAATTTGGATCAGCAACAAAAATCAGAAGAAAGACAACAACAACTATTTTTGGAATTACATAAACAACAAATGGAATTCCAACGAATTACGCTTCAGAATGCTGAACTACAACAGAAAAAACTTAAAGAATTACTCGTAAATGCATTAAATGCATTAAAACTCTGAAAAAGATACAATATTCTCCCAGAGTACAATCTACAATTCAATGGAAATCTTTGAATACGTACCAGAGAACGACAAAACGTTCGAGGCTCTTTACAGGCGCTACGAAGATATTTTCAACGTAGACTGTGAACAATGACCCAGTAAAAAAAAAGGTACGTCTACTATTGAGAAAACTGGGAACTACAGAACATAGTAGGTTCATAGACTTCATACTACCCAAGAAAACCACTGACTTGGATTTTTCAGAGACTTTTAAGCCCCTATCGGAACTATTCGGGCCTAACACAACCTTGTTCCACAAATATTGGAAATGCCTGAACATAGTCAAAGACAACCAGCAAGATTTTCTAACGTTTGCAGCATTGGTAAACAAGTTCTGTATTGATTTTAAACTAGCGGAACTGACTGACGGTGGTTTTAAGTGCTTAATTTTCGTACAAGGTCTAGTATCAGCAGAAGACGCCGAAGTCAGACGACGGGTACTGACTAAGCTTGAGAACGAACAAGGATTGACTTTCCAAAAACAGGCAGAGGACTGTCAAAGAGTAATATCTGTAAAGCGTGACTCAAACACTTTCGAGGAATCAAGTGTAGCTCAGAAGCAAGTCTACCTCCTATTCCCCTCAAAAAGACAAAAGGCAAACCTCATGTCCTAAATTACGCAGTAACCAAAACCCAAATAGGTTAAAGAAACCGCCCGGACCACGTTACCATTGTGGTAAATGGCATTGATGGAAATTCTGTCCAGTTAAGAACAAAAAATATTGCAAAAATTTCAATAAAAGTGGGCATACGTTAACTTCGTGTTGGTACGCCAACAGAACGAGAAAACCCCAAAATAAAATTAGGCAAGCTCAATCTGACAATATTGTCGATAGGAATTTAAGAAAATATGTAACTGTGGATATTTTCAATAAGTCCATTAAATTCCAGCTTGACTCGGGTTCTGATCTTTCAACCATTAACTGGCGTACTTGGCGAAAATTAAACAAGCCGACCTTATTAAAAACGGATAAAACAGCAAAATCCGTAACTGGCGAAAAGATCAACATTTTAGGCGAGGTAATACTTACAGTAACACTAAATGGAGTTACTAAAAAGCTCAAAGCCTATGTATTGAAAACTTCAGATAACTTATTTGGAACTGATTGGATAGAAAAATTCAATCTTTGGGATTGCCCAATGAGCACATTTTTTCGCAAGATACAAAGTACAACGTCCAATTTGGTAAATCTAAAAAAGGAACTCAAACAACAATTTCCCCAGTTTTTTTTTCAGGCGGCCTTGGGAAAGGTACTAAAATGAAAACTAAGTTTAAGGTGAAGGACGGTACACAACCGGTATTCAAAAAGAAATGAAATGTCCCTTTCGCTGCTCTAGAGCAAATCAACAAAGAGTTAGATTCGAACAAGCAGGTATTCTGTCAAAAACAGATTTCAGCGAAAGGGCAGCACCTACGGTCTACGTAAAAAAGGAGTCCAATCAAATACGAGTATGCGTAGATTTTTCTACAGGGTTAAACGATGCCTTGCAAGATCACCACTATCCTCTCCCAAGCCCTGAAGAAATTTTCAATAAACTCAATGGGGGAAATTTTTTTTCTAAAATTGACCTCTCGGACGCATACCTTCAGATAGAGGTGGAAGAACAAAGTTCCAAATTGCTCTGCATAAACCCATAGAGGGTTGTACAAATACAATAGACTGGCTTTTGGAGTAAAGGTTGCGCCTGCAATTTTCCAGCAGGCCATGGACGCCATGCTGGGCGATCTTGACTACGCAACAGCCTATTTGGATGATATACTGGTTACACTAACATATAGTAAACTTCGCTTACACTATCTCTGTAACCTGTTGTTAATATATCTTTCGTACATCTAATCCGTGTTCCGTGTTTTCCTTCTGTAGCCCCGACTTTGGCTCCACATCAATATTATTGAGGAGAGGAGTTGAGGGGAGTGGGTAAGAAAAAAGAGAAGGAACATGTCATCACACTGAACAGAGGTAGTTTGGTTTCGTTTGGTTTGTTGTGTTTTACGGCATATCAACCTCAATGGATTATTTAATGCCAACAAATTTTTTATTGCTTGTAATATTTTGTTTTATCAAAAATCTATTTCTGGTAATAATTTTTTCCTCAAAAATGTATTGCTAGTAATATTTTTTGTTCTTCAAATTTTTTTTTTTATTGCTGATAATTTTTTGTTTTTTACAAAGTATTCCTGGTATTAAAACCCATTTTTACCACAGTTTCGGGATCAGCTATTTGCCCGTATTTGGGACCCTAACACGTACTACCACCCCGGGTCAGAGTGGATCTGGGAACACCAGCAATTAAGAGGTGGCCCTACGCTCCTCAAAACCTCTTGATCAAAGGTCTTGTTGTTGGATGTAGTTTATCACCTTACCTAGGACGCGGATGTAGTTTATCCTTATATCCAGGATGGAATGAACAGGGGTGGTAGGGGGAAGTACAAATCACAGCTGATGAAATACATTGCAATTAAAATCAAAATTTATATCATCATCTAATTTACATTGATATAATAATAATCATAATCATATATATATAAAGAAAGAGTGAAAAATTAATGATATATTATATAAGAAACCTTAAATGCAATATATCTAATTTATCTTAATAATTATAAAATACATCATATATATATGTATGCGTGTGTGTGTGTGCGTGTGGCGTATACATAAAGAACAATATGCAAATATACACATCTATACAAACACATAAGTAAACACATGTATACAATGCATGCACATACACAGGTTGTTGAGGTTTAAATTCTAGTTTGGTTTTGTTACCCTCTACCGTTAAATTCTTCTCGTATTCTTTCTTTTTTCCTCAAAAATTATTGTACTAGAAGAGTTTCTAGATAACCTAGACTCTATACTCTCGGGATGTGCTTATTTATATTCGGAAGGGGGGCGATCGTTGGATCTAATTTTAACATATTCGAACTTTGCGTTAGGTTTCATGTACGGGAAGACACTGCCAGTATGACGATTCAATTCTACGTCCAGATAGTTAATGATTTAAAAAAAAATATTTTGACTTCTATTTCAAAGCCGAAACTTTTATAGAGTTTGAAAAGCTCTTTTCTAATGGAGTCATTAGTTGTTCTGTTGTTTGGCGTTGTCATCCCTATATAGACCGTGATTGTTTATATGAACGATTTTGTTAATTTCATATAAAATATTTATGCCTATTCATTCAGAAATCTCAGCACCATCAAAAGAACCTTGTGGTACATCAAATCTTTTTTTATCCAGTTTGCTCCATTATGGAATAAAATGGATTTGCGGCAATGTAAATTTATTTCCGTTTGGTCAGATGTTCTGTTTACAAAGACTTTGTCGAAATGCAAAGCCTCCAGTAGACCGGATATAGATTAGTAAAATTCTTTGTCATATTTTATAAATTCATGTTTTTTATTATTGACCTTGGAAGGGAACCGAGAAATGCACCCACTTGTGTTCTTCCACTGATTGGCTTGTGTGGTAATACTTGTAAATCGCTTATTTTTTTCACTATTTCTTTGGGTTATTTTACCAAGTTCCGTTTTGGTTGGGTTTATTAGGCGAAAAGAGGGGTTATTTGGGAATTCATTCTTATGGTCCTTTATGGTTAGAAATGCTTGCTTATAGCAAATTATATCGACCCTGTCAGTTATCTCTAATTTGTTGGTCATATTTTTTCGCCTCTTCGTTTATATTTTTAATGTACGGGTCTGGTGCTTGTTTGTAAATTTTTATGACCCCCTCGTTTGCTTTTTTTCTTGTAAGTTTCCGGGTGCATGGTGTAAATATTTGTTGCTTTGTTGCCTTTAATTAGAATATTTTTTGTTCTTTTTACTTCTGCAGTTAATAGTTTTTTGAAATTGCTAATAACATTTGCGAATTTGATTATGTCAATAACGCTAAGTATATCTTTTTCAAATATAGCTAGTTCCTCAATAGCAGGTGGGTATTTCTTAGTTTTAAAATTGAAATTTTCCATCGTTTCTTTGTATTTCAGATACTTATTTAAAGAAAATAATGCCTTCCATCTTATCCTGGTGAGAAATTCTTCAATCTGTTGTAACAAAATTAACAAGTATTCCTCCTTGTTTGGAATAGGAATATTTTTTTTAGCGAATGCGGTATCTTGAATTCTTGCATTATGTCTTTGATCCGTGGATAATGACAAATTGCCCTGCGCTTGAAAAAATAATAATAGTGGTGCGTTCAAAAATATATTTGTGTGAAAACGAATTAATACATATAAAATATAATGTATGCAAGAGTATGTCCGTTAAGAGGGTACGTGAAAGTGTAAACAAAATGCACTGTGAATGAAAGTGCCCACTAATACAGGAGCGAGCGTTAATACATAAAAGGTTAATGGCCAGTGTTGAATCAGACCAGGAAGCAGTAGTATTAAAAAGTCCTCAATGCACGCATGAAAAAATAAAATAAAAAATACCATGTAGGTCTTTTAACTTTAAAAATCAGGTGGTCAGTTGAATACGCGACTTTGGTTTCGACCTTACGGTGCCATCAGGCAATTTTTATCAACTGACCACCTAACATTTTTTATTTGAAAAAAAAAAAATAACACACAAAGAACGCTACGTTATTTTTTCAAAAATAAATAAACGCACGCGATCATACCCATGGCGTTAAGTGTAATAGAAGGAAAAGAAAAAGAAGAAGATAAAAGGCGAAGAGAAGGAGAGAAAATCAAGCGTATCGTAAATGTATAAAGAAAAGGGAGAAGTAGAAAAGAAAAAACAAAAAACAGATGTAAAGTGAATGTAAGAAAGAGTGTATCGTAAATGTAAGGAAGAGTGGAAAATGAAGAAAAGAAGACATATTTCAAATATAACAGTGGGGTTTTAAAATACATTTTTTATCCAGCTTCATATTCACCTAATAAAAGTTTTTAATATGAAGCCAACGACTTAAAATTTCGGATTTCTGGTTTAAAAGATTTTTTGGATCTGGAAATGTCATAATCGCTAATTTCTCAAGTTGACATATATTGCAAATCCGGTTATGATTGTGTTGTAGGGTTGCTTTTTTGAAATTTTCCACCTGGCGGACTGTTGTTTTTTTTTCTTTTAAATTCCATATATAGATAGAAAATTTGGTCGAGTATCGAAGATTTGCTAGCTTAAACGATAATCTATGTTTACACCATCAACGCTCAAAGAACATTCTGTATGTCCTATATACGTTTTATTTTGATCGTTAATATCTGTTACTTCTGCTTTATAAATTATAGTTTCTGTTTTACAAGCTCCATTTAATGGGCATCTATCCTTATTTTTGAAGTTGGATAAATTACTTGTTATATGTTGCTGAACGTTAGTTTTGAGATTTCTGTTATTTTGTTTATTATAGCTTCTAAATTAGTAGTGCAAGTAGTAACTTAAAAGTTAAAATGTAAAATAGTTAAATTATTATTCAAGTTGCTTAATAAACACTTTCCAAAAAATTCAGAATTATATAAGCTATTCAATAAAAATACAGTTAAATTAAGCTACAGTTGCACTAGTAATTTAGAAGCTATGATAAATAAACAAAATACCAAAATTTATACATTTTAAAAAGAGATCTTTGGAAATGGAGGAGTAAAAATCTATTATGTCTAATTAAATAAATGTGGTCTTTATTTTTAATATTATGGAACCATTTTATTGTATCGGAAGAATCTTTCCACAAATTGTTATTAGAAGATTCTTGTATTCTGATGATTATTCTTTTAATTATATTTTTATGAAATTAAACCTAATTCAGTTTTGGAAGGATTGACTAATCTAGATTGCAGGTTGTTATCGAAATTAGGTTTGTGGTCTTTAAATAGTAAATAAGCATTTTACAAGTACATTTTCCCTATTCTGTCATCAATATTGAAGTTTTTGGAAAATTAGCGGCAACCTGGTTAATAATAGAAATTGAATTATCATTTTGGTCAAGTTTGTAAGTTTTGGTGATTTTTTTCTGAGAGAAGTTTGTAATTGTTGGAGGAATTGATTTTATAAATATTTTTCGATTTGTCAACTTCGACCCATGTATTATTAGATTTTATTTAATAGCTTCAATATCTTTGTTCACATAATGTAGAAATTCTTTCGATGGTTTTTTAAAGCTATTGTTTTTGAATTAAATTTAAAATATTCACTTGAAAAGGGTTTAGGTGTTTGTTGCTTAGTAGAGTCTTTTGAGATTCTAGATTGTAATTTTCTTTTTTTCCAGAGTAGTGTTTCGGAAGGGTTTAAGTAAAAATATGTTTTCCAGTGTAGTCTTTCTATGAGGTCTACCATTTTATCCGCGAGAGACTGAGTGAAAGATTGTAAAGAAGAGAGTAGAGAATGTTCTTTAAAAAATAGTCTGCATACATAGATAATTAAGATTTTCCAAATTGGAGGCTTATATATATATATATATATATATATATATATATATATATATATATATATATATATATATATATATATATATATATATATATATATATATATATATATATATATATATATATATATATATATATATATATATATATATATATATATATATATATATATATATATATATATATATATATATATATATATATATATATATATATATATATATATATACACGTGTGTGTGTGTATGGTTAGAAAGTTCGCTTTCTGACCATGAGACCCGGGTTCGAATCTCACCATAGTCGATTTGTCAGGAAGGCGA
Source organism: Acanthosepion lycidas (assembly GCA_963932145.1). NCBI lineage: Eukaryota > Metazoa > Mollusca > Cephalopoda > Sepiida > Sepiidae > Acanthosepion > Acanthosepion lycidas. The sequence continues at coordinate 111,646,943 of OZ010589.1, read as the reverse complement.
CTTCCTGATGTTATCGGACTAGATCGAGGTCGATCCCAGCGCGCGGCACCTTCGGAAAGTGCCTGAAAACCATACCACGGGTTGACTCAAGCTTTGTGAGTGAAAACGGGTAGACGGAACTCTTGTGGGCCGTCAATAGCTGCACTAGCACGAAGCCACAAGTCATCGTGGTCAAGGACTTGAGCGTGCTGACCTTGTTCAAATTGTTGATAACGCTATATAACGCACTCTCTCCCAGAAACTGTAACTAAGGTGTCCTCAGCATAGTTGCAGTATAAAACACAGGTGTGCCCTAGATTTAAGGCGCGTTTTAGTCGAGATTTCTTCAGCTTCATTTCCTGGATGTATTAGTAGAAAGAATGTCTTCGGGTTTTCTTACCAATGTTTATCGTAAACCCACTTTTTCTGGACTTTACCCAACTTGGGACTCATTTGCTCCCAGAAACAGGAAAAATAATTTTATTAGTACCCTTACTCATCGTGCTTTGATGTTGTGATTTGAGTGCAGACTTGACGCTGAGTTAAAGAAAATCAAACAGCTGTTATTAATTAATGGCTACTCCGAATGAACATTGAACAAAAGATCGTTAAGTTCAATGAGGTCAAGAAATATGCTCCTTCTAAATGAGTTCCTGTATAGATGAGATTACCGTCGATTGGTCCTGTTAGTTAAACATACGCCGACAAAATTTCCAATTCCATCAAACACTGCTTCAATGCCGTTATAGCCGAGAGTATTTTTTGCAACCAAAAGGGCTCCCCACCTCCTTGTCGTTAGGAGGCCTTGCCTGCCAATCAACAAAGTCTAGTAATATATCAATATAATTGTCGATGTGAGCTCGACTCTGTGGACAAGACCATCCAGAGATTGGAGGTTAGGATCGCCCAGCATGTCCCGGGTTAGGTGCGGAGACACGAGCCTGTGACATCCGGGCGTTCGCAGACTCATGACTCCGCGATCGGACCTTTTAAATTCTGTTGCTTGCAAGACGAATTATTCTCCTGAGTTCTTTTCTGTCTTACACAGGGCACGGACCAGACTTCATTTAGACATCTTGGAGTCTGTTACCATTAATATGCAACGTCCTGCCCTGTGTAGACAACGGGACTTGAAACATAAGTTGCCTGACTAGGAAGAAAATTATTTTTTTTTAACCTATTCAAGAAATAAAGAAGTTATTAAGATTCATGTTTCGTCGCAAATAAACAAGGTACTGAAAATATACTTATAAAATCTGAGGTAAGGGTACAAATATGGGGTTAACGTAACAATATGTATATAGCACACACACACATGTATATGATGCATTTTATAATTATGAAGATGAATTATATATAATGAATTAAAGAGTTTTTTTATATATTATATTATTAATTTTTCTCTCCTTTTTATATATATAATGATGATGATGATTGTTATTATATTAACGTAAATCAGATGATAATGATATCAATTTTGATTTAATTCCATTGTATTTCAGTACGTGCCAGTTTTACTTCCCCCTTACGCCCCTGCTCATTGTGTTGACAATTTGCTTCTTAGTTTTGTTCCCCACACTCCACTCTTCAATAATATCAATCAGAAAAAAATTCTAGGTCAAGTAATTTAGACTTTACTTCGTGTTCTCTTGTGATTTATTTTTAAAATAATTTTTGACATATTGTGTGGATAAATTTAAACCATTTTGTAGTTTCGGTCTGATGAATCAGGTATTAAAAACTTTTTATTTGTTACCGGATTTTTCGATGTTGTATTAAGTTTTTTTTTATGTATGTCATATGGCTCTCTATACAATACATTGAGCTCTCTTCATGGATCTATCTTTTTAATATTTTATATTAAAAAGGCCTATTTGGATTATCCTTTCCACTTACAGATTTGATGTTATTATCTCTCTCTCTCCTTATACATATCTATCTATCTATCTATCTATCTATCTTAAGTCATTTTTATGTTTATACATTCTTTTTTTTTATAGATACAAATATAAAGAACCGTCATATATTAAGTAGATATGAATGTACGCGAGAAAATCATGGAAAATTGTAGTTCAAATACAGTAAAATCGAAAACGCTCCTCTGGGGCTCAATCGGTTAAAGACACGTCAAGCTATTTGACCGTTCCGTAGAGGATACAGGTTCGATTCCTGTCGGAGGACGCATATTTTCTATGATAATTTCTCGGACATTCAGGCCGGTGAATGTTGTTAATACTGTTTATTATAAACTGAGCATTTACTCAAATATTTGTATCTGTAAAAAAGAATGTATAAACATAAAAATGTCTTAAAATAATTGTCGAACTTTATCCATTATATATATATATATATATATATATATATATATATATATATATATATTACGTCATATGGAAGAATACTATGTCTCTAGAAAAGTTACAAATCCCCCTCTATTCTTGGCATATTGAAATCAAATGAAATGGTAGACAGAGAAGTGCGTCATTTAATTAGGGACACATACTTACTTTTGAGGGCAGGGATAAAATTTAGCATTTCATTTTTTGTATCAGAATAGGAAAAAATATCCTGACGACATGTCGTCGGGCACCAAACATGTTAAAAACAACAACAACAGCCGAGTAAAGAAGATTTATATAAGAATTTAATGAAAACATATTTCAAATAAATTTATTGAGAAATTAGTTTTTACCTTTTTTGTTCATTTATTTCCCACTAATATATATATGGGCAATTATTTATTTTTCGTTTTGTACAAAGTGTTCGATATCATTTGAAAAGTTTTGTGTATTTCTTGGGATATTACTGAAGTACCTGTTCACCTAGCCATTCTTAATATTCAATGAAATCAATAACTGTAAAAATAATTGATTTTACATTTCAGTTGCAAACTAAATGACATTATTAATCTCGGTGCTAAGCTAATTGACTGTGAAAAAGCTTAGTTGCTTTTTGCTTCTGGATAAATTAACTGAATTCAAGCTGTAAAACTGACAACAGATAAAAATCTTCTGTTCGTTTGTTTGACGATGGAATCTTAAAATATAATATTTGTTGTTTATTAATTCTAAAGAATACGGTATTTATTTGTAAAATTATTCTTCGTTTTGATCGTAATTATTTTACCGATGCGAGATTTATGCTTATGGAAGCAAAATCTTTTCGCCTCCAAGAAATTTCATTTTAATCGATAATTGAATAAATTCACTCTTGAAAGCATGGAAAAGTAAAATTCCAAAGAATATTACGATTAAAATTTTTCCTTGCAATTTTGCTTCTTATGAAGCGGAAATCTTTTAGCAAACGTAAAATGCAAGAGAGTGACTATAATATTTAATATATTTATTAGGGTCCTGTACTTCTCTTTAGATACTTATTTGCTTGGGTAAATTCATATGAAAGATGTTATCTAGATATGCATAGACATCCATAAAAGAAATTTGTGCACGTCTGTCAAGATTCACAATAGGCGTAATGACTTACGAATATAATATGAAAACATTTAATAACATGTGTATGTCTCTCAGGGCATATGCGCATTAAAAAGGCAAGTGAATATTTATAGGGTTAATCCGAGTCGGTGTCTCTATATAAAAAGCCAGGATTTTTTAAAAAAAGCAATATTGTGGCAATTACATTCACCTTTTCAGATGAATTTAGTTACAAAGCTGAAGAAAAAGGCGGTAAAATAAAACAGAAACACTAATTCTATCAAGTGCAAACAGAATTATCCATATTGCTCGATACAAAAGCTCGTTTTAACAGTTTGCTTTTAAACATATATATATACATATATATATATATATATATATATATATATATATAGATAGATAGATAGATGGATAGATAGGTAGATATATATATATATATATGCATTATGAACATATATATGCATTATGCATATATATATATATGCATGATGCATACATATAGATATTTTTTCAAATACATATATTCATAATTCTCATGCATCCAATCTTTCTAACAGTCTTTGTTATGCATACAAAACAAATACACACGTATGTAGTTGAATATGCATTCAATATTGCGAATATATATATATATATATATATATATATATATATATATTGCGTGTATTTAGGCAGCATCTTTTCATTCATACACGTTTCATTAAATAATATAGACAAGTGTTGTCTATTTATTTTATGTATAAAATATTTATAAGTTTAATAACATTATCGTTGAACGAAGAAAGAAATTCACAATATTGATCCATATTTTTTAATACAATCTAAGCTTTCAGCTTACTTAAGCCATTATCAAAGATGTCAATTACAACATATTAAACAATATACGGACAAGACAGTGATGATAGTCTGTCAATGTTTACATAGATGATTTCTAAGCAACGATAAACACGCGCGTATAAGACGCTAGAAGCGAAAATCCGCATCTCATGACGTCACACATGACCACACGAGAGTGAATTGTAGAAGTATGGAAAGCCGTTGGTATAAACCAATGGCTTCCTTCTGTTACCAATTATAGACATTTAAGAATATTTGTAGAGATGCCATAATTGATTTTGTTTAGGTTGGGTTTCAACTGTTTGATGTATAATGCTTCAAGGATTTTTAGTTTTTGTCTATTGTTTTCATGTCGAAGTATAATTGTGTTTTCGACAAGTATTTTACGGAATTGTGTATGCGGGCAGGCATGTTGTTTTAAATGCCTAGACCCGCATACACAATTCTGTAAAATACTTGTCGAAAACAATATATATATATATATATGTGTGTGTGTGTGTATATATATATATATATATGATAAGATATACTTTTATGGTATGCTATATTTATGGATAAAAGTACTCAGTATCATGCATAGAGCGTATGTAAGTATAATAGTGGCCACTGAGGTCAACCCTGGACAAAGTCAGTGTTTTATGCTTGACAGCAATCTTTGCCTGTCTTAAAGAGGCGGCTATGGCGCAACCTGAGGCGTTGGTCTCTACTACCAGAGGCTAGTGCATGAGCCGGTATAGTCATGGCTACTTTCGTTATGCTCCTCTTTAACTCTTTAATTCGTTAAATGATTTCTCCGCTCTGGGAGATAACTGGAGATACTGTTGTCAGAGGGCGGATTCTGTTTGAAGAAAAGACGAAATTCAATGTGCATCGTGCGCGACCATTAGTAATACATGGCGCGGAGCGGGTAAATCTTTTGAAATCGGTAGGCTGAGTAATGGATTCAGAAGATCTGGATCCATAACACATCTATATATGAAAAAATTTGTAACTATTTCTCTGGTTTTTCCTGTGATTTTTCATGTGATCTCAGAACAAACCAAGAGATCCAGCAATGTGTCCATTATTATTCAGCGACGGATAGATTTAATATGTCATTTAGATACACGAGAATCATATTCTATAGAAAAGTTTCTGATCGTCAACGATCATTTAAAGTCCAGATCAGTCACTATAAATAACGCTTTAATGTTTTCCTCAAGCAATTCGAATTATATCGAAGCGATCTTAAGACGATGCGTTTTAGCTTCATACCTGCATCGTTCGAAGCCAAACATATCTTCCCCTGTATAGAATAGAATCGCAAAACCTATAAATGCATAGCGCTTAGAGTATATTTCAACTTGGTAATGGAATTCCTAGTTTATTAGATGTCATTGTTTAGAATTTGATCTTTAGAATTATCAAAGGAGCCAGTAACGCCACTCAACAATAGTAATAACAACAAAAGCCAAATGACAAGGAGAAGAACTTTATTTGCTTTGATGTTTTCCCATTTATCATTATTTATGAAATTACAACACTATCTCTCTCTCTCTCTCTCTCTCTCTGTCCCTCTAATAAACACCCACCCACGTTCGCGCGCAGACACATGTGAGATAACGATTATAGCAGCAGTCAACAAGCTTTGGCTAATTATGTGCTGACATAGGATTTTAAAATCCAACAGCACACGTATTTTATTTTTATACAAGTCAATATACCTGTTCTACAGTATATTTTATATAGTAATATATAGTGTATATACTTTAGTATATATTAAAATTGAAACTGTTAAATATCTTCTTTGCGTTGTAGTAGCTATTCCTTCGGACTTCGTGATGTCACTTGCGGCTGCGTGCCATTGGAAATTGCTTGGCGTGGCACGTGTGACACGCATACAGTAGTTTGCCGACCCCCTGATATATATTATATATAAATAAAAACATTGGGAAAATGTATGACTTTTAAATTTAGATGATGTCCTAATGGACGAAACGCGACACAAGAAAACTTTTCTCCACACACACACACACACACACACACACACACACACACACATATATATATATATATATATATATATATATATATATATATATATATATATATATATATATATATATATATGTATATGTATATATATGATTGGTGTATACGGAATAAATTCCAATAACCAACAATTACTATTCTTAAAAGAGTGCGCAATACATAGTAGAGCAGATATAATTATTTATTTATATTTATTTTAATTTATAATTATTTTATTTAAAAATTATAACCTAAATATGTTATAAAATCACTACAAAGATAGCTATTTTGTTTCAGCACCTCCAGTGTTTTATCAAGTGATGAATGTAGAATAAATGGTTTTAAAAGTTTCAAATTAATTAACGATCCTTCTTCTAAGTATAAGAGAATTCAAAAAACTTGATAACGAAGTAAGGTTATAATAGCTATTAAGAGCTTTAAAGTTGGGGTTATATTAAAAAAGAATTTATTCTAACCAATAAATATTAAATTATATGATAAAATTTGATATTAAAATTAAAATTAAAAACTACCAATTTTAAAATCTATATTTAATCACTATTAAGTTTAAAATTATAAAATTACTGAGGAGAAAAGAAAAAAATGCATATGTTATTCAATTTATTTTTTCATTGAAATTACGTCAGAATAGACGCTAATATCGGCTGGTCTTCCTGACAAAATGTATACATTTTAATTCCAAGTGTGTGAGTGGGGTGCTAACCTCTCATGTAAAACAATACATCACACACAGATTATAATACATAAGCAACCAGATATATTTAGATATACACACACAAAAAGGTGACGAAACAAGAAACATCTCCACGGCTCTTTATACTCCCCCCCAAAACCCCGAACACATACATACATACACAATTAAATGTGCATGCATTTTCTATAAACATAGATACCGATAAATACATGTACACACACCACATACATTGACCTAGACAATCTGATACAACAACCAAGAAATATTCAAGACAGAAAATGTAATTAAACGAATGCTAACCACTTATTAAAATATAACTTATACGGGCAAATATACATAGATAAAAATGGTTAAATAAAACAGAGAAACAAAGAAAAGGGAAAGAAAGGACATTAAAACAGATATATATGTTTAAAAATAACATTATCTAATATATAAAAAAATTCCGAACACACAAACATCTATAAAAAAATATATTTTTATCATATAAGTCGATATACGCCTTATTATACATTAGATTAAAGAAAATAAGATAATAAGAACTACCTACAGATATAAGTGTACCGTCACACATATATACATATATACATATACACACATACACACAAATATATGTCTACACATACCTACATATATATATACGCATACACATATGTATATATACACATACAGAAGTAAGTATAAATATATCAACACACACAGCGACGTAAAAAATAAACAAAGCAAATATAAATATATATACATACACATATATACAAATACATATATACATACATATACACATGCACATACATATACATACATACATATACATACATGAACATATGCATTTATACGTATGTGTATATAATCCAAACATACATATATACCAACACATATACAAAAACATACAAACGTAAATTCACCTATATAACCATATATAGGCACATACACATCCATACATATATACATGCATATATATATATACACACACACACACACACACACACACACACACACACACACACACACACATATATATATATATATATATATATATATATATATATACATACACATGAAAATAGGAATATATATAGAGAAACCTACATATATTCTAACAAAATTATCTTATTGACGATAAAATATTGTAAAAGTTCATAATAATTTTTAAAAAAGTAACCACACACAGTTGTTGATTATAAGCAATTAAAAAATCCCTATCAAACAAAAGAAGATTTTAGCTAGTATCGATTATACATTCCAAGAAACTAAGATATACATACATATACATATACTAGGACATACGAACATAAATCCAAATATACAAATATATAATCATGTATAAGTACCTGTATCGACACATCCACATATACACATATATAGGTACACACCTATCCACGCATATACATACAAATACACACACACATATATATGTTACGGTTTTTTGGGTATATATATATATATGACTAGTGAGACAATCCAGATGACTTAACTTCCTTCAGAAGCCGCAGAACATTTGTATCCGTCGTGTGTAAAGGCGGACATCTTTGTTTACCCTACCGAAGGACCAGTCCCAACTTGACCAGGCGAAGATGATAAAAGGAAGAACTACGCTCTGCTACTTTGCTACGATATCCACTGCGAACCTGAACTACGCTTTCCCACTGTCTCCGAAATATTCACTGCCAACCTCTGGATTCTATACTCGAAGACGACCGTCATGAAAATGTCTAACAATATATACATATATATATATACATATATACACATATATACACATATAAATACAAATATATATATATATATATATATATATATATATATATATATATATATATATATACTCATACACACACACACACATATATATAAACACATAAATATAAATACATATACATATATATATATATATATATATATATATATATATGTATACATTGACTTACACACGTAGCAGTAGACACAAACCAAAGTTTACATACCTACACATACACACAAACAAGCTCACATATGATAGGTGTTATAGTGGAACATCCCTATTCTATAGTTAATAGACTCTCCCACCTATAATAAATAGGAGTAGTAAGAGTAACGTGGGCAGTCGGGCAGTCGGTGAGTCAGTCGATTTCGGACGACAGTTAGTCGAATACTAAAGTATCAACGACCACAACTAGATTACTCTACGTTATACCTATTATATCAAGTTCCTAACGTTTTGTATGTTGAACCTATTTTAGGACCGACCTAGTACAAATACAAGCCTCCACTGTGAAATCACTCCACAACAATAATTTGGCGACGAGGAATTCGTATTCATACGGAGGAAAAAAAATTCGCTCGCCATAACAAATATTTGGCGACGAATATTCGAATTCATACTGTGGAAGAAAAAAAAATCGCTCGCAACAACATTATTTGGCCATGAGGATTCGAACTCATACGGTGGGGGAAAAAATCGTTCGCCACTATATTATTTGGCCACGAGAATTCGTATTCATACGGTGGAAGAAAAACTAAAAGTTTGCTCGCCACAACATTATTTGGTGACAAAGTTCGTACTCATAGGGGGGAAAAAGAAAAAACTTGCTCGTCACAATAATTTCGGTGACAAAATCTCGGATTTACACTAAAAAAACAAACAAAAAGACAAGACGTCAACTTAGTGACGAAAAAATCTGTCGTATTCTCAGCTGAGAAAAGAATTTTTTTTCTCGATAATATAGTTTGCTCAAATAGGTTACGAATTGCAAATTCGTAGCCCCTCCCCCTCTACAGTATTTAGGCATTGTGTAAATTTTTGCGAAGATGGAGGAATGCAAAAATATATTCCGGGAATTCTTTAAGTTCCAGTCAGAACAACAGATGACAATATTAGAGCAACAAAAGATATTCCAGATGTAGCTACTGGAGGAAACTTTTAAAAGAGAAATGCAATTTCAACAAAAAATGGAACAGAGGCATAAGGAGTTTCAAAACAAAATTCTGGAAATAACTGAGAAGAGGTTGAGAAAAATCTACAAAATGATTCTTTCCCAGAGAATACAATCCAGATGAAGAGATAACTTTTGAGGAGTATCATAAAAAATATACGGACGTGTATAACGAGGACTGCCACTCGTGGTCTGAAGGAAGGAAGGTTAGGCTTCTTTTAAGCAAATTAGGAACTACTGAGCATAAGAAATTGGTAAACTACATTTTACGGTAAAAAAAATAGCGAGTTGACATTATTTAGTAAAAAGACATCTTTGTTTCACAAGAGGTGGAAATGTTTGACTATATAACGTACACAGCCATTGTGAATAAGCATTGTGAAGAATTCAAGCTGGAAGAGATAAACGCTGTAAATTTTAAGTGCTTAGTGTTTGTTCAAGGGCTGGTATCGGAAAGTGACGCAGAGTTGAGAAAATTAGTTCTGGCAAAATTGGAAAACGAGACAAAGATTACGGTACAGAAGTTGGCAGAAGATTGCACAAAATATGTTAGCATAAAGAAAGATTCGAAAAAGATAGAACAGTCTGGCGTTTCGCATGTAAGGAAAATACGCTACAAAAAAGAAAGTCAGTCTACCAAAAAGAATTCTAAAATTGCAGATTATCAAACAAAAAGTGAAATACCAGAGAAAAATAAACAAAAACTCCCAAAGCCATGGTTTACTTGCGGTGAACTTTACTGGTACAGATATTGCAATTTTAGGAATAAAAAATGTTTCAACTGTAAAAGAGTGGGTCATAAAAGCACGCACTGCAGGTCAAAAAAATAAAGACAATAAAATAAGAAAATTAAAGTCCAACGAGGTAAAAGATGGAATAACTAGAAAAATTTTACTGTCGAAATAAGTAATAAAAAATAAAAATGCAACTCGACACTGGTTCCGACCTATCTATCATAAATTTGCATACATGGAAGAAGTTGGGGAAACCAACTTTAATGAAGGCAAAGAAAATCGCGAGGTTAGTGACGGGAGAAAAAATACAATTTATTGGAGAATTTGTTACAAACGTCACGTTAAATAAAAAAACGCGAAAAGCTAAACAATTTGTCATAGAAAATACCACGAACTTACTTGGTACGAATTGGATAACAGAATTCCAATTATGGGATCTACCGATAAATTCCTTCTGTTACAATGTAGAAAGCTTAAACTCCGAAGAGTAAAAATTAGTAAAGAAACTTAAGGAAACATTTCCTACTGTTTTTCTCCAGGGTTGGGAACGTGTGCCAAGATGGAGGCAAAATTACAGCCAAGCGAAAACGATCAGGCGGCATTCAAAAAGAAAAGCAATGTGCTGTTTGCTTCAATTGAACAGATAGATAAAGAATTGGACAGATTAGAGAAAACCGGTGTATTTAAAAAAGTTGAATGGGTAACACCGACAATATATGTGAAAAACAAGCTCCAGAAAGTAAAGATGAAGCCGACACCAAGGAAAACTGGGGAGCGAGTTACCCGCAACCAAGGATATGCAGTATTATTAAAAGATTTAAGTCAACTGAAGTCACCACAGAAAATGTTAAGAAGCACAAGATCAACAAAAGGGAAGCTAGAGGCTGAATAAATAGAACCACAAGAAGAACCTACAGAAACTGTGACTTCATCCTTAAGAAGCTCAAAGCGGAAGGTTGTTTCTGGTAACACTATGGAGGTACCAAAAAATAGAAAAGCGGATTGGCAATATGATGTACTTGGTGAAAGGCGAAAAATTCATGTGCAGTAACCAGATCAGACGACATTTTTCAGACGTGGTTGACAGCGGCCCCAAGGAAGAAACGCCGATGGAGGTGATTTTCGATGCGTTTGATCTAACAACGCTTGCAACGATTTGAGGTACGCCGATCCAGGAGAAAAAGAAAGGCAGCTGATCATTTAAAAGTGGATCAAAAACGTAGGAGATACGCTACGATGTTGCTAAAAAAATGTTTTTTTGTTGTTTTTCTTCATATTTCCTGTAAAAAATAAAAAATAAAAAAATAAAACTGCTTACTCTTACGGAGTAAAGTTTTAGTGGGGATGTCATAGTGGAACACACCTATTCTATAGTTAATAGACTCTCCCACCTATAATAAGTAGGAGTAGTAAGAGTAACGTGGGCAGTCGGGCAGTCGGTGAGTCAGTCGATGTCGGACGACAGTTAGTCGAATACTAAAGTATCAGCGACCACAACTAGATTACTCTGCGTTATACCTATTATATCAAGTTCTTAACGTTTTGTATGTTGAACCTATTTTAGGACCGACCTAGTACAAATACAAGCCTCCACTGTGAAATTACTTCACAACAATAGGTGTCAGCACACACACATACACCCACACACATACTCACACATATATATAAATATATACACATATATACATACCTATATACACATATATACATACCTATAATAACAAGTACAGATATATACGTACATACACATAAATACACATTTAACCATATACCTACATAAACGTACATACATATAGATACATAAACATATATCCATATACATACACACACCCATATACATGTATCCTAACATAAACCTATTCATACATACAGAAATATACATAAATATAAGTATAGATACGCAATACAACTGAATATATATATATATATATATATATATATATATATATATATATATATATATATATACACCAATATTTTTTAACCTCTTCTCTTTTCCTCCTTCTTACTTATATATATATATATATATATATATATATATATAAAGAAAAAATACTAACATGTATATACACTTATATACACACATACACATCCAGCAGTACAAACATACATACATACACACAAATACAGACACGAATAACACTGTGTAGTTACACAATACACATTCATATCGACAGGATGACCATCAAATTATAAAAGTAATAATTCTATTAAACTTACTGCGACATATCATTATCATTGAATGTATACGACCCCCTATAATAAGTTAAATTTATAACGGTGTTTACAATTAACTGTTAGTTATCTTTGATTTAAGAGATCAGTCTTATTTTTAAATCTAATTATTTCAAATTTTTCGTTAAGACATAGTTAACATGGGGAATATAGAGAGTTACATGTCCGGGCTTTCTTAATCAATTTTTATTTAGCCGTAGATGTTTTGTTCTTTTCTTTTAGATTCCCAAAATACTTGGATAATGAAGTCATGTACGTATAGTTATTAAAAGATTGCATATGACCCCACCTCCACCGTTCCATGGTGCTACCAATGTAAAAAATTATATTTGGATTTTCTAGTGTTAAGAATGTACTACAGAACTAGTTATACAATTATTTTTTAGTTGACAATTATTAGGATTCCTACAATTACATAAGTTGTTATTCGTTTTATTATACTTAGTATTGTTGTTTTCAACCTGTTGAGTAATCAAGCTTTTTGAGTCCCTATACTTGTTAAAGACTCTGTTGTTATGGTTTTTAATTATTTTCTCTAGGTTATCTGCACAACTATAGCTTAATGGTATTAGGATTAAAAATTTTACTAAGTGGGTTACTTTCTGGGTTGGGGAAATGTTTCTTGATGAGGTTTAGAAACATACGTCCTAATTTAGTTTTAACCATTATATTGAAAGGGGGAGTGAACCAGATGATCTTTCTAGATCTTCTTTTCTTATTATGGTTGCAATTAACAGGGTTTTTATATTGAATAGTGGTATCTTTGTATCCACTATTTTTGAGTGCAGAATTGTAAAATTTTTTATTAAAAACATCTTTGTTATAGGAGTTAGTGCTAATCTTAAATCCTATGGAAGAGGGTATGTTTGATAACTGAAGGAGATGGTTGGAATTTGGATGTACGTATATCGGGTTGAAATTAACCTTCACATATGGTTGGAAAGAGTTGCTAACAAGATCTAGAAAATCTACTTGTTTAACATTAGTTGTTACTATTATCCTAAGACCTAAATCCTTAAATACCCTATGGATCATTTTCCGAATACGGTCTACCTTAATTTTAGTGGAGTTTTTAACAACTAATAAACCATCATCTCTATACAATCCTACACTATCGGAATCTAGACAATCAAAGGCACTTAAATTATACAAAAGAAATAATCCAACCAGGTCAGAAGCATCAGGAGAATCCAAAGAACCCATTGAAATGTCAAAATTGTCGTTGCAAGACATTTTGGTCCACTGTTCATCCTAGTAGATCAGAACAGAATTTCGACATTTTATGATAATATCCACTTCTCTCTCATAAATATTGGAGTATTCCCGAGCGAAATCCAAGGCCAAAGTGAATAGGTTCTTCGATATAGAGGGATAATAGTCGATAATATCGAACTGTATGAAAATACAATTGTCCTTATATCACATGTTATTAAAACAGTTGATAACATCAGCTGTATTAATCCACTTTAATAGTCCAAGGGTGTTTTGAAAAGAACCGACCACCCCATAAAAAACAAGGGTATACTTTTAGCAATTTATGTAAAAAATAGATTTTAATGTTTGATAGTAATTTAGATGTCAAAAAAAGAAAGAAAAAAAAAAACCACGAAGAAATTAATTACATTCATGAATTAGATTCAAACTGATAAAGATTTTACATTAACAGTCTTTTACAATATTAAAAGACTACTATCGGTAAACTGTTATATTTAATTTTTTTAATGTGTTCTCTATGAATCTGAAATACAGTATTGAACTTAGATTAAATCCCTAAATTATTTGTAAAAGAGTTAAATATTTAAATTGCTAGCAAGCATCAAATTAATTTCTTCGTGTTTTTATTTAACATTTAAATTACTATCGAACATTAAAATCTATTTTTTACATAAATTGCTAAAACTATACCACCCCTCTCTTTCCTATGTGAAACCCATTTACAGCCTCTTTCTCTTTACTTCCCCTTCTTTCTTTTTTCTTTTTCTCTCTTCTCCCTTCCCATTTCAATATATCACTTCCGTTATGTTAACCTATTAAATAGCCCAATCCTCCCCAATGCTAAGTATGATTGAAAAAAATATTAAATAAACCCTCTCTAAACTCGAACATGTCTCTCAAACCACTCCTCATTACACTCTCTATTAAATTACAAAAAACTTACACTACCCATTAAAAGTGTGAATTTTCATTTCATTTTTTGTTTCATCTTTTGGAAGTGCTATCTGATGATCCGGCGTCCTTTAAAAGGGCTCTGGTGAAATAAATTATTATAATGGTACCTTAAAGAGGACTGTTTTTCTTTTAAATATTAGCTCTGGAATTACATTGAGCTCTCAGGATTTCATCCTCATTGGGACTACCCATACGGATTACCTAGTTTTTCATAACTTAATTATATATATATATATATATATATATATATATATATATATATATATATATATATATATAAAATACTAAAACTTTGTAAACATTATCCGTTTGCTTGCGTGCGTTTTGTGTGTTTTTCCAACGTACACACGAAGTCATATATAGAGACTGGAGGAAAGAAATTCATTATCGTGTAGGAAGAGGGAAGAGAGAAGGAAATGTTGCGAATACATAAATTGACAGTAGGCCCACCCCCCCAAAAAAAACGCTCTGTCTTTATAGCTCTCTTTCTCTCTTCCACCTCCCACTCTTTCCATCTCTCTCTTTCCACCTCTCTCCTTCCAATTCTCTTTTCTCCCCTCTCTCTTTCGACTGCTAGTTCTTTCTACCTATCTCTCTCTACCTTTCTCGTTCCACCTCTCTGTCTTTCCACCTCTCTTTCTCCTTCCACCTCTGTCTTTCCACCTCTCTATTTCCCCATCATTCTCTCGTTCCATCTCTCTCTAATTCCATTCTTCTGTCTTTTCACCTTCCCGTGATTGGGTGCGTGCTTATTTATGTTTCAGCTTTCTTTAAACAAACAATATTTTAAATATTTAATTTTTTTTTGCCATATTTAAAAATATTTTCAAGTGAATATGATTTAAAAATACGATTGGTCTATACAGTAAGTGTCTTAATTTCAACTTTCTTCAAACAGACAATTATTTTCATTTTGAAAGCAACTTCAGTGTTTTATAATCTGAACCTTCCATGACTCAACGGGTCACGGGTAGTGTAATACTAAATGTATGTGAATCCGGCGTACGTCGACCATTGGACGCATAATTATTTAAGTTTCTTTCTACCTCTCTCTTACCACCTCTGTATTTTTACCTCTCTTTATCCATCTCTCTCTTTCTACCTTTCTCGTTCCACCTCTCTGTCTTTCCGCCTCTCTTTCCATCTCTCTCCTTCTACCTCTTTCTTTCTATCCCTCTCTTTCCACTGCTAGTTCTTGTCATCTCTCTCGTTTTACCTTTCTTGTTCCAACTCTGTATCTTTCCACCTCCTTTTCCACCTCTCACCTTCCACCTCTCTATTTCAACCTCTCTCCTTCCACCTCTCTCTTTCCACCTCTGTCTTTCCACTGCTAGTTCTTTCTACATATCTCTTTCTACTTTTCTTGTTCCACCTCTCTGTCTTTCCATCTCTCTTTCCACCTCTCTCCTTCCACCTCTCTCTTTCCACCTTTCTCTTTCCACTGCTAGTTCTTTCCACCTGCCTCTTTCTACCTTTCTCGTCCGAACTCTATGCATTTCCACCTCTCTCCTTCCACCTCTCTCTCTTTCCACCTCTCTCCTTCAATCTATCTCTTTCCACTTCTCTCCTTCTACCTCTCTCTTTCCACCTCCCTCTTTCCACTTCTAGTTCTTTCCACCTCTCTCTTTCTACTTTTTCCATTCCACCTCTCTGTCTTTCCACCTCTTTCATAAAAATAGTGATAGAGTTTCGTCTATGGTAAGACGCTGTAGGGCAGAAAATAATGTATCACTCAAGAGATCACGTAAACGCTTTTGAACGTTTTCAAAGCCGGAAAATGAGGAATGGGCAGCTGCTGTTCAAATATGGGAAGTCTACTTATATTACTAGGTAACACGAGGGGAAATAGAAAAAGCAGGCGTAGCTGACCACATATGGAAGGAAAAGGGAGATCCACGCCTTCTGTGAGATGAAGTTGAAATAATAGACTGAGCTCATCAATGGAAAATATGAAAACTTAAGGAATCAGCACATATGCTAGGCCAACAAATTTCCTGGGTCAACCAAGCACAGAAATGGATACAATATGGGAACCAGTAATAAGGAATGCTAGAGAAAAGCAACGAATAACAACAAAAATTTGCAATATAAGGTCTTGTAAAAAATAACGGAACAATTTCAATATGAACACTAGTAAAAAAAATTGCTGAGACATTAGGTTTATAAGTTCCAGAAATCCATACAGTGATGTTCTCAAGGACACATAGATAAATGTTAGATCCAGTAACTAAACCAAAAGTGTTGTGCGTTCAATACCAGTCTATAGCAGTGGCGAATGAATAGCTTGGAGAATTGAGTTAAAAGGAAATGACTGAGACATGGCACATGGAACTAGAACAATCTAAATAAGTGGTTCGGTTCGAAATTCCAATCACCTGAAGAAGGCCGGAGCGTAGAATATGGCAATGAAGATGAGGATTATAGTTCGAAAAATGTAAATAATGCAAGTTATCATAATACCTCATCTCAGATATATAGAGACCGAAATGTTGTGAATATGGAAATGAAGATGAGGATTACAGTCCGAAAAATGTAAATAATGCAAATAATCATAATACCTTATCTCAGGAATATACAGTCCGAAATGTTGTGAATATGGAAATGAAGATGATGATAAGTCTTAATAATGTAAATAATGTAAGTAATATCTGAGATATAGACAGTATAAGAGTCTATGAGGTAATTGTATAATAGAGAATACTAGAGATTGGAAAATGACTTTGTAATGGAAATCGATTATGAGTTGTAATTGTAAGTGTTTAATGACCATTATAATGGAACGTAAGCGGATAGAAAGGAAAAGTAACGGACTATTACAGAATATATAGGGAATATAAAGGTAAAGCAGATTTGCAAGCGAATGGATATAAATTAATATACGGTTTCATAAGTAATTGCATGGAATGAGCGAATATCGATAATTATATAGAATATTTAGGGCAATGTTTCCAAATCGATTTTGGTCCATGCCTAACTCTGGTATTTATGAAATTCTGCTGATGTAATATTTCATTCTTACATATTCTAAATGTTACTGTAATTCACGTAAGGGAAGCAAATTGAATGCTCATACGCGCTGATTTCCCGACAAAACATAGGCTCTTCCAGTGACATGCATAACACCCTCTCCTTTGTTGACCCAGACACGCGAGTGTGTGTGTGGGGGACGGGAAATAACCTCTAGGCCAATTACACATGTACACATGTATGCATATTGTATATGCATCGTATGTATGAAGACTCATTAACATAACACTCTCACTCAGACTCACAATACACTGTTAACTTTTTCTCGAATAACCCTCTTATTCTGTTGGTATAGGAAGCCGAAGGGTGCACATTTTATGCATGCCTCACCAAAATATTACCATGATCCACCGGCGGAGCATGCTTCCCACGCTGGAAATATCATTGCGTGTATATATATATATATATATATATATATATATATATATATATATATATATATGTAGTGGACTCTCCCGTCCTATTCAACGTATGAAGGTCAAGCAGCTCAGTTTCTAGGAACCGACAGCACATATGATTTGATTATAATGGTGAAGGCTTTAAGCAGAACCAACCACACTTTTTGAAAGGTCGAATACATAGACCTGGTGCACTACGTGCGACAAAGTCCTCTCCGTAGGTTTTGCAGAGTTGTCCTTCCCCTAGACCAGTTGCCACTCAAGGCTATAAAACCCAGTCTGTCCCGCTATTTACCCATAGCTGGAGGGAGTAGAGGATGATTAGTACTCTACCGTACTTCCTATATATATATATATATATATATATATATATATATATATGTATAAAGAAATTTAGTCTTAAGGTGAGCTATATTTATGGGATAAAGTGTTCAATATCAGAGATGGAGCGTGTGTAAATATAAAAGTGAACATTGAAGTCAACACTTAGAGGCGACAGGCTGTTTCATGCTAGACGCAATCGTCAGGCCACGCGTGCTGTTTTTTTTTCTCCGCTATTTATATATACGGCTCCGTGGTGCATTGTGGGTAGTTTATTTTGGCGGTTATTTTGCCGGAAGTCGTTTCTTTGATTATTCATTTATTTGGGTTAAATTATTTTGCTTGTTTTTATTTATTCTTATTTTTTATTTTTATTTCTTATCTTATATATTTATTTATTTATTTTTATTTTAATCGGTGTTTTATTAACGTAGTAGAAATTTGTTTATATCGCTTATTTAATAGTTTTATTTTGTTTTGGGAAGATAATTAAAGCTATTTAATCAATTTTGGGCTTGATTATTGTAATTTATTCTAACTATTATCTTGGCCGGAGCAGTTTTTAATTTGTTTATTACTTCATGTATTTATTTGGATTGATTATCTTTATTTGTTTTTTTTGTAACGGTTATTTTATCGGGATTGATTTGTTTGTTTATCTATTTGTATTAATTTAGATTAATTTATTTTACTTGTTTATTTGATACTTGTTTATATATATATATATATATATATATATATATATATATATATATATATAGAATGGGAATAAGTAATGTAATGCCTTTCTATGAATGTATAAGATAAAACGAGTGTTTGCAATGCATTAAAATGGGATATCTGAAAATAATGGATTGCAAGGGGCAGAAGGAATAAAATAAAAGATAAGCGAACAGAGATTCTTTGCACGAGAGGTAAGGAAATGTTAATACGTTGAATATAAGGTGTATATATGGTAAATAAAGTCAGAATATGGCAAAATATGTAATAGGAATAATCAAAGAATACACGATAATTTAACTGAAAATGATTGTGTACAAGAATTTGGAATTAGAAGTTAGGATATGATATCGAAGTCATGAAGTGGTTAATAGTAAGTGTAAGCTGAAAGAGGGAAAGAATAGAAGACATTTCTCTGATGATGAGAAGTGGAAGATTTTCATTTTGAGAAATAATTTTATCTCTTCTTTGGCAATTTAATAAAATAAATATCATTAGCAGGAGAGAGAGAAGTCTGGGTTATATTTCCGCTGATGGGTTCATCAATTATACGTTCACTTTTCACCTTCCGAAGGAGAGATATAATTATTTCCCAATTCGAAAACGAATTGCGAAATAATTTTATTTCTCCCTCGGAAGGTTAACTGAGAATGTATAATTCTTCTTAAGGGTCGAATTTATGTTAAGACGAAAGTTATGAAAACAAATCCTATCGTTGGCGGGCGAGAGAGTGGTTTGGCTCATATTTTTGCTTGATAGAGTCCAGGGAAATAGAAAGGAACCAGAGAATTAAAAGTAATGATTAGAATAAAACACCACTTTTCATCTACGCGCTTAAAAAATTAGATTCGTCACGAAGACAGATGTGTCTGCCATGGGAGGTAGGCTGAGGTTGAATGCTAAGAGGATGGTAGGAAGAAGAAAATGTATGGAGTGATGACACGAGATGTAAAGTGAAGCAAGTTGGAACTGAAGGGATAAGCGATCCCTGTGACTACACTCAAGGAAGATGGATAATTTCTCTAAATTTGGAAAGTTGATTAAGAAAGCAGAAATAGGGGATAAAGAACTCTTGTTGGGATTAATGCAATAATTGGGTAATCACCCAATTCCCAGAACCCCTTGAAATGCATATGAGCTCAAAGATATGCGCGGCGAATTCCTGCATCAGTGCCTATGGAATCCATGTCAGCTGCCACCAGATCTGATTCTGAAAAACTTTGAAGCCAGTTCCTTCAGAGTTTTTGGCAAGGCCCGGTGACAGTACAGAGATTGACGAGGGAAGTGTTAATTTTTGTTATACCAAGAAGTAAATAAGCCAGTTGAAGATTAACTCAACGAATCTTTCGTTTTTATTTTTCGTTTGTGAAGATAGTTCTTCTCTTACTATAACTTCCTAGAACCGGACCGCTGTGATTATACCATTGGGTGTAGGCAGCGTAAAAGAGGCATAAAGATAATATAAAGGAAAAACAGGGTTAGAATTTATATTAGGTGATATACAGTGGCCTAAGAAAAGTTTTTAGCTAGGAGAAATAAACTACATTCAATTTCAAAATTTAATTACGTAATCACTATTCAACATAAACCAAAGTACTTGGAACTAGTATAGAGTAGGTCCTCCATTTGCTAGTTTAAGTGCTTGTATTCGATTTTTCATGGATTTGATCAACTTATCAACAATCGTCTGAATTATATTTTACCATGCCTTTAGCAATGTTTCTTTAAGGGTTGCCACTGATGTGATTTTTGGTTGCACGCTCACGAAATCTTCGGTCAAACGTGTTCTACTGGATTCATGTCAGGATTTTGGTCTATCCATGACAGTGACTTGATTTCTTGCGATTCCTTCCATGCCTTTGCTACTTTGCTCGTGTGACATGGTACTCCATCTTCTTGAAAAAGGTTAACATTCTTGTCAATCTGATTGGTTTCAAATAGTGGGAGTAGTCATTTCTCTAATATTTGACAGTATTTTTGACCATTCAACCGCTCGTCAACAAGAATAAGCTCAGATTTTCCTTCAAACTAGACACCGATCACACCATTACTCCAACCCCTCCATGTTTCACGGTCGCCTGCAAACATTCAGTTTTCCAAGTCTCATTCTGAATTTTTCAAACATAAACTAATCTCGAATTAGAATATTGGCAGAACTTTCATCAGATCAAATTAGAGACTGCCAAAATTTATAATCTTTTCTCCCGAATTCTCTCGCCCAGTTCATACTAAGGTTCCTGTTAATCTTTGAAATGAAGGGCTTCTTTCTTGCAACTCTTCTGCGATAGCCTAGTTCTTCCAGAGTCTTTCGCACCGCATATGGCAACATTTCCCTGCTGTTGGCGACATCTTTGATGCTCTGAAGAAGGTTTCTGATGACTTCCATATTCTGTGCCCTTTTCGTTCGCTCACACACGATGCTTAGTCTTCCTGAACGTTATTCCACACGACAATGGCCTTCTTCATTAAATTTCTTGACAATATTATTAACCGTTTGATGATTAACCTGGAAAAACCTAGCAATTTCTCTATTTGACTTGCCACACTGATGTCATCCTATTATTTGCCCTTGTTGGAATTCACTAATTTCCTTACTTCCAGGAACTTTCATAGTAAGATATAAGTCTATCTATTTTTCATAGATGAGAGTAGCTTGATACTAACACGGAATTGTCTGAAAATAAAAGAAGATACGTTAATAAACAAGCCAAAATTGCAGTAATCAAGGGTGGCTAAAAACTTATCATAGCCACTGTAAGGTGAGTTTAGGGGAAAAAATAAAAAATAATGGCTTACAGGGAATGTATAGAAATAGAAGTAAATAGAAAGAAAAATAAGGAGTTTATAATTATACATATTTATCCATCAGTTCGCAGGTCAATCGAGATTAAAGTTTTTACCAAAGAAAGATTGGCTTCTGTTTGTACCCCTGCGAGGAGTTATTATGATTACTTACATTATTTACATTATTCGAACTGTTATCCTTATCTTGCAATATGTGCACTGCTAAAAAAAACCATTACTGAGACATTAGGTTTATAAGTTCTAAAAAATCATATTCAGCTATCCTCAAGGACACGTGACCCAGTGGCTACAACATTTCACTCGTTACGGCCTTCTTTAGGTGTTTGGAATTTCGTGCCGGACCCTTTATTTCATCCAGTGGGGAAGTTTGTCTTCAAGGACACATGTCCCAGTGGATAATGACATTGGTTAGATCCAGTGACTACACCCATTGATGTGTGAGTTCAATACCAGGCTACAGTGGTGAAACAAAAAAAAAACTTGGAGAGTTAAGTTAAAGGGAAATAACTGAGACATCCGGAAGAGCGGAAGAGGCATGGCACGTGGAACTAGAACAATTCACCTCTGGACGAAATAAAGGGTTCGGTTCGAAATTCCAATCACCTGAAGAAGGCCGGAGCGTACAACGGCCGAAACGTTGTGAATACGGCAATGAAGATGAGGATAACAGTCTGAATAATGTAAGTAAAGACTGACTTGTTGAAATCTTGATATTTCTTTTGAATTGCTACGATCTGAAATGACCAACATTTGTTCAGAATTAAGCCTTTTATGACCGACGACGTAAGCTTAGAGTAAATAGAAAAAATAAGAAAATAATCGATATAAATTAAGAAATAATAAACGTCATAAATGTCAACTTTCTGATTCTAAAATCTCAAATTTTAGTTATTAACTATTGTCCTCATCTTTGTTGCCATATTTATCACAACGTTTCGGCCATTGTACGCTCCGGCGTTCTTTAGATGGCTGGAATGTCGAACTGAACCCTTTATTTCGATCCCTGGGGTAGACTGTTCTAGTTCCACGTGCCATGTTTGATGGATGTCAGTTATCAGTTATCTCCTGCTTAATCCCCCCCCCCAAGTTGTCCACCGCCTTAACCAAGGACACATAGCACAGTGGATAAAGTCGTTAGTTAGATTCAGTGACAAGACCCAAAGAGTGTGAGTTCAATACCTGGTTAAGTTGAAACTATACGCACACACGTACATAGACACACACATTTGCATATAAAATTAAAGTATCAGCCAAAAGTAACATTTATCTATCTAAAATGTTGAGCTTCCTTCCTGAAAACTGCATGGAGAAAATATAATAATAACTTTGCATTTTCATCCTTTATATTTTCAGATGAAAAGATATAAGAATGTCGATTAAAAATTTCATTCTGGCAACGCAAAGCAGATGAGAAAATAAATGATAGATCATTAACGATATTTTATTAAATCTATCAAAATACATTTTATTCTATTCCAAGGGGCTAGAATTAATTACATTAATAAAGAGATGACATGAGATCCAATGGTTAACATTTTACAAGCATGTAAATCCATGAACAAATACAATAACTCACAATTACATTGATCTGACAGATATTTTAGATGACAGAGCCTAAGCACAAGATAACAGCATCGCCATTATTCTAAATTTCCGTACATGTTAATTTAAATACAATAAAATATTAAATGAACGTTATGTTGTATACTCCCGTTGTTTTGGGGAGGTCTTTCTTGACGCGGTCGATTCCATAATAATAATGTTGCTTTCTTCTTTTGGAGTCCGGAGATGTGCACACGCAAATACATGCTTACATTGTTCTTCGAATAGATACACAACGATTCTCCACATACAAGTGTACACCCTCATAATGCATACATAATAGAAACAAAGGCAGTTTTATTCATTTCCCTCATTTTCTGTTTGCATTTGTAAATATTTATTAAGCTTCGTTTATTCTAACCACGGAGAACCATAGATGGTAGCGAGAATATGCGAGAATATGCGAGAATATAGTGGTATCGTATCATTAATTACTAAAAAGAAAAAAAGTTTTCAAGAAAAAGTTCTCAGCAGAGTTATCACCGACGAGGAACAAACTCGGATATTGAAAGATTGTAAAAAAAAACTTGAATCCGGTTTAAAATAAATTCCCCTTTTTTTAATTTATAAACGAATTTCACTCTATTAAAATAAATAGAAAATCATGCTGTGCAGATCTATCACGCACGAACATACATACATACATACAAAAATACAAATCACATACAACGCCAAGCATTCATTGGTTAATTAATCACCACTACGTTATTATAGACAATTTACAAATTGCAGTAATGCGACAATTTTGTAATCTCTCCATTTCTAAGTAGTCAATTTTGTGTACTTTTGGGAGAAACGGATCACAGAAGCTTTTCTCCTCAAAGCACGTTCGCTGATTGGAAATAATTCTTCCCGCGCAAAGATTTGGAGCCTACAGTCGCTTATAAAAGTTAAGGTCTTTTTCATTTCATTAGTGAGAATTCCAACTGCCAAGCGAATCCACGACAGTTGAACCCATGCACCAACTTCTTCCAGTGAACTTTGGAACACTAAAATAACAGTTAAAGTGCGACAACTGTTGGTTAATTCAAACTTTTCTTACTTAAATGCATGTTTTCCTTCACATTGTTGTTTGATATTGTAATACATATCTTATGTGTAACAATGTCTTTTGGTTATCCTTTTTTGCGTCAGTCCTGTTTCCTAATCTAAAGTTAAATTAATATGGTGAAGTTCGCCACAATGTAACCTTAAATTCCCATAATTAAATATTTTACGCAAGAGGGAATATTCAAATTTAGATGCTGTTTAAATATAATTGTTTTAGATCTTCAGAAAAGGAGTCACTTCCTCAGGCGAATCTTTCACACACAATGTCAACAGAAGTTAATAATTCTTGAACTGTGACAATTATTGAGATTCTATAAAATATCGTATAAATCGTTATCGTAGGAGTTCATTTCTTCTTTATGTGATCAAATCAAACGATAATTTTTTTCATTTATCGTCTGTCTACTTCATCGGCAGATTAGCGATCCATAAAAACTGTTTTGTTGATTACAATAAAAACAATTGCACGCGAGTTATTTACTATTTTTCGAGAGAATTTGTAGAGACCAGCATTCTTCGCTTCTTCTTTTTCACTTTTAAATTGTAGAAACTATAAATGCAACGCATACACGCATGTATGCACGCATATGCACACACACAAACAAACACATAGACACACGCACCTCACACACAAAATCATCATCAGGTTGAGAATTTGTCTATATTTCTGAGATGAGGTATTATGTACAGTATTTACATTATGCGGACTATTGTCCTCATCTTTGCCGCCATATTTGTCACAACGTTTCGGCCGTTGTACGCTCCGACCTTCTTCAGGTGGTTGGAATTTCGAACTGAACCCTTTATTTTGATCCCTGGAGTAGACTGTTCTAGTTCCACGTGCCATGTTTGATGGATGTCAGTTATCAGTTATCTCCTGCTAATTTTCACTCTGAAAGTACTCCACTGCCTTAACCGGGTATTGAACTCACACTCTTTATAGATTCCAATGCCATTTCTTCAAAGTATTCCATGTATATATTTGCCAATGCTGGTGATAATGGCAAGCCCATTGCTAAGCCCTCATCCTGTAGATATAATTGACCCATTGATCGGAAAGTCTCCTTCATATGTCGGAAACTCCGCCCACTTCGTGGAAATAACCAAAGATGCTCCCATCCTATCCAACCAGATGGTGAGATTGGACGTGGTGAGTTTGTTCACCAAGGTACCCACGGAGGAGGCACTCTCAGTAGTCAGAGACAAATTGACCTCTGGCTCTTCCCTAGGAGAACGGACCAGTATTCCAATAGATAATATGATGGAGATGTTGACTTTCTGTACACAAACAACACACTTCAGAATGGGATCACACATATATCGACAGGATGAGGGCTTAGCAATGGGCTCGCCATTATCACCAGCAATGGCGAACATATACATGGAATACTTTGAAGAAATGGCATTAGAATCTATATCGCTAAAGCCTACTATATGGTTAAGGTACGTAGATGACACCTTCATACTCTGGCCACACCAGGAAGATGTCCAGGTTCTACTGGACCATGTGAACTCAATAAGACCTTCGATACAGTTCACAATGGAGAAAGAGAGTAACATTCCTGGATGTACTAATATCTCGAACAGAGCATGGGTTCAAGATATCCGTATACCGTAAACCGACATTCACCGGACAGTACCTCAATTTCAACTCCCACCATCCATACAGCGTAAAGAAAGGGATCGTCCGTTGCTTACAAAACAGAGCAAAAGTCATAAGTGGCGACCCAGAGATGTTAGATAAAGAATTGGTCAGTGTAAGTAGTACCCTACAACGTAACAACTACCCTGGGTACATGGCAGCAGCCCCCCCCCCAAAAAAAAACTGGGATAGGCGGGTACAAGAGGAAGAGGAGGACAACAACACTCAGAAAACAGTCTGCCTGCCTTATGTGAAGGGGTTATCAGAGAAAATACAAAGGATCTGCGGTCCATATAACATCAGGACAACCTTCAAGAGCTTGACAATACTACGCAGATATCTCTCTCGAGTGAGACCCCCCATGCAGGAGAACATGACTAAAGACTGTGTGTACGCTATCCCGTGCAGCTGCGGAAGGAATATAAAGGAAAGACAGTCCGCCCCCTCAACTCAAGGCTTCAAGAACACCAGAAAACTGTAACGCGAGGGGAAGTAGAAAAATCAGGCGTGGCTGACCGCATATGTAGAGAGAAGGGAGATCACCGCCCTCTGTGGGATCATGTTGAGATCATAGACAGGGAACACCATTGGAAAATTCGTAAACTTAAGGAATCAGGACATATGCTAGGCCACAAAAATCTCCTGAGCCGACCAAGCATAGAAATAAATACAATATGGGAACCAGTAATAAGGAGTACCAGAGAAAGGCAATGATAACAAAGTTGCAATATGAGCTCTGAAACATGAAATAAGGAGATAACTGATAACTGACATCCATCAAACATGGCACGTGGAACTAGAACAGTCTACCCCAGGGATCGAAATAAAGGGTTCAGTTCGAAATTCCAACAACCTGAAGAAGGCCGGAGCGCACAACGGCCGAAACGTTGTGACAAATATGGCGACAAAGATGAGGACAATAATCCGCATAATGTAAATACTGTAGGTTGAGAATTCTTTTCAGATTCTCCTCACTCGTTCCTTCTAACCATTTCTGTCGGACATCGCTGTTTGTAGGTCCTCCAGATGGTATCCAGAGTCATCTACATGTTGGTTAATGTATGTGTGATGAGGTCTTCCAACCGATTTTTTGCCACGCAATGGCTTCCATACGAGGGTCCTCCAAATTGGTCAGTGTAGGTGTGATGTGGTCTTCCAACCTATCTCTTGCCGCGCATTGGGTTTCATAGAAGAGTGTTACTCACAAATTCTGACTTACTTCTCTATGAGTACCAGCTAGCAAAACTGAGATAGGAAGAAATTGTTTATACAGGCGTTTCTTTGTTGGGTGTTTCTTTCTGCTGATGTCCAATGCAATTCGAAACATACTTGTGTATGTTCCGTCAAGTGACGCTGCTTAGCGTTTCATCAGTGTTCATGTTGTTGAGCCGTAGAGTAAGACAGATTCTACTGTGGCATTAAAGAAGTCCCCCTTAAGATTGTCAGAGAAGGGGGGCTTCCAGATGGTGCTCAGACCATCCAGGACACCCCAGGACTTGCCTTTGTGGATTTTAATGTCTCTCTCCGTTGACTGGATGTTGCTGCCGAGGTAAACAAATTCCCGAACGGATTTGATGTTGTTGCCGTTTTTCAATTTAATTTTTCCTTGATTGTAGCTGATAAATTCTATTTTGCCAGCATTAATGTAGAGAGATAAATAAATACATGAATTTGATTTTAAAACGGTGATTTTTGACTCAGCTAAAAAACAAATGGTGTCCTAAGTCTATACTGTTGAAGTGGCATTAGTGTTGTAAAACTGACACCGATAGACTGTAAACATTGATAATGTACGATTTAAAAAATGCCCATCAATTTTAAAGTCAGAAATTTTAGCAATCACTTTTAGAATCAATCAAATTTTACCAATTATTCTCGATATCTGGCACGTGGTCAGATACATTGAACTATAAAGGAAAATTGTATTGTGATAAAGTTCTAAGCGAGTAAGTCTCAAACAGCAACCACCAATAGCATTGAGCAGGATAAACACCATCACATATATCATACAGATTACTTGTATGGTTCATTCGTTTCATAAAATTTACGAAGAATTTGATATTATAGTAAAAATATTACTAAGTTTTGCTTACTTCCGTTATTTACATTATTCGGACTGTTATCCTCATCTTCATTGCCATATTCACAAAGTTTCGGCTTCTATATCTCTGAAATGAGATAT
This sequence comes from Acanthosepion lycidas, assembly GCA_963932145.1. Lineage (NCBI taxonomy): Eukaryota > Metazoa > Mollusca > Cephalopoda > Sepiida > Sepiidae > Acanthosepion > Acanthosepion lycidas. Next base: position 111,618,174 of record OZ010589.1, on the reverse strand, counting down.
TATGATTACTTGCATTATTTACATTATTCGGACTGTTATCCTCATCTTCATTGCCATATTCACAACGTTTCGGCCTCGATATCTCTGAGATGAGGTATTATGAGTACTTGCATTATTTACATCATTCATATTGTTATCCCCAGCTTCATTGCCATATTCACAACGTTTCTGACTTAATATCTCTGAGATGAGGTATTATGATTACTTGAATTATTTACATTATTCGAACTGTTATTCTCATTTTCATTGCCATATTCACAATGTTTCGGCCTCTATATCTCTGGAATGAGTTATTATAATTACTTGCATTATGTACATCATTCGGACTGCAATCCCATCTTCATTGCTATATTCATAAATTTTCTGCCGTTGTACGCCCTGGCCTTCTTCATGTGATTGGAATTTCGAATTGAAATTCTAGTTCCACATGTCATGCCTCTTCCGGATGTCTTAGCTATTTCAAGATTTAACTCAGCTCACCAAGATTTTGGTTCACCACTGCTGGGGCCTGGTATTTAACTCACAACTCTTTTGGTCTGGTTACTGGATCAAACCAACGTCTTCATCCACTGACATAAGGTAGAAAATTCTTTGTAGTATGTGAGTTGCGCCAGAAAATACGACGTGGTTAGAATAAATTTAATGCCAACCTTTAATTTGATTTTAATAGATCTGTGAGGACTCCAATATATACTGGACTCGTATTAAGATATGCCAAAATAAACTAAGCACTCAGTGTCACACCAAAGCATTCGAGAAAGAAGGTGCGTTGACTGTCAGTGGCTGTTTCTATCCCCGACATGTATATTGGTGGTCGACCCTTCTGTGCTTAGGATATACATTCGTGGGGTACTCAGATGACAGGAAGAAATATAACCTGAGAATTAAAACACAGTCTCTCGCATTCTTGTGAGAAGTTTTAATTATGAAAGATTTTCTTTCATGTTCTTTTCAGTCTAGACAACGATGACATTACACCCTGTGCTTATCAATTTCACTATATTCGGAATTGTCTATGAGATTCATTTGCTAAGTATAACTTGACTGGCGGCATGAAAAACAAATTGAGATGAAGTCTTTAAATTACTGAGTTAGGAAAAGACATAAAAAAACGAAAATCGTCGATCACTTTTGTTTATACAGAAGTAAATTAGTGAATTTGACTACAATGTTTTGTAAACAAATTAAATCACCACATTACAAACTGAATTTTTATTTTGCTTGTGTCAGTCGGATTGATTTTTGATTTAAATTCATTTATAATGGTGTATTTTGCTATAAATTAATTTTTTGCTTCTTGTTGGGTTTGTGTTGTAGTCATGACACTTTTTTGCTTCATTCTCTTTCTCTTAAAACAAAAGTATCACCTTAAGAGATTATTTAATGTTATAAACATTATCAGTAAAAATTGCGCTCATGGTTCAGATGTTGACAATATTTTGAATGTCTCAAATTGACAAACAGTTTCTCCAGTTTCATAAACAAAAACTGATAAGTTTTGTGTATATTAGGTACACATTTTCTTATGTCCTCATTCACTTAAATACAGTATTAAATACTGTATGTTGGTTTGTAGTTGATGATTCATAGCAGTTGAATACTTTTTCTACGCGCTGCTGGCGAATCTTATGTGTTGTTCTTGCCCTAAATATTATCGTTCCTTACCAACTTTCGTTTGATTATTCTATTCCGTAAGCTTTCCTAGGTTACAACATTTTCATAAAAAGTTACATTTTTCTTTTATAATATATATATATATATATATATATATGTGTGTGTGTGTGTGTGTGTGTGTATGTGTGTAAATATATATATATATATATATATGTGCATATATATGTGTGTGTGTCTATATACATACATACATACATACATACATATATATATATATATATATATATATATATATATATATATATATATATATATATATATATATATATATATATATGGGAAATTAAAGTATAATGTCGGAATAGAAGAGAATGTAACTTAAGAAAAAGTTTATGAAAAAAGGAATGGAAAGGAATGCAAGAGAATATCATTTTCTTAATTTATCTTTGAAATTATTTCTTTTTATTTCATAAGAAATTGTATTTTCTTTCTTTTTACAAAGCGAGGGCACTGTCGTAGTTTCAATAAAGTATCCCCCCCCCACAATTTCTTTTACAACATAATTTTCTGACAGAATATTACACTATAATTTTTGGGTGGATTTTTTTCCAAAGGTTTAAAGCTATTAACCGTTGGCAAAGCTTCAACGAGCTTTTCGCTACCCGAATTATTTTCTGAAGGTTATATATGCTAGGGAAGGTTTCTATTTACATTTGACGAACTCCGGGATGTTGGCTCCATCTTATATAACCAAAATTATTTCAGACTTCAAAATATCTGCAATAATACTTATCGTGTTTGTTGTTATCCACAATTCTAAGGACGTTTTTTCTATGGTAAATATATCCTTCCTATTTGGGTGCAATGATAACAGTAGAAGAATCTTTACGTCTTAAAAAAACAAAAGTCTACATGTTTGTTATACTGTCATATTCAAATTACTTATACAAATTCAAGTGCATGAACACTCATGTCTCACTAACCCTTCACTTTCAATCTTTCCAAAAATATTACAGCTTTTATGTTTTTATATGTGATGATATTTTATGTTTACACACTTTGTTCGTATTTCTGATTAAAACCTCAAAATAATTAAGAGCATATAAAGTTTAGAAAAATAAAATGAAAGAGTTTTGTGGATGTTTTCAGCGCAATTTAGTATTTTCCTACCAAAGAGACTTATTGCGAAATTAAAAGCAATGTACTGATGTCACCAAAAAGTTGCTTATAAGGAACAAGGAGTGTTTATTTTTTTTTTAAAGTAAGTTTATTCAAAAGGATTATATTTGTGTTGTGACAACTGTCATATCAGCATATTGTTTTAAAAAGCAATTATTTAACATTAAAAATGGCGATAGTAAACATTTTTAATATACAGTAGAAACCCTAACAACTGAATTAATAAGGCCATCCGGATATGAGGAAAAATCCGAATATGATGGGTTATATTTAGATTAAAAAAAGAATTGAAATTAGGTTCAAAGCTTATTTTCAATGTTTTATAGTAAACAAAAAAGCTAATGGTGAGTGATATAAATATAACGGAATTGATTTTAAGGAAAAAGAAATAAATTATGTAATGTTAATGAAAATTCATTAAATTAAATATGCCACGTATGCAAAACAAATAATGCAACGAGAATTTTTTAATCGCTGTTGCATGATGATTCTTTCTCTTCTGGTGTCATTCTCAACTTTTTCCGCATTTAGTTTTGCTTTTGCTCTTGAAATTTTTAAAACGAAAGACACTTTTTAACTCTGAACGCATTATTCCAATCGTCATAGCTGAGTGCTGGCTTTCTTTCCATAAAACTGACAACCTTTTCAATAGCTTTTTCAATTTCAGTCAAGGTTTCATCACAATCATGTTTTTTATTTCTTTGTTCATTGTGACAGTGTGAACGCTGCAGAATCGTTTCTTCGGAACCTTTTATATCATACAACATTAAATTTCCCATGTTGAACTCAGCCATTAGTTACAATTAACTTTCACCAGCGTCTAGTCTGTTTAAAATTTCTACTTTTTGCGATAATTCTAAAGTTGTTCTTTTCCTCTTATTCCCATCATCTTTTACACCAATACAAGTCATTAGGGTGAAATAAGCAGAAGCAATTATCCAAAGTAAATTTTCTGAAAAACACAAACTTTAAATCAATTACATATCACCAAATCATTTTAAATATATACATCAAAATCATGTCCGGATATGCGGGATTCCGGATAAGAGGCACTGCGGATATGAGGGATTCCAGATATGAGGGATTCCAGATATGAGTGATTCTACTGTAATTTATTAAGATATATGGGGTATCATGTTAATTAAATATATATTTCCATATTTTGGGGATTTATGTATATATGGACAGTTCCCCTAAGCATAATTAAAACTAGACAGGACCAAAACAAGTTATCATCAATCGTTTTAATATAGAATTTTATTTTAAGCTCGAATTCAAAACATTTATGGCGATAAAAATATGTCTCAACAATTTTACTCGTATCAATTGATTAATATGAATTTTATTGTAAAGCTATTAACATGAAAAATCAGTTCAAACTTAGCATCTGTTCTCTTTCTCTTCGTACAGTTCAACAATTTTTGCCTCTTGTAAATGTCATGGGTCCTTACCTATAACTAAAGAATGAACTCTTCCTAACACTATGTATACTACGTCTCTCAAGAGAGAGGGGCGAATCGAGTGGAGTCGATAGTAGTTCACTCCAAACCAGATTGACAGTCATACTAAAACCTTCCACATCTTGTATTATTATTTCGTGTAATATACCTTCGTTATTTCTACTCTTGTGTTCGTGTTGTTCTTCCTTGGCCCTAACCTGGACCATAACAATGGCGACGATGATATTGAAGAAACGAATTCTACACGGAGGACATATATATATATATATATATATATATATATATATATATATATATAAACCTTTTTTGCTATCGGTCGTCCATAACATAGGCGACGGAGATATCGAGAAAAAAAAAACACAAGTTCTACGCGAAGATAGAAGATAAAAAACTTTTTGTACACCAACCATAACAGTGGTAACGAAGACACGAATGTTACCTGTCAGCCAGAATAGAATCGAATTCTACGCAGGAAATTTTTTTCGTCCCAAGGTTCCAAAACAACAGACGACAAAGACCTGAAATCTACACTGAGAAAAAAAGGAAAAGTCGTTACACAACTATAGCTACAAAGTACATATTGCGAAAAGAAAAAGTAAGGGGAAAAAAGGAGTTTTTTCCTCCTCTTCTCGCGACAACAGATAGCCTGTGTTATTATTTAATTACGGTGTAAACATGGAAGACTTTAAGGCAACCATATTGGAACTAATGAAAATGGAATTCGAGCAGCAAAAAAAAAAAAAAATAATGAGGAAAGACAGACTAGGCTCGAAGGAAAAAATTAGAAATTCAACAGAAAAACGAAGAAAAGCAACTCGAACTACAAGATTTACTACTACGGGCAGTAACAAATAAAGGGCAAAATTCTGAAAATGAAGCGGTATTCTCGCAAAATGTTATATGGAGCTCAATCAAGGACTTCACTTATGCACCGGACGAAGACAAAACCTTCGCGGCTTACCTCAGAAGATATGAAGATTCATATGAGTTTGATTGCGGGAATTGGTCAGACGCGAAAAAAGTAGGTCTACTACTGAGGAAACTAGGGTCAAGCGAATACACTAAATTTGTATACTACATCCTACCGAGGAAAACGAATGAGTTGACTTTCAGGGAACCCGTGAAAAACAAATTTCAAATCAGTTACATATCACCGAAATAGTTCAAATATACACATCAAAATCATGTCCGGATATGCGGGATTCCGGATATGAGGGATTCCGGATATGAGGGATTCTTCTGTACTATATTTGACCAATTATAAAATTATGATGGGAAAGTGGTCGTCTTTCATCATCTTTTGCACCTATACAAGCCATTAAAGTGAAATAAGCATTAGCAATTATCCGAAGTAAATTTCTGGAAAAATAGAAATTTTAAAATTAATTTCACCCAAATGCGGGTTTCCGGATACGAGGCACTTCGGATATGAGGTATTCCAGATATAAGAGATTCCGGATATGAGGCTTTCTACTGTATTATGCTATTCTTATTTTAAAGGAGGTAAAGAGATGATTCAAAATGTAATTTATACAGAAAGTACTTTGAATAATGAAATGCGTCAAAAGTGACATCTTCCGTAGAATATTTCTCATTGAACAATGTTCTATAGCAAGTTCGTCAAGTTAATAGTATCAGAGAAATCAAGATATGAGTGAAAAATAATAAAATATAACACCAGAGATAAGGTCAAAAATTCCACTCAAAATCATTCGAACCAGCTTGACTGTATTAATCGCTTTGGTGATACGCGAGAAATAACCTCTGGGCTGTACTTAAATGTTCGGTTTTCTAAACAAATTTTGATGAGTAAGGAAAAGTAAATACTTTACAATAATGTACAACGTTAGGGATCGTGATGCAATGTAAATGAACCCCTACTAGTTGTATTAAAGGTGGGTTTTCGTTCAAGGACGTTGCTGTGCATATGGCAAGATTGCATAGAAATTTTAATTCTCGGTGACAAATGATAAACTGGAAGAAGTACTGCTCCAAATTAAACTCCCACTGCCAGTGATGAATTAATCTGCATTTTGCAACACTTCTCCTTAAGCGAAACTAGTCCCTTACTGCTCTATTTCAATCACGATGGCAGATGTTTAGACGAGGTACATTGTTTAGATCCACCAGTTCAGACCTTAGGAGCCCCCTACCCCAACTAGGCGATGTTCACTGTGGCTAATCAACCCCAATCGTTTCGTGTTCCTTTGATAAGGAGTAAGTTCCACCCAGAAAGCTTCTTTCACAAAACTTACTTTGTGGAAGAAATTCCTTAGTGCATAATTCCCTGACAACTACAATGTTAGTGTTTTTAAATTCATGGTCAACTGATATCTATCCTATAATATACCCTTGTTACTTCCCCACACCTTACAACAATCACAAACAGAAAACCTTGAGCGTCCCTTGTCCTTTGTATTGGGTGAACGAACAATATAAAAAAAATGAAGGTAACTGTCGGCGAAAAGCGTCCATCTGACATTACTTAGAAAAAAAGCATAATATTCAACTAAGATGACGTTACATTGCATCTTCCTTTGAAGACCTGCTAAGAAATGTTACTGGTTGGCTGGAAAGTTTTCACTCGAACTTCTTATAATGAGAAACAATTACAGTTCTATGAAATTCTGAAAAGATTCCTAGAGCAGTTCTTTACTGAGTAAGATCAGACGTTCTAAGAGGATGAAATTATAAAGTTGCCTGAAGTCACTAGAACAAAACGGTGACGATGTTGTTCAATAAATCTAAAGTAGGATGAAATCATTCATATATATATATATATATATATATATATATATATATATATATATATATATATAAATAAGAAAGTAAGGTGTTTTTTATGTGTCCCGTACGGATATTGAAAATGCAACTGGAGTCGTTATGATATCTTTATGGAGACATGTGGTTATGTCATTATAAGTCACGCATCTATATAGAGTTGGAGAATTCTTTCCATTTTTTGCAATGCAAAAAGGTCTTAGTCTGTTTAAAATGCAATTTGATTGGCTGATTTTGATCACGTGATCAGACATTGTGGTTTAGAAGTGTCATAGTTCAGTGAGCGTGGTTAACGACTAGAAATTACTATGTAATTCATGTAGCCTTTCCATCTAAATTTAGGCTTTGAGAATCAGAAAACTATGGAACCGACTAAGTTACTCTAAATAAATATTGATGAAGACTCCAGTCCTGTTGCATTTTCAACTCCTATTTCATATATATATATATATATATATATATATATATATATAGAGAGAGAGAGAGAGAGAGACAGATAGATAGATAGAGAGAGACAGAGACACACACATACAGAGAGAGAGAGAGAGAGAGAGAGAGAGAGAGAGACAGAAGGGCGTCGTTTGAGGACCTTGCGGCATACTGTGCAATAATTCTCGGTAGCCGGCTCTTTCAAAAAGTGTGGTTGGTTCTGCTATAATCAAATGATATTTGCAGCTAGTCTGGTTCTAAGAACTATGCTGCTTGACCCTCATCCGTCGAAAGCAACAGAAAAGTCCAGTATATATATATATATATATATATATATATATATATATATATATATATACTGGACTCTATACTATTGAAGTTAAAGTCTACATTGGATGCACAAGACACGAATTCAAAAAGCGTTTTCACCAATATCAAAGCTCTTTTAAAATAAGTAAATGCCGGAATCAAACGTCCCTATCTAAATACATCTAGCACTTAATGGAAAACATTAAAACACCTATTGTAAAAAAGAGATTACTAAGAAAGGCTAGTATTTGTAGGTCATTATATGAACCATCTCCTTTGTGCATACATGAGAAATTATGTATTGTTAAGTTTATGAAAAATAAAAAATTGTTTAACCAAAGAAATGAAATAGCTATTTTATGCAGACACTGTCAAAGATTTTCCTTACATAATAATTAAATAGGATAAAAAGATGAAAAATGAAATATAAATATTTAAACTTCACCTTTGAATAATAATTTTTAAATAAGAAAGTAATTCTAATATATTTATTTGTTTAATTTAGTTTATTTGTTTTTTTTTATGTATTTGTATAGTCTATTAGTTATTAAAGTAAGGATAATACTTTAAAATTGAGGGAATAGATTTTAAATATTAAAAATACGACGTACTCATACTCAAACAAAACTTTTGAGAAAATCTTTGTGTATAAAATTACAACTTAATCAGAGAAAATAAAGATGCTAAAAATACTCTTTATCAATAAAAAGAACCCCAAACGACATGAGAAAAACAGTAGTCATCATTTGTAGAACAGGCACCCCTACCCTACCTTAACCTGATTTTGAAAGTAGCTTAGATTTGATACAGTGGTTGCCAATGGAAACGAATACCCTCCCACCCCTTATCAATAAGGATTTCAATTTCCCAGTAACACTGACAACTAATAATATGAAGATTGTGCTTATAAAACCCGTAAATTAACAAAATAAGTTATTCCTGAAATCTCGTGAAAATGAATCAGAGATACAGATTTTAAATTTAATTCTATAATTAGATTTAAAGTTTAGTTTCCGTTTTTGAAATATGGTAACTCCTGTGTAGCGATGGAACCATATTTTTAAATTGGTAAATTTATAATATATATATATATATATATATATATATATATATATATATATATATATATATATATATATATATTGCTACCAGCAGGCAGAAATATTTCTTCTCCCGATGATGGCCATTTTGGCCGAAACTAGTCGAGGAATCTAAATGAAATAATAATAATAAAAAAAACGAAAGAATATTAATCTACAACCCAGTGTGTCTGAAGATTTTAATTTTTCAATTTTCTTATAATTTTTTATTGTTCAATATATATATATATATATATATATATATATATATATATATATATATATATATATATATATGGTTGGATAAATGTGAGCTTGTGAACCTAGGTTTCACGCTTTAGCGATCGTCAGACAAACTGATTAATTTTTTTAAAAATTTGGCTTTATGTAGATTGCGTGTATTGGTGTTATTGTGGAAGTGGTGGGGGAAACTTCGCCGTTTTTTCATCGTACTGACGCAAACATCGATGTATGCAGACACATATACATACTTGGTCGTCCGTCGGGACTCATACAAACATATGTGGGCAGTTTCGGATATGACATATGTATGTATACGGGTGGTGTTGTGTCTATACATACGCATTTGTATGTTGAAATTTAAAGATTGGAAGTGTGGCAGAAATGTCTCGTGAATGTATACATGTCATATATTTTATATTTCCGCTGAATAATATTTCCTCGCATGTATGTATGTGTGGTGGGGTTTGTGTGAAATTATGATAGGTAAAAATTATTCTTATTTATATTTATTTTTAAATTTTGAAAAAAAATGGCGGTTTATTTGTTATATTTAAAGCTGGTTATTTGTTTGTTTTTGACTGTATATGTAACAGGTAGAAATTTGTAATCCTTATTGGTTATTTATATGGTGATGTTTAATATTTAATATGCTGGGTGAGAGGGTAGTTTGATTTAATAACGGGTCTATATGATATGTAATGTTGCAAGGGATTGGAGGCAATGATAATATAATTAGCTAATAGTTATTGTAAATTGGTAGAAATTGTAAATTGGTGGAAATGATTAGTAACGGTGGTGGGAGAATGATGAAACCATGAATGTAGTTGTAGTGGTGGTAGCTAAAGAGTGGTTGTTGGTGTTTTATTTTATTTATTTTATTTTTGTTATATGTATCAATTTATTTTGGTATAAATCCTGATAATAGGTATTCTGTGTAAAATTATGGTAGTTGAAGATTGCTATAATATTTTAATTTTTAATTTACAAAAATATTATTGTTTATTATATTAAAGCTCGCTATTTCCTTGTTTATTTGTGACTGTGTATATGTGGCTGGTAGAAATTTCAGTTTGTAATCCTTATTGGTTATTTTTATCGTGGTATTAAATATGCTGGGAGAGGGGGTAGTATACGTTAATAATTATGGCAGGATTATATGGTAATGTTAGATATGGTGTGATAGTAATATGTAAGGTAGATGGTGGCAATAATAATATAAGTGGTTAATATTTATTGTAAATTGTTAGTAGTGATTAGTAATGTTGGTGGGAGAATAATAAAACCTATAAATGTAATTATTGTGGTGCTAGCTTGAACTAAAGGGTGGTTGTTGGTGTTTTATTTTATTTTATATTTATTTGTTTATTTTTATTTATTATGAATCCTGGTAATGGGTGTTTATTCCCATGGTTATATATGGAAATTATATCTGATCTTATTGTTTTAAGGTGTTAAATATGCTGGTGGGGGGTAATATGCGTTAAAGATTGTAGAGGAATTATAATAGTAGGTGTGATATGTAAGTGATGGTGCTGGGTGTTGTTGGTAATGATAATATTATTAGATAATAGTTATTGTAAAGTGGTAAAAGTGATTACTAATGGTGGTGCAATGATAATAGCGATAGATGCAATTATTTTGATGGTATCTTGAAATTAAATTGTGATTGTTGGTGCTTTGTCTATTTTATCCGTTTGGTATGAATTCGGATAATAGGTACTTGTTCTCATGCCTACATTTGGAGATTATCTCTGATTTTTTGTTTAATAGGTTCTTTTGCGGTTTGTGTGATATTATTGCTACTTTTACGTGTAGGCAAAGTAGGCATTTTTTTGTAATGTGCATTATGTTGTTGTTTGCACTTACCTTGGCCTTGTATATTGTGTTTGTAAGTTGGCAATTTCCCTGGAGTGGACATGTTGTTCTGTTTCTGCAGTTGCATATTGGATCCTTGGTTTCATTTTTGTAGGTTGTCATTTTTTTGTTGTGGCTTTTGATTATTTCTGTTATGTTTTTTGTACAGTGGTAACTGATCTTTACGTTATTTTTGTTAAATATTTTTGATAATTTGTTTGCTTCAGTGAAGTGTTTTTCTATTAAGTTTAGGAATATTTTGCCTATGTTCGTTTTAACGGTTTTGTTATACGGTGGATTAAACCAGATGATGTTTCTCTTTCTGTTTTTGCGTTTTGGCTGTGGAGGTATATATTGTAGTTGTTGTGTGTAACCACTTGCTTTTAGTGCTTCGTTGTATGGTGCTTTTTTGCTATTGAAAAATGTGTATGTTAGATGAGTTCTCAGATAATCTGCGGCTGATTGAATTTGGTATTTGTTTGATGATAGAAGGTGGATGGTTGGAGGATGTGTGTACGTAAGTTGGGGTGTCATTTTCTTTTTTGTATGGTTCATATGTGTTGTTGATCAGGTTAAGAGTGACGTCAAGGAAGTTTACTATGAAAGGATGAGTGTGCCTACTAATTCGCACTTTACCCATGGTTCATTGTTGTCATTTTCTTTTTTGTATTTTTGACGTCAAAAATATTGGATTCAAAATAAAGATAAATACAAGCACAACAATAGTAAACTTCCTTTCGAAATTTCTTAGTTAACCTATTCAGCCCGCTATCGAGGCTTTGTGCGATTTCGTGAATACCAGATGCAGTCTACTTGTTCAACCGCTACAGGCCACAAGAAAATTTTTTTCCGGTTATAACAACATAATAACTTTGATTATAACAGACGCCATTTTGTCTCTTCTCGTAACTTGTAAACATTCATTCAATGAGTCTAAATCGTTGTTCGCTGATATTAATTTTGGTTTTAGTTGCTACTGGCGGTTAGTTAAGAGTGATTGATAAAATTTAAGTCATCAATCCCCACCTCTCCTCAATCAATTTGGTGTGCCATCATTATCTGTCAATAAAAGAAAATTATTTACGAGCAAATTCTCTTCAAATACTACTATTGACTTCCCACTTAATACCGAATTTCTAATGTGGGATATACATATATCTATAGCGAAGAAAACGGCGACATACCTCGTCAAACCAAGCGACAGCGTGTCGCGTGTATTCTACGACGGAAAAAGTGGCGAAAAAGAAAACTTCTTACCAAACAGAGGGGCACGTATTCCGCATAACATTCTGAAAATGGACTAATTGAATTAAAGAAAAAAACAAGTCAGTCGCAGGAGTCGCTATAAATGTATTTTGATATGCAAATTACGGAAAATCCTATCCCAGCTGTCGACGAATGGAAGAAATAGGTTCTGCCGATAAAAGCAGTTGATGTTCTCAATTCGGGAAGAAAAATTCGGGCATTTTTGGTTTCGGCGTTTGTTACTGAGCGAGTTATTTTTCTGACTGGTTACACGCATTGTGATTTGAAATAGTACCGGCGAATAGAGTTTTCAGCATTTCTTTCTGCCCACGATATTAGAGTCTGGACTTATAGTGATTCTTCTTTGTCTTGTTGAAGTAATCTGCGACAAATACTTCCTTTGCTTTCAGAACGCTTACAATATCTTAGTTCATGATTTCTGCTATTTGATCGCCACAAAGCATGTCCGCTCAATGGTATCCCTGCATTAAGAAATGGGGCCCTGAAATAAACTCTATTCGCCCCAGTCTCTACAATAGATAATTTGCTGATTCTTGCTTTCTAGATTGATAAAAAGTTATGTAGTTCTAACAATCTATTGAATCTTCCTCTCTTTGGCCATGTACTAAAGGCTCTAATCAACTCAGAATTGATTAAGCATCTTCACCACCCATCAGGAAGCTCAGACCAACAAAAATGGATTTCGATTCTCTAAATAAAAAGCTGTGTTCATAGTTATTGCTTTTGTCAAATTTTAGACAAGAATGGTGAAACTCAGTTTGTGGCTTTAAATATTTCAAAGGCTTTTCACGGGATTTGACATGGTGAGCTTCAAAAGTTGAAAGTTTATGGTGTTTCTGACCGTTTCTTGAATTTAATTCAATCTTTCTTATCAAAAGTTGTCATGGACGGCCACTCCACTAGATGTTTTTGCATCAATACGAACATCCCCAATACTCTATTCTTGAACCCGTAATGTTCGTTATTTTTACCAACGAATTTCTTGATATCAACACTTCTCGACTCGGTAGCTATGCTGATGACACAACTATTTATTTGCTTTTAAACCGAAACTGCTCTCTAATAATCACCTCGTGAAGAATTTTCCTGTCTTCCAGAAACATAGCTAATGATAACCTCGAGAAGAGAAGGTCACTGTGCCTTGGTCTCACGTTTTCTACTGATAATATTGAATCAATTTCTAATCTGCTGATCGAAAAGTCGGTTCAATCTGCGACATTTTTTTTTCACCAGAATCGATCTTGCACTTTTAAAAGTCTACCATTTCTCTGTGCATTGAATATTGCTACCACATTGGTTTAGTGCTTCTGCACTATCTCTAGAGGTATTTGTCAAAATCCAAAGAACAATATCTAACGTTATCGGCCCTGACCTGGCATCTCGGCTTCAGTCCCTTTAGCACCGCCCTAACATATGTTACCTTTGCCTTTTCTATAAATATCTTCACCATAATTATGATCAGCTATACTCCATAGCAAGGGTCGGCAACTTTTTACTATGTGCTGAGTTTGGATTTTAAAATTATTCAATGCGCCAACAACATATGTATTTTTATACAAGTCAAGGTCAATATACCTGTTCTACAATATATATTATATAGTGATATATAGTATATACACTTTAGTATATATTAAAATTGAAACAGCTAAATATCTTCTTTGTGATATAGTAGTTATTGGTTCGGGCTTCGTGGTCTCATTTGCGATGGCATGCCATTGGAAATTGCTTGGCGTGCCACGTGTGGCACGCGTGCCGTTGGCTGCCGACCCCCTGCTCTATGGTATTTCATTTCTCAAATTCAAGCCTAATACTAGATTGGTGGCAGTTATGTAATTTTACTTTTAAAAAATTTCCTGCTACAAAAGAACACAGTTCCAACAGTGAAATTTGGTGGTGGCAGCATCATGGTTTTGTGATGTTTTTCTGCAAAAGGTACTGGCAATATATCAGTGACATATGGTAGAATGAATGCCGCAGCATATCAAAATATTTTGATATGCAATCTCTACTCTGCTGCATACATGCCTTGGACCTCAATTTTTTGAAAGATATAGCAAAAAGAAACACTTTACTAAGGTCTACAAAAGACTAGAAATTGTGGAGAGACGTGATCGTTAACGTTGTCAAAAAAGAACTGAACGAGTCGTCATTTCATGAAGTGTTATATATGATCAATGGAGGCAAATCTGTTGAATGTGTCTGCCAGGGAAGTTGTCGAATAGTAGAGGCATCTTCGTGACGGAATCCTGGTGACAGAATTCTGGTGGCGGAAATCCTCCTGCAATCGTTACAGGACTGGCAATAGAACGGATTCAACGAGCTTCTGCTCAGGCATTGTGCCGCTCAACTAAATCCACAAATCCCCAAATAAAGCGAGAATTTTAACCCCATGACAAGATTGATTGTGCTTATATGGCGAGTTCAGTATATGCAATCGTTTGGAGGAGCACAAGAGATGGATTTATACCTTTCCCAAGTAAATGAATTCGGTTGAAATTTGAACTCGGCTCTTCGATTCCTCATTCCGTTACACCATCAAACACATCCGTTTTATGTGCATGGTTCACATTGGGAAGAGTTGACGTCCATCAGTCCTGCATCCTCCTACGGCCATTACGAGGAAAATTGTGAGCAAACCACACTTTACCCGTCCTCATCACGAATTTGATGTTCACTTGAAGTGGTAACATCAAAGTGATTAAGAAGTCCCATCTACACCCCTGTTTTGAAACAAGAGTGATCTTTCTCCGACGCTGATTACTAACAACTGTTAGCGAGCTCTGTCTACCCGATTTCAGTGGCTATTAAACTATGTGAGAGGGTCATTCCACGCCAAGAGATATTTTGATATAACCGCATACCAGCGAATGATAATTATTATTTCACATATGTGTATGTTTACACTAGGATAATAGCAGTTTCGAATGGGAATTGAATCGCAAATTTATGTTATTTTATCACAAGCAACAGTACTGCCATTTAATGTCATAATGCCTTCACTTATCGACCAATTTCCCCCAGCTTGCTAGAATATATTAACTTTCGCTGACACCCGTACACCTGTAACTAGTCTGATGTTAATTAATTATTGCCCAACAGCAGGATATACGCTACTCGACTGGATGATGTCGTTTGTCTGGATTTCAAAATTCCAAAGTAACTGGCTTTTAATTTTCTTTTACAACCAATTGTATGTATTCATGCTACACTTTTCATATCATTTTCATGCAGGTGAACGCAAATGTTTTACACACTCTTCATTTTTCACTCTATTTATTTGCTTCGGATAAAGTATCTTTCACCTTTCAACCTAAATCAGAATCTTATTACAGAACTTTGTGTATGGTAATTAATTTTATTTTTTGTCGCTCGTCCAGTCAACGAAGGGTTCCGAGTAATTGCTATTCATAATGACCACTTGTTTCTCGTTTTTATTAAATTTCTAAATACTTTTCCTATGATTTTTCTGATTTTCCCCATATATTTTCCCGTCCTGGGTATGACGATAAACTATATCCGTGTCCTGGGCAAGACGATAAACTACGTCCAACAGCAAGATCCCTGATCAGGAGGCTTTGAGGAACGTGAACCCACCTCTTAATTCCTGGTGTTCCCTGGTCTACCCTGACCCGAAAGGGTAGCATCTGTTAAATTCCCAAGTATGCGCAAATACTTAAAGTCTAAACTGGGTTCAAAAAACTATCAAAGTGTTAAAATAGGCTTTAATACCAGCAATACATTTTTGTAAAAAATTGTTACCAGTAATACATTTTGAAGAACAAAAATATTACCATTTTGAAGAAAAAAAATATACTAGCAAAAATACATTTTTAAAAAATATTACCAACAATAAAAATCTTGTCGGCAATAAATAACCCATTAAGGTTGATATACCGCAAAAAAAAAAAAAAAAAAAAAACAAAACAAAAAAAAACAACAAAAAACTAACAATAATTAACATATATTTTCTTATTTATTGTTTTATTTCTTCAAGCTTTAAAGAGTCACATTCAAATACTTGAATCATCATCAGGATTGTATATTTGTCTTCACCAAATTCTATTTCCTTGTCTTTGCTTTGATTTTTAATTATTTCAGTCAATGCTTGAAGCTACTTTTATTTTTTGCAATTAATTTCATATCATTCATTTATATTAAGTGGCTAACATTTTCCGTTCACTTAAATTTATTGGTATCAAGTTTATGACAAATATAAGTGAAGTATCCATCTATCTTGAAAGATCCTTCTTGCCACTTATTATTCAAAGTTCAAAGTTATTTTTCAAAGTTATTTTTAATTTCTTCATAGAATTAACTATGCATTTTTACTCTTCTATCCCGATTATTTCAAATATATTAACGCATAATAGATTCGTCGTCTGCTTTTCTATAGTCAGCCATCAGCATTTTATCATCTCGATTTCTCTTGCTTCAAAATCCATTCGTCTATGTATAATGTTATCTAATGCGTCTGGTTTCCCTTCTACTATTAAATAATAGTTTAGCAAACTATTATTTCTTTTAGAGGAAGTGTATCGCTGCTCCGACTTCCTGGGGTTGACCTTTGAGATCAGATGGAAGACAAAACAAGGAAGTCGATTTTGATTGTCTGAGACAGCGTGAGAACGATAGATAGGTAAAGGATTTTCGGTGAGTCGAGTCTCATCCGTCAAACAATGGAGACGTGGTTACTTTCGTGTCCAGAGGAAGGAGGACAAACCCACTGGATAAGTAGAAATGTATACGCCGACGGTAATAAAATAGCTAAGTTAAAATTCTCTGTGTTGAAAATCTTTCATCTCTGTCCAAAACAACTAGCGGTCACCGACCGAGAGAGAAGAATGCAACATCATTATGGAATTGAAATAGTCGCCCCAAGACCATCCCCATCAAGGAGGAGTATACAACACTACACTGTCATGTAAAACTTTTCGTAAACCTTGGGAAATTAATTAATTTTGTCAGTTTTAACTCAAAATCGAGAGTAATTTACAGTATGTTTTTCTCAATAAGCGTTATGATCTTTCAGGGTCAGAAAACAATTTACGACATTTTTGTTAATGCTGTATGCTGGATAATGAGGCATCTGCAGCATACTGACGCTGAAAAAAGGCGAAGCAAAAATAATGGGTCACCAGTGACAATTTCATCTTCTCTACTCTTTTCTTAAGTTAAAATTATTTTTTGCTTTGCCAAAAGTGATCTTTATTATTACAGTGATAATTATTATTAAATCTTTAATATTAAATTAATCTTTATTATTACAGTGATCTTTAGTATTAAATCTTTATTATTAAATTGATCTTTATTATTACAGTGATCTGTATTATTAAATCGTTATTATTAAATTGATCTTTATTATTAAAGTGATATTAAATCTTTATTATTAAAGTGATTTTTATTATTACAGAAACTCCAAAACGTCAAAGCATGTAGTTCTTAATTAGTATTGCTAACGTTGAATCGAATAATCGTCTGAATTCTATGTCGTATTGAATGGAACACGGTACAGATTTTCTTTTTGAAAATTTTCCTCCATTTTTCTTGGCAGTAATTCCAGAGCTGTTGAAGATTGCTCGGTTTTTGTTGGAGTAGTTATTTCTTCAGCTTCCGCCACATTAGTTTTCCAAAATATGAACATCCCCATCCTCAAGAATCATAATTGTTGCATGTTATGTGCGGCAACCAACACCATCATGTCGAAAAAATTCTCCATCGTCGCTGTCTTACCGAAAATTAGACCGTAGTAAACAAATATAGTTTTATCAATTTTATTATACATTCGCTTTTGACGCAACGTAAACTATTAAATTTTACAGTCTTTGTGGTGTATTTTGTCTTGTTTTTTTCTTCCACTAGGAAGGATTCTTATATATTTTCTTGCATTAGGATATAACCCTATTTTACCTTAATCATTAGAAACTATTTTTGTCACTTCCCAGCATCCCATGTTAGATGTTCTTTTTGTTCAATCTTCGATTCCGATGTTGTTTGGTTAATGATGTTTTTTTTCTGCTATACGCCAGTTTAAGTTGTTTTTCATAATATTCTGCATACTTTATCAATTGGATTCTCACTGTTAAAACTGAATTGATTCCTCACTTGCTTGGCTGTTAATTATGGATTGCATACCGATAATATCGTAAACTTTCTTTCATCTGTAACTTTTATAGCCTTTGGATTTTCTTTGCACTTAAAGAGCCTCTAGCAGTAGCAAACGTCTTTTAAATAGTTTGAATACTGTTTCTGCAAATTCCTGTTCGCCTTTCTATCTGTTTGTCTGTCCTATGTGATGGAACATTTCCTACTTAGAAATTCGCATAATATGAATTTATAATCTCAGATCTTTCATTGACCAAATTGTTTTGTATTGTTTGTTTTCAGCTTCAAGCAGCATAGAACGCTGTATTCTGTTACAGGGTTCCTACGAAAATACAAAAACTTACAATCCTCAAATTTCACAGACACTATTGATAAAAACAACACTAAACAAAATAACTTTTGAATAAAATAAAACTGCATGATAATTTTATGTATTCCCCACCAAACATTTGCACGTCAGTTTGCTACAAGCTTTTTCTTTTTTTCAAGCAATCGTCTATTTTCCATAGAATAGAATATTTCCCGCTCGATTTGTACGACTAGAATTTTTAAAACGTTTTGCAATTACTTGTAGTATTTTTCGATGGTCTCCCGTTCTGAGATTTTTGTTTCTTCAGGGAATTTTCACGCTTCTTGACAAGTATAGGAAATTTTTAAAAATGAATTTCGGTAATTTTGTCACCTCCGAAATTCAGTTTTGGTTGTTGCGAAGTAGAAGAATTTCTTTAGATGTTTTTCTTTTTCTTTTCTATTTTCTATTTTATTTTTAGTTCTTATCTTTCCATCTTTTCTTAATAACTGCGTTGCTTTGTCGAGCAAATGTTTACATCGGTATAATACATTTCATATTTGTTTTATTATCTATGCAGAGTTTTTCTTCATTATTTACATTGAACCACGGCAGCGGCACAAGTAAGAAAACATAAATGCATTTACCAGGGCTATCATTGAATTTAGTTAATTTCATTTGTGCACTTCTGAACATATTTGGTATGACCGACATTTACTCACGATCATTTTGAATAGTACAAAATGACAACATTTTGTATTGTTACGTGGCCGACATCATGAACTCCCAAAATTAACAACATTCAGTGTAATGATCTACAATACATTTAGTGATGAGTTTGTTTGTGTGTGTATATATATATATATATATATATATATATATATATATATATATATATATATATATATATATATATATATAAATGTGAAAATATATAGAAAATAGAAAAGAACTGGTTAAGTAAATAATCCAAAGTTCTTTAGTATTTTTGTTATTATTTTTAAAAAGTAGTGCTCGATCTAAATATTTTTGGCATTTGAAGGAAATGAATGAAACACCAAAAGTAAAATGGAAAATTATAAACAAAACTAGAACTTGTAAAACTTGGGATGACCCATGCCCTTTATGCCTACATGAAAAACTACACATTATTAAGTTTCTAAATAATAAAAATCTATTAAACAATAGACATGAGTTAACGGTTTTTTGCCGACATCATCAAATTTTTGCATTGGATAATTAGCATAAAAACAAACAAAAAATAAAATAATTTTTAAAATTCATAGTCCTAATAAATAGTTTAAATACCCTACAAAAAAAGATAACCCTTTATGAAGTCGTCAAAAAACAAATGTTACGGCAGTTTTTTTTTATATACACAAAACCCTTTCAGAAAAAAAAAAATAAAAAAATAAATAAATCTCCATAGACACTTAAACCAGACAAGACGAAATCATCTTCCGTTTTAAATTTAGACACCCTAACTACCCTGACTTGACATCTATGAATGTAACTCTATACTGATACAAATTATTAACACCCTACACCCATTTTTATTTAAACAATCACTCTAGCCGTTAGCATGGAAATTTTAATTTCAATAATGAATCTGCTATTAAAACACGTAAATTTCAGAAATAAGTTATTCCAAAAAAATTTCGCTTGAAGATGGAACAGAGCTTACTTTAATTCAATTTAATTCAAATAATTATATTGAAGTTTTCGGTTCTTGTTTTGAAACATGAGAACTCTTATGTAGCGTGTTGGAATCATATTTTTAAATAAATAATTATATATATATATATATATATATATATATATATATATATATATATATATATATATATGTATGTATTGTTAGCCAACGCTTTATATGAAAGGAATTTTTTTTTGCCATTACTTACCTGTTATGTCAAACTGTTCGTTGAAAATGTGGGTGTTTCCGTGTGGTGAACCTAAGATGAAAAAAACAAAAAACAAAAGAAAACGATAAGCATGCTGTCTATTTTTTTTTTGTATCGTCTTGGCTGAGGAGGAAGTGTTGTAGATCGTTAATGATTGGTCGCTTGTGATTTCAAGATCAGCAGTTGCGTATTTGGCGAATTTTTTGCTTTAGGGTCGCCTGACGGAATATTAATGTTTCGGTAGCGTCTATTGGGCGAACAAGTATGATATTGCAAGACCCAAAATATTGTCATGACACCAAGTCATAACATCACGGATAAGGCGATCCTGTGCACTCGTTGGAGTGTTTTCATCACACACACACACACACACACATACACACGCGCACACGCACACACACATATATGTGTGTGTGTCTGAGTGTTGTGTGTGTGTGTGTCTGTGTGTATGTGTTGATTTTTACTTCACACATTATGTCTACTAATCCTCTATCTACTCAGCCATGTAAAAAATTGCAAACATGATTGTCTCTCAATAATATGAATATTTCTATCTCCTATCTCTCTTTATATATATATATATATATATATATATATATATATATATATATATATATATATATATATATATATAAAGATATATAGATAGATAGATAAGTGAAAACTGAAGTCAACGCCATGAGTTCAGTGTCCACTTTTATATTTACAATCACTCAAACCCTGATATTGAACACTTAAACTCATAAATACAAACTTAAAACTATACCTTTTCATTCATTTATATATATATATATATATATATATATATATATATATATATATATATATATATATATATATATATATATATATATATATGTATGAGTATCAAACAACATATTTGGTTGAATATGACATACAAGGAAAGTTTGATGAATATTTTACTGAGTTTTTATTAGATTCTTAATTTTTACATTTGATGGGAATAAGGAAATGTAAATTTATTTCAACATTTGTCTTTTAATGTGTATTGTGTACTATTCCGTTCACTCCGAGCCATGCAAAAGGAACGTGACTAGAATACAGGTAGGCGTTGTTCCCCTTGTTAGATAAAGAAAGATTGATGCTGAGTGCGAGATATTATATGCGAGTTTATATAGGACGCTTCTCTCACAGTGAGATGCTCTCAGTTACGGGATTTATGACGGATGATCGTGTTAACGACCAAGAAAACGGTATATATATATATATATATATATATATATATATATATATATATATATATATATATATATATATATATATATAATTGAGGCATTGGTTGTTAAAGACTACGGAACTTATCCTTTTAATATTTTTTTCTGTTTTTTCTTGCTTTCTTGCAAGTTTTTTCTTTTGCATTTGGGTGTGAGTTATTTAAAAAAATAGCCTCGTCCTTGATGTTTTGCCGAGCGCTTTCGGTTGTCGCCAACCGTCATGTATTTGGGTCTGAGTTGTTAAAAAAATAGCTTAGTCCTTGTTGTTTTGCCGAGCGCTTTCGGTTGTCGCCAACCGTCATGCATTTGGGTGTGAGTTGTTGAAAAAAATAGCCTCGTCCATGATGTTTTGCCGAGCGCTTTCGGTTGTCGCCAACCGTCATGCATTTGGGTGTGAGTTGTTGAAAAAAATAGCCTAGTCTTTGATGTTTTGCCGAGCGCATTCGGTTGTCGCCAACCGTCATCATGGCTGTATCTTTTGGCTTGAAGTAGGTTGCTTATTATTTTATTTACGCAGTGTTGTTGGATTAGCAATTGGGAGGGGAGGTGGTATTTATTATTTGGAGGATTAGTTATTTAATATGTTTAAGATGTTTCTGCCATAATTAAATGCTATTTTATTTATGTTGGGTTTTTGGTTTTTCATAGTGATTGCTTCAAGAATTTTTAAGCGTTTTCTGAATTTGTTATTGTAGGCACGTACACACACATACACACACATACACTCACATATATGTAAAAATAAATATAAAGGTGAACATTGAAGTCAACACTCATAGGCAGCATGCGTAAATTACATCACGAAGTCCGAACCAATAACTACTACAACACAAAGAATATATTCAGTTTCGCGGTAGACGTAATTGTCAGGACGCCTGACGATTGCGTCTAGCAAGAAATAGCCTGTCGCCTCTAAGTTTTAACTTCATTGTTCAATTTTATATTTATATTTACATACGCTCTATCTCTGATAGTGAGCACTTTATATATATATATATATATATATATATATATATATATATATATATATATATACACACATACACAGACAAACAGTGGGGGAAACAAATATTTGTACACACAAATTTTTAATTTAATGTATTTCCAACTAATGAATAAACATACTTTTCATATAATTAACTGCACACATACGCATGAGGTCCAAGGGATGTATGCAGCAGAGTAGAGATTGCATATCAAAATATTTTGATATGCTGCGGCATTCATTCTACCATATGTCACTGATATATTGCCAGTATCTTTTGCAGAAAAACATCCCAAAACCATGATGCTGCCATCACCAAATTTCACTGTTGGAACTGTGTTCTTTTGTAGCAGGAAATTTTTTAAAAGTAAAATTACATAACTGCCACCAATCTAGTATTAGGCTTGAATTTGAGAAATGAAATACCATAGAGCAGGGGGTCGGCAGCCAACGGCACGCGTGCCACACGTGGCACGCCAAGCAATTTCCAATGGCACGACATCGCAAATGAGATCACGAAGCCCGAACCAATAACTACTATATCACAAAGAAGATATTTAGCTGTTTCAATTTTAATATATACTAAAGTATATATACTATATATTACTATATAAAATATATTGTAGAACAGGTAGACCTTGACTTATATAAAAATATGTATGCTGTTGGCACACTGAATGATTTTAAAACTCAAACTCAGCACATAGTAAAAATTTGTCGACCCTTGCCATGGAGTATAGCTGATCATAATTATGGTGAAGATATTTATAGAAAAGGCAAAGGTAACATATGTTAGGGCGGTGCTAAAGGGACTGAAGCCGAGATGCCAGGTCAGGGCCGATAACGTTAGATATTGTTCTTTGGATTTTGACAAAAACCTCTAGATATAGTGCAGAAGCACTAAACCAATGTGGTAGCAATATTCAATGCACAGGCAAATGATAGACTTATAAAAGTGCAAGATCGATCCTGGTGAAAAAAAAATGTCGCAGATTGAACCGACTTTTCGATCAGCAGATTAGAAATTGATTCAATATTATCAGTAGAAAACGTGAGACCAAGGCACAGTGACTTTCTCTTCTAGAGGTTATCCTTAGCTATGTTTATGGAAGGCAAGAAAATTCTTCACAAGGTGATTATTAGAGAGCAGTTTCGGTTTAAAAGCAAATAAATAGTTGTGTCATCAGCATAGCTACCGAGTCGAGAAGTGTTGATATCAAGAAATTCGTTGGTAAAAATAACGAACATTACGGGTTCAAGAATAGAGTCCTGGGGATGTTCGTATTGATGCAAAAACATCTAGTGGAGTGGCCGTCCATGACAACATTTGATAAGAAAGATTGAATTAAATTCAAGAAGCGGTCAGAAACACCATAAACTTTCAACTTTTGAAGCTCACCATGTCAAATCCCGTGAAAAGCCTTTGAAATATTTAAAGCCACAAACTGAGTTTCACTATTCTTGTCTAAAATTTGACAAAAGCAATAACTATGAACACAGCTTTTTATTTAGAGAATCGAAATCCATTTTTGTTGGTCTGAGTCACCTGATGGGAGGTGAAGATGCTTAATCAATTCTGAGTTGATTAGAGTGTTTAGTACTTGGCTAAAGAGATGAAGATTGAATAGATTGATAGAACTACAGAACTATTTATCAATCTATTAGGTTGGTGCAAAAATAATGTCGTTTTCTCACATATGTTACTATGTGATAAAACGACATTATTTTTGAACCAACCTAATAGAAAGCAAGAATCAGCAAAGTATCTATTGTAGAGACTGGGGCGAATAGATTTCATTTCAGGGTCCCATTTCTTAATGCAAGGATACCATTGAGCCGCATGCTTTGTGGCGATCAAGTTTAAAGATGGTAGCAGAAATCATGAACTGAGATATATGTATATCCCACATTAGAAACTCGGTATTAACCGGGAAGTCAGTAAAATTTGAATAGAATTTGCTCGTAAATAATTTTCCTTTATTGACAGATAATGATGGCACTCCAAATTGATTGAGGAGAGGTGGGGATTGATGACTTAAATTTTATTAATCACTCTTAACGAACCACCAGTAGGAACTAGAACCAAAATTTTGAAAGACTATAATATCAGCGAACATCGATTTAGACACATTGAAGGAATGTTTACACGTTACGAGAAGAGACAAAATGGCGTCTGTTATAATCAAAGTTATTATGTTGTTATAACCGGAAAAAAATTTTCTTGTGGCCTGTAGCGGTTGAACAAGTAGACTCCATCTGGTATTCACGAAATCGCATAAAGCCTCGATAGCGGGCTGAATAGGTCAACTAAGAAGAAATTTCGAAATTTACCTTATATTTGCATCTCTGTACACGCATAAGAAAAGGTTCTTGCCGAAGATTTTTAAAAAAACCTGTCATTCGGCGACAGAAATTTAAAGCAGACGACACTGGAAAATACTAAAATTTGTGAAATCGGAATTCTGAAAGATATATCGCGTGACTTTGCGATCTATCGTGATTAATGAAAAAGTTTAAATTTGTTTGAATCTGAGTTGTTTCAAAACTTTTGTTAACATTTTTCTTTCAGCGACATTGAATTTAATTGAATGCTTTAGGCATTTTAATTTTAATTATTGGACCCGCTACGTGAAAAGCACAAGTGACATTTTTGGGAGGAGCAAAAGTTTTATTTCGTACAGATCCTTATCGTTACAAAGTGCCATGTACGCTTTGATATCTAATTATATTCATAGATATTTACCTATTGTTTGTATCTGAATAAAGTACACCCTTGTGCAAATTAAATGAAACAAAACGAACAATTCTGTTATTATTTACTTTTTTTCTTATGTACCAGTGCACCTGTTAGTACTTCGTATGTCCATTCCACGAAGTCGTTCCTTGCAGATTGACCACTGGTTTTAAATCAGGAGAGTTACCGGGCCAGTCTATAGTACTTTGATTTGCTCACTGGTAAGGCTTGCAATTGTGTTCGTTCAGCGCTACAATTTTCGTATGCTCCTTAGAGTAACGTCCATCGCAGGCAATGGCCGTAGGACAACTAATCGACAGTCGATACATTAGTGTCTGGACATGATAAAAAACTGATGCAATTACGTATGACGAAATATTTTTCAAGCCCAAACAAATTTAATCATACGAAAATAGCTTCATCTTACTGCACACCAGTACAAATGATCTAATCTGAAGAAAAATAGAAACCGATTACACCTTGTCACTCTAGTGGCTCTAAAACTGACCGTATAGTGAAAGAAAGGAAACTGAAGCCGTCGTTTCAATTAATTTGCACAATAATGTAACTCCTAAAACATGATACTTTCTCAAGTATTTAATCAAGACAATATGAATAATTAATGTCAGCAATTTAAATTCCTGTTTTACTACAGATAATTCTCTTTAACTCCATTTCGCATAGTAAGAGAGTCTTCAAGTGTATAAATAAAATGAAGGGGAATTTAGTGGATTATGATGCTAATCATTTATTAGAACTGCTATTTTCATCTTGGTTGTTATGGTAACAACGTTTCGCTTTTCTTCAGTGAATAGACGTATTTGATAGTATTGCAAAAACTTTGAAACGAACCCTTTATTCAGTCATGGGGGGGAGAGAGAGAAAGAGAGAAAGAAAGAGAGACAGAGAGTGAGAAAAAGTGAGAGAAAGAGAGACAGAGAGTGAGATAAAGAGAGAGAGTGAGATTAAGAGAAAGAGAGAGAGAAAAAGAGAAAGAGAGAGAGAATGAGAGAAAGAGAGGGAGAGAAAGAGAGTGAGAAAGAGAGAGGGAGAGAGATAGCATTGTTAATCCCAAGTCCTTTCTTGGCAAGATTACGCGAACTACTTTAATTAATTAATTCCTCGTCGTAATGGCGATTCTACTTGTTCCAATAATCAATAATATGGTTTTAACTGTTTTGACCCAGGCATTGAACTCACAATTATCAGATAAACTGTATGCAAAAGGAACCAACACATATTCATTAATGTTGTGTCATTGCTGTGCATCAAACTTCATGTATTTTCATTTCCAATCAAAGGTTCTAATATGTTGTTCAGTTCTAGGTTATGCCTACAGAGGTGGATAATAATATCATAGCAGCTACGCTGGTTCCTTTTTCAATAGACAAAACTGGCACCCATTTTTTGGCAAATGCTTGGATAGATGCGAGAGCTATTTATGGGAGAGTCAATCAACCATTACAGCTCTTATTATCTATCGACAATCATTGCTTGATAGCGACAAAACCATGTGATTGAAAAAATTCGGAAGTTTCGGAACAAAAGCAATCGTGGTCTTATAATTACGTTTAACATTATTGAAGAGTTTTATAAGCCTGTAATCAGGGATACAGCGTCATATATATTTATATTTACATACGCTCTATCACTGATATTGAACACTTTTACCCATAAATATGGCATACCATGAACTATATTTCTGTCATATATATATATATAGTTGTATTAATATGAATTTGTGACCGTGGGTTTCACGATATTTGCGATCGTCAGACAAACTGATGATCGCAAATAGCGAGAAACTCAGGGTCATTCATCATTTAACACCAAATTTATATCATAAGGTTGATATCCGAGTTTATTTTTCCCTTTAAGATTAATAACTTCCACCCTCAACTGATCACTCACTCGTACCTTTCGTCTGACCGAAACATTGAAATGGATAAATTCTGTATTAGTTTTTCGACGGCATTTTTTTTGTAGCTGTCACAGTAAAATTTCTAATTCCGACATGAACTCAGTCTATACGGGGTTGAATAAGACCGACAAAATTCGTTGGTCTTATTCAACATATACTTGTCATTTTTTAAAATTTTCTATTTTCACCTTTCAGAGTCCAAAAATATTTGGAAAGTGATGTATTATTTCTATAATTATTATTAGTAAAAGATTTTATTGTGAATCATAATACAAGTTTCATCGAAAATATCATTAATGATATTGGTCAGTGTAATTGTAGGAATTCTAACCAGTGCCCATTGCCAAGCAAATGTTTAACTTAATCCCTTGTTTATCTTTGTACTATCACCACAATAGAAAATGCGACGGTTGAAAAGTTCTATATCGGTAGTACTAACAATTCTTTCAAGACTAGTTAGTATCAACATATATTTTCCTTTACTAATAATACTTATAGAAATAATACATCACTTTCTTAATATTTTTGGAGTTCAAAAGATGATAGTAAAATTTTAAAATGGCAAGGACATGTAGGTCCTTACATAAATCATGTTTTCTATGTTTATATGAAAAATTGGAAATGATCAGGTTCTTAGATAAGAATGAAACCAAAGATCCGGGCTAACGTTAAATTTTAAACACAGTCTTACTTTTATCTTACATTTGACAATGCTTTTTCTTAGATTTTAGTTGACCCGTGTTGCACTATATATAGCTTTCTATTTGTAAGATTAGTTTGGATTTAATATAATTTTGTATTACTCTCCTCGTAATATTGTTAACAACTTGTACAATTGTATTAGTATTTGGTTGGCATTTTCGACATTTTGCATTGATTGGTTATTGTTATAAACATCTTATATAAAGAATCTTTAGTCAACAGTTGCATATTTACGAAGTAATTATATACGTTTAAATTATTTACTAGTTTCTTAAATAAGTTATTTATTTATCAATTATAAAAAGAATTTTATATAGGAAACTCACAAAGCATCTGATGAGATGCATTTGATACGCATCGAAACGCGACTGCAATTGTGTAGCGATTTTGACATGTTTTCGGTGTAATATTCTAAAATAAATATTTCTCTACTTTTTATTCAGCCCTCTTTTAAATTAAATGTTACGAACGTTGAAATTGTAATCTATTCCTTCTCATCTTACCTGGATATATATATATATATATATATATATATATATATATATATATATATATATATATATATATATATAATTATTTATTTAAAAAAGATTTATAACATAAATATGTTATAAAATCACTACAAAAATAGCCATTTTGTTTCAACACCCTCGGTGTCTTATCAAGTGATGACGTTGAATGTAAAATAAATGGTTTTAAAAGTTTCAAATTAATTAACAATCCTTCGCAAGGTGAAAACGTTGTTACAAAGGCTAGATGGACCAATCAAAACACAAGTATAGGAAAATTCAAAAAGCTTGATAACGAAGTCATGTTATAATATCTATTCAGATGTTTAAAATATGGGTAGTATTAAAAAAGAATTTATTCCAACCAATAATTACTAAATTATATGATAAAATTTAATATTAAAATTTAAAACTGCTAATTACAAAATCAAAATTTAAAATTTATTCGCTATTAAGTTTACAACTATAAAATTACTGAGGAGAAAAGAAGAAATATATATGTTATTCAATTTATTTCTTCATTGAAGTTACTTTAGCTATATTTAATATCCGGTCTTTTTACAATGTATACATTTTAATCCTCATGGTGTGTGAATGGGGTCCTAAACTCTCGCGTAAAACAAGCGCAATCAGATTCTAATATATAAGCACCAAGACATATTTATATATATATATACACACACAAAAAGAGACAAGACAGAGAACATCTTCACGGTCTGTCATGAAAAAAAGGGGGAAGTGGGGGAAGGGAAACCAACACACACGTACATACATACACAATTAAAAGTGAATGCACTTTCCATATACAGAGATACCTATAAATACATGCATACACATCCACAGACATTGACCCAGACAATCGGATACCACAACCGATAAATATTTAAGACAGAAAATGTCATTACATGAATGTTAACAACCTACTGAAATCTAACTTAAGCGAGTAAATATACAAAGATAAAAATGATTAAAAATAATATTATTTAATATATCAAAATAGTGTATGTAAATATAAAATCGGACATCAAAGTCAACACCCATCGGTAACTACGATGTCCATCTCATATACATATACACACACACACACACACACACATACACACACATATACGCATATATATATATATATATATATACATATACACACACATACATAAATATACATACATACATACACACCGAAATATCTACACATACATACATAAACATATACATGCGTATATATCTCCATGGTATCAAGTACACATACACATACATAAACATATACACATATATACCCACAAATATGCACACATATATGTGTACACATACTCACATATAAATACATATATACACACAGCAATACACAAATATAAACATATATACTTTTTTATATATATGTTGGCTTTCCTATGTTGAACTCAGTTACAATGAACTTTCACCAGCGTCTAGTCTGCTTAAAATTGCCACTTTTTGCAATAACTCCAAAGTTATTCTTTTCCGCTTATTCCCATCATCTTTTACACCAATAGAAGCTATTAGGTTGAAATAAGCATATGCAATTATCCAAAGTAAATTTCCTGAAATCAGAAATTTCAAAACAGTTACATATCACCGAAATAGTTCAAATATACACATCAAAATTATGTCAGGATATGCGGGATTCCGGATATGAGGGATTCCGGATATGCGGGATTCAGGATATGAGGGATTCCGGATATGAGTGATTCTACTTTACTATATATGACCAGTTGCATAAGATGATGGGAAAGTGGTCGTCTTTCATCATCTTTTGCACCTATACAAGCCATTAAAGTGAAATAAACATTGTCAATTATCCAAAGTATAATCCCGGAAAAACTGAAATTTCAAATCACTTACATATCACCCAAATCGTTCAAATATGCACATCCAAATCACAACCGGATATGCAGGATTCCGGATAAGAGGCGCTTCGGACATGAGGGATTCCGGATATAAGGGATTCTACTGTTTTTAATGACAGACCACAATTTTTACATTGGATTAATACCTGGACTCTTTCAAAATTTTTCCTTTTTTTTGGCAGACTCATAAATGTTTAAGATAGATTCTGGCAAGAAAAAGCGTCTAGCACGATACAATGAACCAATATTCCTAGCAGCAAACCTAGAATTTGATTCAATATAATCTTTACACCAGGAAAAAATAGCTCTAGAAGGCGAATGAATCGTCATGATTGAAGTTAACTTTGCTGATGTAAAGTAAAAAAAAGAGAGCTGTTTCGTTTTGGTAGCGTTAAAAATACTAAGTCATTTCTTGCCCCAGATAACAACAGATTATAGACCATTTTTTAAGATCAGCTTTCAATCCGACGTTATCGAACCGATCAAACTTACCATTAATACCGGAGTAAATAGTTGTCTCATCAGCATAGATACCGACATCAGTAAGGTGGTTCCTGAAAATTAGGAACAGCGTATGTCTAAGGATACAACCCTGGGAGACACCCGCATTAATGCAAAAAGATCTTGAAGAGTGGCCGTTAAAAATCTTTCATTTCGCGATTTGATAAAAAGGTTGAATTAAATAAAAAATTCGCCCAAAAATACGATAACCTTTTAACTTGCGAAGAAAACCAGCCATGTCAAACTCTGTCAAAAGTAAGAGTCTAAGCTTCACCATTCTTATCTAAAGCTTGATTGAATCTTTCAGCAATACTCGTTAACATATCAAATTAGACCTTTGCCTTAAATACAAGTAGAAGACTAATAGGTCGACAGAAGGATCTGACGGTTCGCCCGAGTTCCTAAAGAATGAACTACAGAAGAGGATTTCCAACAAGGTGGAAAGTAAGACATTTATTGTAGAGTTTAGAGAGAACAGGAACCAGTTCAAGGGGCACATTTCTTAAGGACTATTACAGGGATTCTGTCAAATCCACATTGCTTGTAGATTCAAGAGATAATAGTAGAAACCATAACACATTAACTTATGCATATCATTGTCTACAATGTTAGCTTAAAACAGGATTCCACCTACGCCACTTGGCTTCTAAGTTTATTTGCTTGATTGTGTTCGTGAAGGATGCTCACTCTAAGCTAGCCATCAGGTTCATCAAATATAATTCTATATTTGTCACGAGAAAAAAAAGTTGAAAAGATAGTTGAAATGTATTATTCACCCAAATGACACATATGTTTTGTTATATTTACTTAAATTTAGGAGTTTGGTTATTCTGCATGCTCTTAATATTCTGTATTTTTTTCTTGGTTCACAATACCAGCTTCTTTAATTGTTCTCTTTTGCTGGTCAGAATTCATTTTTTTGTTTCCTACTTTTATGATTTTTATTATGTCTCTGTCTGACCTTTTAATAGTCAGTTTCTTCTTATTATCTTTTTCAATTTGTTTTTATTGATCTGTGAACATTTTTCAATCTTCTTTTTCAACGTTGTTTTCCCATCACTCAACTTCTTTTGAGATTATCTTCCTTATGTTTCTGTAGTTTCTGTAAAGTTTATATATTTAAAATTAATATCTAAATTTAAAATATCTAAGATTAAATAATAAACAACATCTATGATATGTAATGCTTGCTCTTTCTCTCTCTCTCTCATTATATATATATATATGTATATGTAAAAAATATAAAGAAAATAGGAAAGAACTCGTTAGGTAAATAATCCAAAGTCCTTTAGTATTTTTGCTATTATTTTGAAAAAATAGTGTTCGGTACAAAAGTAGAGCATAAATATAATTATTTATTTATTGCGTGTTGGAATTATATTTTTAAATAAATTGCGTGTTGGAATCATATTTTTAAATAAATAATTATATATATATATATATATATATATATATATATATATATATATATATATATATATATATATATATATATATATTAAAAAGAAGAGAAGAGAGGTGCCGTAAACATTTTTGGTTGTAATGTGGTTTTATTTAGAAAAAATATTATGTTTTGTTTTACATAATTTTACTACACGTGTTTCTGGTTACGTGACCATCTTCAGGTAAAAGCGGAGATTTCCACATATTATTAAAAATGATTAATTTTTTCTTTTGTTTTTCA
Source organism: Acanthosepion lycidas (assembly GCA_963932145.1). NCBI lineage: Eukaryota > Metazoa > Mollusca > Cephalopoda > Sepiida > Sepiidae > Acanthosepion > Acanthosepion lycidas. The sequence goes on along the minus strand of OZ010589.1, from coordinate 111,585,529 downwards.
ATGTTAAATATTCTCGATATGAGACATTTTCTGTGTTAGTAATCCGAATTTCTTTCTTGAATTGGCAATGAAGAGTTCTGCGCGAAGGGTCATAAAACAATTAAGGCTAGTCCAAGCGAAATGATGAATTACTTATCGGCATTTTATCTTTTAATGTTTTACTAACCCCTATGTGTTGTTGGATCTGTTTCCATTTTTGTGTGTTTCTGTCAGCATGCGTGTATATATGCGTGCGTATATTCCCCCTCCATACATATACTGTCTTACTATGAGGAATTAGTAAACTCATTTGTACATAAGAAACTACCATTGTAATGTGACTCAATCAAGTAACCCTACCTGCAATTGTAGGAATAAAGATCATTGCCCAATCGGGGGTAAATGTAACTACAAAAATGTAATATACGAGGCAACTATCTTTCCCGAGGAAAATATAAACGAGAAAAAAAGATATATAGGTATATCCGCCGGTAATTGGAAGCAGCGTCTATACAACCATAGACACTCTTTTAGATATAGATGCCTTAGAAGTCAAACTTCCTTATCCAAACACTACTGGGATCTGGTGGATAAGGGGTTAACCCCACTTTTGAAATGGAGATACCTATCAAGAGCCAAAACACCTAATAACTTCCGCGATCGGTGTGATCTGTGCTTGGCGGAAAAAATTTTTATTATCAAAGATAAAAATCAAGATGAACTGTTGAATCTTCGTAATGAGATATTTTCTAAATGTAGACATAAGAAAAGATTCAAAACATAAACACCGTTTTGTAACTTTCTGTCACTTATGTCAGTTCCATCTTGGTTAAAAACATCGGGCATGACATTTTAACGGAATGACTATTATGTTTATTTTGTTTATCTCTATATAGATCATTGTGTATGTTTTTGTGATGCGCTATGTTTTTTTTTTTTTTTTTTTTTACGCCCAAATTGTTGAAATTTTACTTACTTAGTTCTTAAATTCTAATTTATATGTATGTATTTGTATGTATGTGGGTATATATATATATATATATATATATATATATATATATATGTGTGTGTGTGTGTGTGTGTGTGTATGTATGTGTATATATGTATGTATGTACTTGGCTACGGGTATATGTAGGTATATATTTAGGGGTGTGTGTATTTGTATATATATGTATGTATATGTATGGATATGTGTGTGTATGTGTATATATTCATGTATACGTATGTGGGTGTAGGTATATATAGAAGGATATATATGCAGGGATATGTGTATATGTATATATATATATGTATATATATGTATGTATATGTATGTGTGTGGGTGTGCGTATGTGTTGGTATATATGTACCCATATATATGTATGTGTATATATATGTGTGTATGTGGGTATAGATGTGCGTGTATATGTGTATGTATGTATAGCTAAACGGATAGATATAGGGATACATTGTTTTTTTGTTTAATTGTATAGAAATGTAAGGTTTTAGGTATATATGTTTATGCGCATGTATGCGTATGTTCATATGTACAAGTGTGTGTAAATGGGTAAGGAGTGGATGCCTATGGATGTATGTGTGTATATGTAGGTATATGTGTGTACATTTTTGTATGTATATATATGTATATATATATATATATATATATGTGTGTGTGTGTGTGTGTGCGTATATATATCTGGTTTTTGTATGTGTGTGTATGTATATATGTGTATGTGGGTGCATGTGTATTTATGTATATGTATGTGGAAAATGTGTGTATAGGGTATAGGTGGATATACGTGTATATATGTGTGCGTATGTATATGTATGTATATGTATGTGTATGTGTGTATGTATTTATATGTGTATGTGTGTGTACATGTATATGTATGTGTGTATGTGTATATATATGTATATATGTGTGTGTGTGTGTAGTATATACATGTATGTATGCGAGTAGATGTTTGTGTATATGTATGTGTGTGTGTGTATATACATGTGTGTGTGTGTCTATGTATATATGTATATATATGGATGTATGTGTGTGTGTGTGTACATGTATATGTATGTATGTATGTGTATGTATATATATATATATATATGTATATATATATATATGTGTGTGTATGTGTATGTATATATATATATATATGTATGTATATGTATATATATATATATATGTATATATGGAGGTGTGTGTGTATGTGTATGTGTATGTGTGTATATATGTAGGTGTAATTATTTCTTTATCATATGCGCGGTAATTATTAGAAAGCGCTTAGTATCTGAGATATTGAATCAGATATATGTATATGTGTGTGTGTGTGTATGTATATGTATGTGTGTATGTATGTGTGAATATGTGGATATATGTGTATGTGTACATGGATATATGTATGTGTGTATGTAGGTACACGGTGATGTGTATGTATATACGTGTATAAGTTATTGTGTATGTGTCGTTTTGCATGCGTTTTGAACATAAAAATATAGGTCCTCGCCAGATTAGATAATCGTCATATTTATTGTTTATAATATTTGATTTGTAACCTGCAGTCGATATTATTTTTGTCAAATTTTCTCAATTACACAGCGTCCCTTGCAATTTTAATTTGACCCGCCCCATCTTTCTTCCCCACCACTTCTTTCCTTACCTCTCCCTCCTTCTTTAAGATTTGATCGGCCATAGTGTGTGTATGTCACCTCGATGTGTATCCTTATATACTGTTTTAGACATCCGACAACAGTCTTTTCCCCCCTTCCACTCACACCTAATTTTAAATAAAACTCTCTCTGTTAAACCCCTCTCTTATAAACTAACATTCGTCCCACACTCTCATAATTACACTCTCTCTAAATTCTATTTTTATTTCCGGAGTAGGTTTTTTTCTGTTTTCTTTTTGAATTTGTAGGTCTGATGAATTGGATCGTATTTACGATTCCAATGGAATAAATTATGACCATGGAATATTAGTGTTTAAGCCTTTTTATTATATCCTTACTCTGTCCTGGACATTGAGTTCTACCTGGATTTTATCCTCTCGGAAATTTTTTATTCTAAAATATAGATCTGTATATATGCACCTGTGGATTTTGCATATATATGTATATTTACCACTAATATTATCTCTCTCTCTCTCTCTCTCTCTCTCTCTCTCTCTCTATATATATATATATATATATATATATATATATATATATAATTTAATTTCGGGGGCGGAGCCTGATTAACTAGTTTAATGCTCTCATACATGTTCTGGGTGTTGCCGGTTTACGAAACCTCTTGAAACCTCTATCTGACAGTTGGAGCCATTAATCATTTGCATAGCGACGTGCAGTTCGTTGTCCCGTGCTGAGAACAGCTTTCAAATTCAAGGAATTTTACTAGTTAGGGGCATTGCGTTTAGCATTGATAAACGGTTCTAATGTGGAGATGTTAGCCTCGACCAAATCTTTGTTCTTGTGCACTTTCTTTCCATAGGTCGAGGCAGTAGCAGTGAAGATGGTGTTCTGAATGGAGCTCCATCTTTTGTATAAGAAAAGCTCAAATCACCAAATAAGTTATTATAAATACTTCTTATGAAGTCAAATTATAATCGGAGACGTGTTATGTTCATAATATAAACAGAAAATACCCAGAAAAGTTTCCTAATATCGGATGGTTAATACCAATTATATTGCCAGAAAAACTGATTTGCTTAATAAAATCTGATCTAGAGAAGATGAAATATAACAAAAGCGAAATTACAGGGAAGATCTTTAAAGAGAGAAAATGTAAATGAAGATGAAAAGAGAAGAGAAGAAATGAATGCAGAAATTGAAAGTAGATAAGGTTAACGTGGCAAGTAAAGAAAAGTAGAGAAAGGAACAATGAAACGATTCCAGATTCACGGTTTTGTTTATCTAAGCCGTAAAAAAGGAATTTGCATGAAAGGGTTCAATAAAAACGAGAGGCCATGCGAGGAGAAACTTTCTGGGATTCGCTTTCATACATGTGCACTGCACTTATTTTTTTTTTTTTTTACCTGTAAAGAGATCAAGAATTAAACCGAAAATGTTTTCGCTATTCTAAGGGAGGTTTAATGCTAAAGAAGAGGTAACATGTCGTTGAAACATATCAATTTTCTTTTTTTGCTAAATAAAAATAAGTAGGATTTTTTTCTTGGACTATCGTCCTCGTCCTTGTTGCCATATTTATCACTACGTTTCGACCGTTATACGCTCCGGCCTTCTTCAGGTGGTTGGAATGTTGAACTGAACTCTTTATTTCGCTCGGTGGGGTAGACTGTTCTAGTTTCACATACCGTGTCTAATGGATGTCATTTATCAGTTATCTTCTGTTAATTATCCTCTTCAAGTTCTCCACCGCCTTAATCAGGTATTGAACTCACACTCTTTGGGTCCTGTCACTGGATCTAACTAACGCCGTTATCCACTGTGCTATATGACAGCGAGCGAAATAAAGGGTTGAGTTCTTCATTCCAACCATCTGAAGAAGCTCGGAGAGTACGAGGGCTGAAACGTTGTGATAAATATGTCAACAAAGATGAGGATGATAGTCCGAACAATGTAAATAGTGTACATAATACCTCATCTCAGAAACATAGACAGATGCTAAAGGGCCGAAAGGTTATGATAAATATGGCAACAAAGTTGAGAACAATAGTCCGAATAATATAGTGTACATAATACCTTATCTCAGAAATATAGACAAATACTGAAAGGCCGAAACGTTGTAATAAATATGACGACAAAGATGAGGACAATAGTCCGAATAATATAAATAGTGCACATAATACCTCATCTCAGTAATATAGACAGATACTGAAAGTCCGAAACATTGTGATAAATATGGCGAGAAAGATGAGGACAATAGTCCGAATAATGTAAATAGTGTACATATTACTTTATCTCGTAAATATAGATAGATACTTTTTCTTGGATTTAAGAACTAACAAGAAACAATTATCTTAGATAATTTTCTCAGTTCATAAATTACAAAATCTGTAAGAGATACTTTTGGAAAACGTACAAATATTTCTAAAGCATAAAAACATTGTTTTTAATCCAAACTGAAAATGCAATAATATCTCGAGACATGAATTAAAATAATAATGCGACAAGTTAAAAAAAAAAAACGACCGAATCGCTTTATCTTGGTCATAGCATTAATTCTTCATAGCAAATACCACAAAAAGTTAATTTAGTAAGAGAAAACGTTTGAAGATTGTGTAGTGTCACTTTTCCAAGTGAGTAGAGCCTGTCTACTTAGCAAATCAGTATTTGAAAACACGGTATTTACTTGAATTTGATCGCTGACGGTGACGAATACACAACTATTTCAGTCACTGATTAAGTAAATATGTGGGGATTTAACTTAGAGTGATGGATCCTTTGCTAATGCAGAAGACGATCGTCCCTGAAAGACACACTATAGTGGTATTGTTTCAGATAGAGCTAAGTGTAGGGAACATATAGCGTAATTCCACATGTATAATACGCCTTCACCTATAACACGCACCCCTAAAACAGTGCTGAAAGTGTGGGAAAATACATTATACGCACCCCTTGTATGGAAATCAAACCCTATAAATTGTACCTCTCCAATTTCATTACGGGCAAAGTTTTCTACTTTTATTAAAAATATGATTTTAAAAATATTATATTATTCTAATATATTATTATTATTATTATATTATTCTAATTTAGTTTTATGATATTTAGTCTTATTTTATTTTATATTTTTCAGTATTGTTAGGTACACATGATTGTATTTGACATCCTCAGGGGATCACAATCGGCGAATGTTTGCGTCAAATTGCCGTATATTTCAGGTGAGTAGTCATTTCGCAACTGAAACAGAGGGCGACATAACTAATTTCAACTCGGAACCTCAAAAGGGTAATTTGCAGTACACGCCCCGGGCTTAGCTTCTAATAGCATTTCCAGAATAGTTCCATTCAGGTGTAAATGTACATGCTTAATTAGAAAATAACAAATAAATTTTGATAAAATCTACCGTTTTGGAGTTATCAACAATAAAAGTTCGGTCTCATTCGCGTCGTGGTGGGTGAAGTTGAATTTTTAAAAGATTTTTTGTAGCTGTGCATAATACGCACCCCTAATTTGGATTATTACCTTTTAGAAAAAAATGCGTATTATACATAGGGAATCACTTCAAAGAAAATTATAATGTTTAAATAAGCATAATGTTTTGAATGTGATAAAATACCACACACGCGCTCGCAGAAAGAACCGATCTATTCAACTGTAAAAATACATACACTCATTCACACAAGACAAAAATTCAAATACATACACGCACAGAAGGACACGGACGCACCCCCATGTATATATATATATATATATATATATATATATATATATATATATATATATATATATATGTGTGTGTGTGTGTGTGTGTATCATCATTATCATCGCCTTGACTTTTCTAATCGTAGGGAGGATCCGAATGCAGAAGCCGTTTTCCATAACGGTCTGTCATCACCAGCCATCACCAATTCTGGTACAATCATAATTGACTATTTTTTGACATTTTCCAACAGGATTTTGCGTTGGCAGCCTCTCCTACGTCCACCTTCAACGGTGACTTGCATGATGGTCTTGCACAGGCTGTCGTATCTTGTAATGAGTCCAAACCACGCCTTTTCTCTCCGTTTAACAGTGACGAGAAGAGGTTCCTGGTGTCCCACAAAACCTTCAACCCTTTTCTGCACAAACTCATTGTTTTTTTTTTGTTCCCAATAGAAAATGCTAAGGAGTTTTCTCAGTCATTTGTTTTCAAACGCTTGGATCCTTCTCTCTGTATCTGCCAATACTGTTCAAGTTTCAAATCCATATCGGAGAATGGAGACTACCAGTGATTTTTTAGTTTGTACTTGAAAGCTGATTTTGCTCCTCCATATTCTTTATTATATATATATATATATATATATATATATATATATGTGTGTGTGTGTGTGTGTGTGTATATATATATGTATATATATATATATAATAAAGAATATTTTATATATAATAAAGAATTTATACACATACGCACACACACATATATATATAATCACAACGCATGGGATAAGTTTTCATATGAACACACTTTATTTTTAATGAAATGGTATAAATTTTGAATGGAGTCAGGGATGACGACCAAAAAGTTAATCTTTACGGAAATTCTGTTGGATTTCAATAGATAAAACAATAAAATATACATCCTTTCCTGCAACATTTATTTCAGATTTCCGTTTGAATGAAATACTGCAACAAAAGAAAGGAATTGAAAATCGAAAACAAAATCAAATAAAAACAAAATTAAAGAAAGTAAAACAAACGACAAAATACAAATTATAAATTTATTAATTTTTATCCTGAAATTTTGCAATCTTCCGAACAAAAGACAATGATATTTTGTTCTTATTTCCTTATTTAAAAGTATGGGCAACCTAGTGAAGATCATAATACTCACTAGTAATAGCCAGTCAAACTATTTCAACTTACCCCACACCCAAGTTCCTAACTGATTAATGGTTTTTGGTTTAATTTTATTCTTAATCTAGCTTAGTATTAAGGTATAAGAATAAATATACCATGGTTTTTCAATGATGAAGATGTACTAACCCATTACAGACAGTAAAAATAAAATAAAAGCTAAAGGCACTTTAATCTTATGAAATAGTTTTGTGAAATATTTTAATAAAATATTTTAGTAAAACATTTTGGTGAAATATTTTAATAAAATATTATCTCACTAAAGTATTTCACTAAGATATTTCACAAAAACTTTTAGTAAAAATTATTTAGTAAAATATTTAAGTAAAAATTATAAAGAATAAATATTATTTTAGTAAACATTTTAGTAAAATATTTTAGTAAAATATTTTAATGAAATATTTTAATGAAATATTTTAGAAAAACAGCTCTCGTCAAGAAATGAGAAAATCTATGGCTTTGAGAGAGAATTTTCCTCCAGTGAATGAAAATTATTTTTACATTTGCCATTTCAGTAAAAAGAATGCATTTTGATTTCGACTAGGTTTGTGCTGCTAAACCTGCAATAATCTTTGCATACAGCGATAATTTTTCCATGTAAATTAATACAATCTCTCGCATAATGGAAAAAGGTGAACATTGCCGAATAATTCTATTTCCAGAAAAAAAAAATCTATGAAAGTCCTAGCCACGAATCTATAAACTCGGAGGATTGATTTTATTTGATTGATACGTCTCCTTGTAAAAGCCACTAGTATATTTTATAAATCAGATTTTTTTTGTGCAGAGTATGGTATTCTAAAATACACTTTTAGAATTTTAAATGTATCTCTTATTTAATTTAGTTAAAATTGATTCAAGCGATTTAACTAAAAATGTTGCAAAAATATTTTTCACACTTAATTTAGAATATTGATTTGAAAATTAGCCAACATAAAATCGTTTCGCCGGGTATTATAATCTTACTAAAAGGACTATTTAAACGTTTGAAAATGAAACAGTTCTGCCCAAAACACATTTGTTTATGATAATATCTTTTTAGTTTAGAATCGGAATTTAGCAGAAAAATGGTCATCGAGTCTGGTTCAACAAATGTATATATTTCAATAAATTAAACCAGTTTTGGGTTGATAAAGTATTCAACGAAACATGTCTCAATGAAAACATACTGCTGAAATATATATATATATATATATATATATATATATATATATATATGTGTGTGTGTGTGTGTGTGTTTCATTAAAGACGACAAACAAGGTACTGCGATTAAGCTTTTTATTGAATTTTCTTGTGTTCGAACAAGTTTTTCCTTTTTTTTAGACAGTGTGAGAAAGCTGTCCAAATCTATAATTCCGAGCGTTTTCAGCCATAATTTCAGCCATAATTTCAGCCATAATTTTTTTTTGTAAATGAGACGTATCAATATAAAGGAAATAATTTCTGCTTGAATTTCTTGGACACGGAGTTATTGACGTTATTTACACGAGGACAACTTTCCTCATCGTTGTTAATATCACGACGTTTCGGCTGTTGTGCCCTCCGACCTTCATCAGGTGTATGCCGATTCGGGTAACCTACAGAGAATTCCAAAAGAAAATATTTCCTTTGCTTGTTTTGGTCAAGGATTTGAAAAGTAGCCCCTAAAGTGGATTTTTTAAAAAGAAAATATAAATAAAGTACTCATTGCCTCTCAGGTTGCAAGAAACTATTTAGATTTTAAATTAACGCTAAATGACTTATGTTCCTGAATAATAAACGTCAGAAAATTGGTGATGATCGAACTCACTATTCAGTTGTAATCGTTCTAGCGAGACAAGCTTGCAAACCATTACACCGCCTGGAGGTGGCCAACCGTCTGTGAAAGTATATGTTCTAATGACAATCGGGATTTTTGTCCGTAAGACATTTATATTACGATTTTCCAAGTGTAGTTTAGATGTGACACAATGCCATAAGTAGGGAGTTCACCCAGTGAGTTTCAAACTCACTACTCAGTCGTAAATGTTCTAGCGAAACAAGCATTACACAGCCTAAATATATGTTCTAGCGCCACTCGGCATTTTTGTTCATAAAACATCTGTATTTAGAATGGAATTGTTAGAAAGAGGAATTGCTTCGGTTCGATCATGAGCAGATATTATTTGAATTTATAAATGTTTTGTCAACAGCAGAATATCTTGCAGACATAACAAAATTCTAAGCAAAATTTTGCGATTAATTTAACGAATGTTTCCAACAGCTTAATTATAACATGAATAAAATTATTTACAAAATCTAAAATACTGACAAAATAGGAAATTGTAGCAGAATTTTATAGGGTGAATAAAATTATATCCAGTAGTCATACGTCTCAAGATCACGAGCTCCATGCAACTTAACGACTGACGGACAAATTCCCAATTGAAATCAAGTTACTCATTTTACAGAATCTCGTGTAGAATTTATATATCCTTCGAGACTTACACTGACAACGAGATTTTATGCAGGCTATTTACGTCATTTTTCTCTTGGACAGGCAAACACGCAGAATGTTGTTTACTCAGGTAAGCATTTCATGTTCTATTCTTTTTCCTGGATGGCTTTTACACTTTTCCCTTATACGTTGGAAAATGGTGCACATGACGCGGGTTTGGTTTTGAGAACGTTCATTTATGTGTTCACTGCAAAAATATATTCCTTGAAAGTGTGTTGTACTTCTATCGAAAAATAGCTTTATCAGATTAGAATTTAAAAGTGGACTTTCTTTTAGAAATTGATCGTAACCTGCCGCCTGTAAAATTGTTCATAGGACTGCGCCAGCATTTTGTTTTTATCACCCAGCTGCTGATATACGGCTAAAGTTCATCTTGTTAAGCGTAAACGTATGACGCTCACCCCTTGATTTACACTGCGCAGTTTAGAAACTACCTCCACTTCTTCAATCATTGATGTGTATCCAGAAAATTCTGGAATAAGTCGCAAATCGAATTTGCCGTTCACCATTTTGGTACAATTGCCGAAATAGCAGAATTTTATGAGGTGGGGATAAATTTCAATGCACGTCTCAAGAACTCGTTCTCCGCGAAAATTAATGATTCGTAGACAAACTGTCCGACTGAAATCAACTTACCCATTTTATAGAAACTATATCGCAAAGCAAATCTCGTACAGAATTTACATATCCTACAAGACCCACACTGACAACGAGATTTTATGCATTTTTCTTTCGGACACGCTAACACGCGCAACGATGATTATTCAGGTAAATATTTCGTCCTTTTGCACAGGGCCAACACGCGCAACGATATTTACTCAAGTAAACATTTCGTTCTTTTGGACACGCCAATACGCGCAACGATGTTTACTCAGGTAAACATTTCATTCTTTTGGACAGGCCAATACCGGCAACGATGGTTACTCAGATAAACATTTCGTTTTTTTGGACACGCCAATACGCGCAAGGATGTTTACTCAGATAAACATTTCTTTCTTTTGAACACGCCAATAAGCGCTACGATGTTTACTCAGATAAACATTACGTTCTTTTGGACACTCCAATACGCGCAACCATGTTTACTCATGTAAATATTTCTTCCTTTTGGACAGTGCCAACACGCGCAACGATGTTTACTCAAGTAAACATTTCATTCTTTTGGACACGCCAATACGCGCAACCATCTTTACTCAGGTAAACATTTCGTTCTTTTTGGACCTGCCAATAAGCGCAACGATAATTACTGAGGTAAACATTTCGTTCTTTTGGACAGGCCAATACGTGCAACGATGTTTACTCAGTTAAACATTTCGTTCTTTTGGGCACTCCAACACGCGCATCGATGTTTACTCAGGTAAACATTTCGTGTATTCTTTTTCTGGTTGACTTTCACACTTTTTTCTTCTTCGTAGGTGATTTAATGAATATGCATACACCTGGGTTCCCCCTCACAGTAATATGCTTGGCTGGTGTCAGCCATAAATACAGACTGATGTAAGACAACGCCTATTGACTTCGTCTATTGCCTACGCCTATTACCTACCACTACGACGATGACCAGTCGATTACGGTTACCTGATAGATTGTCCTACCCGGTTACAGTAGTCAACAACCACTTTTCTACTTAGAACAAATATATCCATTTGCGGGATATATCAGTAGGAAAACGGCGCACATGACGTGGGTTTGTTTTTGTGGAAGTCCATTTATGTGTTCACTATACTGCCTCCTGTCACATAATTGACAACCAGTCTCTTCACTTGTGTGATTCTTAGCGGTAGGACAGTCGTTTTGTCTTCGGGCGAATCGCTTCCCGAGGAAGTAGCAGGTTCTAGGTCATTTGTTTCTGTAGACGCATCAGTTACATCCCTGTTTTCTACTAATCTTTCACTTTCTAAGGAGGCGTTGCTGGTATCACTCACTGACGCGTCTGACCCTGGGTTTTTTACGTGGTGTGGCATCAAGAATCGTGCGTCGGTTACTGATCTCAGTAATTCGTCTCACTTGGTATCGATCTGTACATCGGGTTTATGGAGTCTTTACTTATACTGTCTCCTTTTTTTCTTTTTATATGACATGTCCTTTCAGGACGTAGGCGATTATGGCTCTCCACCTCCCTTTATCCCTTGCAGCTCTCAACAAGTTCCTTCTCTCTGCTAGACCACGTTCTATCATCCACTTGCTTAAGTCCGTCAGGTATGTCACGCGTTGTTTTTCCTTGTCTCCCTTTCCTTCTATTCGACCCGTGAGTATTAGATTCTCCAGGCCTTTCTTCCTCATTATGTGTCTCAGAAACTTCAGCTACCTTTTCCCGATGTTAAGTATAAGCCTTCTGCTTGTTTGCAAACTTACTAAGACCTCATCGTTGCTCACACGCTCGTTCCATGATATCCTTAGCATTCTTCTGTAGGACCACATCTTCTTCACTTCGAGTCTCTTCTATTTTGTCAATGCCTCGAACACGGACCTTGTATCGTTAGATCCAACTGGCAGGCGCAGAAGAGGATGACATATCGCCCTTTGGCGTAACATTATGCCAAATATACAGCCTCCATTATGAAGCATTGTTTCCTTACAGCAATTCGTTTGGCGCAGTGGTGGCAGCATTCGATTATTCTGTTGCTGGAGTTCAGTATACGCAACGAAAACTGATGTAGAATTCCCATTCGATCAAAAATTATTCGAACAGTCTACTGTGGAATGAGGTGTAATCATCAGCAAATATTTCGGCAGGAGGGCCCCGTTCGACAAAATAAAGCTGTCAAATGATTAATTACACTAGCTGAATTTTGCCGCCACAGCTGGTAAATCGAATGATACAATAGTCTATTAACGTTAAGTAACACTTATCATCGTAATGTTAATTCTAATTTGACTTCCTTTTGGCCGTCGCGCTGGTGATGGGCCGATTGACTCGCAATTTTAACATTAAGCGACTACTTTCCGAATTTCTGCTTTTGGTACTACAGAATCAATCCTGCTTGCAATATACAAAGTTCGTCTGATACCCGGGGTGCCCGCATTGACTATTCACACACCTTATCCATTCTGGTCGGCACTTTCTCACCAATATTGCACAGACAAGTTCAGTGGGTTTTCTCTCCTTTCTTAATGCGTCAAGCCACCTCAGTAGCGCTCTTTTTAGTTTGTCTGCTCAGTTCTGTTGATATTGATAATTTACTGTCCACAGATAACTCCTATTCGGCGATTAACTTTTCCAAGGTAGTGATCCTCTTCCGAATGAACATCTCATTTGAAGCCTTTTTGTGAATTCTGTCCTTTCCTGAAAGTGTATATGATATCCAGCCATGGAAACATGCAGACTCTGTGGATAATGCAGTCAGGCTGCTTTCTACTGAAGAGATAAGTTGACAGCATTCAGTACAGCGTCCAACTGCTATATTTATGTGTTGGATATCATTTTCTAGACACAAGCAGCAAGCATCCCTCACAATTTCCCCATTTGACACAAGGGTCAGTCCAGTTGCAAGGTAGTTCGAGTTTTCCCACACTAGATATTTGTGTCCGTTTACTCCATGTTGGATGTTTCTGTTGTAACCTGGTAACGACATCCATTATCTTATTTCTGAGAGCGGCGTCAGTTACCTCATTATCATAGCCGGTAGCAACTGCCGTTGCTCTATGTTTGAGGTAGTTGCGACACGTAAACATGCAAAAATGTATTTTTTATAAGTAAAAAAAAAAAAATTTGAAAGCAAGTTGTAATTGAACAATTTTGTTAAAAAACGCTTCGAAAACTTTTAAACAAAGAAGGTATTAAGTACTTCTAAATTTTTGACATACACAAACATCTTGAATTTCAATCTGAGCAAGAGTTTACTGTTCAGAAAGTGTGATTTCAACTTGAGATATCTGCCTGCAAATTTATAGAAACTTCAAACATAACCTGAGATAATATGTTTGAGTGCATATTTGTTTGTGTGCATGCGTGTGAAAGTGAGGTAATTCCTAATATTTGGAGACCTTGAAGAATCTGATGTGTGAAAACAATTAGACGAAATTTATTTTTTTTCTCTATTCTTATAATCTAATTGGTCTTTTGTTTCTCAAGGTAAAAGAGTAGGATTGATATTTAAGAACAGTTCTTTATTTTCAGATTCTTCGTATTTTGCAAAGTCAATGATGGTCGCCATTTGCAAAGTAGAGTTATAATGATACTTGGTATTAAATTTCTCGTGGCATTCCAACAGGCAGTGTACTTTCTTCTTTCTCTTTGAAATGGAGTTAAGGAAGCTCTTTTTGTGAGGAACCGATGCCTGAAGCTGCAACGCAATTGTTATTTTCGTATTCAAATATTAAATTTGATAAGCAAGCTAATCCTTCGTATTAGGATATGTATATTTTGAGTAGGGCAGTTCACAAGCGGCAAGCTTTAAATTGAAAAGTTTAATTATGCAAGACTGCCATCCACATTCTGCAATACGGAAATTTCCAATTAAGAAAATTGGATAGTGTCCTATTAGTTTCCCGTCACATAGTGAGAATATAATTCTACGCGTTAGAGTTTCAAGCACTTTCGGTATTTCATTCCTGCGTTTCCAGTAAATCACGTCATGCTCCCACCAGACTTTTAAGCCGAGCACTCGGGTATAGTTTTCCAACAGTCCTAGGTCTTTGCACGTTAGACCCATGTCAGAAAGGTGTTGTCTTACGCAAGATGCAGATGTGATATCCTCATTGACATATATATGTCGTCAATTTAAACAGAAGTAGGCTGTTGAATAGGCTCATTTTTTGCCAGCATAGTATTTACAATGGCTTTCATTACAGCCGGTGGCACATTGAGTCCAAATGCCGTTCTCGTTAAGCAGTGTCTCCGTCCTGTGTACATCACCGATCGATATGGCCATAATGAGCGGAGCACGTGAAATTACAGATACTCCTTTTGGAAATCAAGAATAAAGACATTTGGTCTTTTGTTCCACCAATTTCGCAAATTCTCTGGGCAAACATCACCATGAGTAGTGTATGCATCATCGTAATCAATTAGCACTCGATATTCTAACACGGGACGAACCTTTGTTTTATTTTCTTGCACCACCGCCATCAATGGGAGTAGCCCTCTAGGTGGACCAAGTTCCCCTTCGGGATAAAATGTACCAACCTTCCATTTTCACCCATGTATGTAGTTCTCCGTCGTATTCGTTTGTAGATTACCAGGACATGGAGTACTCGGATACTCAGTTCTTCAAGTACTCTGATGGGCGTCCATTTGATCACTTCCATAATAAGGTCCACTTCTTGGTGCGTTGGTCAAAATTCACACTAAAGTCCGACTGACTGATATTGATAGTCCCACAAACAGTTAATTTGGAAAATCGAATTTTGCCCAATTCAGAAATATAAATGCCACTGAAATTTTTTTATGACGTCCATTCCGAGAAACAAGTTGAACCCCAACAATTCATTGTCTACGACTAAAACGTCAATCTCGACTGAATGGCGGTCAATTACACATAATCTGATGTTCGCAACTCGTCGGATCTCCAGAAGCTCAACGTTGGTCATAAGCACTTCTATTTTCTCTTTGCTTTACGGACGCCAAATCGATATATTATTAGGTTGGTGCAAAAATAATTTCGTTTTCTGACAGATGTTACTATGTGAGAAAACGAAATTATTTTTGCACCAACCTAATAGTAAGTGGCTGGGAACAACCTGTGTCCACCAATGCTGTATGTCAACTCGCACATTTATAACGGCGAGAGTGTCTTTTTCATAACTTTTGGAAGAGGAGGGTGACAGGCGCTGACGTCGTATCCGCAGTCTTGTTTCCCGAACAGTCCATATCACATAAAAATATGTTGTACTGTTATCGGAAAATAGCTTTACCAGGTTAGAATTTAAAAGTTGACTTTCTTTTGGAAATTGTTTTTAATCGACATGTGTATCAGTTAAGCGCTCCTACTTTAAAAACTGTTCCGTATTTTTCAAACCAATTTAATATATATATATATATATATATATATATATATATATATATATATATATATATATATATATATATATATATATACACGCCCATTTCTTTTTTACTAGCATCAGTGCAAACATTTCACTTAATGGTATTCGAAGATTTGAAAAAAACATGAGGATAATAAAAATATGGATTATTATAATAGTATTTTTTTAAGGAATATGTTAAGCTAATAAATAAATATAATAAATTTTATAGGTTCTAAATTCAGAGAGATTAGGAAAGATGTCTGAGGCTTATGGCAAGCACATGAATCACCTAAACACATTTAGATTTGACATCATGATAATTACTTTAGAGATACAACAGATAAAATAGATTGTTTCGTTTTATATTCTGAATATTATTATCATCAAGAAAGTAATGATTTCAACTTTTGGCAATGATCAAAATGGTTCCATTTTATATCTTTGCACTTTTCAGCTTAATGTATCAGTAGAATAGTCAGATTTCTAACAATAAGTAATCCAATAAACCTCTACTTCAGCTTGTTCCAATAATCGTCATTCCACGATTTATAGCGTATTTTTGAGTGTCTATAAATTGCTTGTTATTCTGTGAGTCATTTCTTGAAAATATCAGTGAATAAATCTATTTTCATTGATAAAGAATTAGAAAGAAGTATTTTACTTTTCTTTCCCTGAGAACTGAATTCTAATTCTGCTAAAATGGAAAATGGAAGATTTTTGTTTGGACTTTCTTTCCATTTTTACTGAATTAAAATGTAGTACCCGATCGAACACTCTGAGAGGGAATAGTCTTTGATGAACGGAAATTATTTTATCAGTTCTCAGATTTGAAAGAATTGATTTCTGCATAAATATGGAACTATCTATAACCCTGAGCACTTTTCAATTTTGCTTTTGTAGGCGCTGGTTCTAAAGAAAAAATCCTTCATTTCTTCCATTTCGTTTTTCAATTATATTTATTAATATATTCCCGGGAAAATGAAAATAGGGTTTTACTGGAATTCGAATATATGTATGTATGTATGTATGTTTGTATTTAAGTTCGGTGTATCACAGATAAATATATGATGAATAAAACCGTTTGTGACTTTCTTAAGAATCAGTCAGCAAAATTTTGATTTTATCTGACTGATCTTTATTCTCATGTGCTGTTCATTAAAACAACTGCCTCTTCATTAAAGGTAGCATATTATCTGAAGGAAATAACAGCATTAATGAAGTTATATATATAAAAAAATAATACCGTGAATGAAGTTTCAATAAGTTTTCTAAGCAATACTTTTTATAATAAGTAAAAAAAATTTGAGAGCAAGTTGTAATTGAACAATTTTGATAAAAAAACGCTTCGAAAACTTTTAAATAGAGAAAGTATTAAGTACTTCTAAATTTTTGACATACACAAACATCTTGAATTTCAATCTGAGCAAAAGTTTACTGTTCAGAAAGTGTGATTTCAACTTGAGATATTTGCCTGCAAATTTATAGAAATTTCAAGCATAACCTGAGATATTATGTTTGAGTGCATATTTGTTTGTGTGCATGCGTGTGAAAGTGAGGTGATTCCTAATATTTGGAGACCTTGAAGAATCTGATGTGTGAAAACAATTAGACGAAATTTATTTATTTTTTCTCTATTCTTATAATCTAATTGAGAAGCCATTTGTTTCTCAAGGTAAAAGAGTAGGATTGACATTTGAGAACAGTTCTTTATTCTCAGAGTCTTCGTATTTTGCAAAGTCAATGATGGTCACCATTTGCAAAGCAGAGTTATAATGGTATCTGCTATAAAATTTCTCGTAGCATTCCAACAGGCAGTGTACTTTCTTCTTTCTCTTTGAAATGGAGTTAAGGAAGCTATTTTTGTGAGGAACCAATGCCTGAAGCTGCAACACAGTATTTTCGTATTCAAATATTAAATTTGATAAGCAAGCTAATCCTTCGTATCAGGATATGCATATTTTGAGTAGGGCAGTTCTCAACCAGCAAGCCTGAAATTGAAAAGTTTAATTATGCAAGACTTACATCCAGATTCTGCAATACGGAAATTTCCAACTAAGACAAAATTAGTTTTCAAAGACACCAAATTAATACAATGGCATCAAGCTTCTGCAGATATTAATCTAATAGCAACTTGTCGTTTTTATTAAGAGATGTATAAAAACTGTCGAAAGAAATGTTAAAAAAGAAAGTTGAAAAGTTCAATAATCGATTGATGAAAGACTAGTGTAGTTTAAGGAAGTCAATTTAGAAAGCAAAATGATAAATAATTTATTGAGCTACATGGGATATTGCATTAGTGAAATCTATACTTCTCTGAAATGAGATATTGTGATTACTTGCATTATACTGTTATACTCCTCTTCACTTCTATATTCACAACGTTTCAGCCGTCATAATCTCTGTCCTTCTTCAGATGATTAGAATTTCGAACCGAACCCTTTATTTTGTCCACCGGGATAGATTGTCCTAATTCCACATGCTATGCCTCTTCCGGTTGTGTCAGTTATTTCCATTTAACTCAAATCTCCAAGTTTTTTTTTGTTCACCACTGCTGTAGACTGGTATTGAACTCACAACTCTTTCGGTTTAATCTAACCAAAATCTTTATCCACTGTGTCCTTGAGGAAGAAGGCGGTAGCGTACAACGGCCGAAACGTTATGAATTTTTTAATGAAGATGAGAATGACAGTCCCAATAATGTAAATAATGCAAGTAACCTTTTACATTTATTAATAAACTAGCTAATAAAGCTTTTAATCTCATAAGTAGAAAATATCCGATCAATATTCGATTCTTTTACAGCTTACAACTAAAAATAAAGAAATTGATATTCTAACTTTGAATAATTATTTGCTTCAATTAAATAATTTTCTTTGATTGTATATGCATCTATATCTATAACTAGCAGTAGCCCGGGGATGTAACAGTAAGAGATAGAGCAAGTATCGACCATGATAAAAACTGAAAAATAAAATTGACAAAGATTATTGTTTAAGGTTGAAGGACACGCATGTCTTAATTTAAGGTTGACGGACACACATGTCAATACTTGATCGAATCCATTACATTCACTTACACACTAATACCTTTGGGAAAAGTATGAATCCTCTTCTTCTCTCCCCTCCAGCTATGGGTAAATAGCAGGACAGATCGGGTTCTATAGCCCTGGATGGCAACTGGTCTACCTCAGAAAGAAATGGCAACCTACTGTGGGAAAAATCTGCCTCGTCAGTCATGTATCCAACGATGCATTATCGCCTAAGCGTGTATCACGTATGGCATATAACGGACTGTTTGGTTCTTGGATATATATCTTTCATAAAAAACTTTAATAAAAATAAATATTTTAAATTATTACAATAATATTATCTATAGCTATAATTCTCAAAATGTATGTGTATGTGTGTGTGTGTGTGTGTGTGTGTGTGTGTGTAAATCTCAATCCATGAAACCTCTTTAAAAAAAATCTATTTTTCTTCCAGAAAATGTACATGCGAACATTTTGTCGGTAATTTAATTTTAATTTTTCTCCTTTTTGCGTGTTACTCAGTTTCCTTTCTCCTCTAAATATTTTCTAATTATAATTTTTTATATTCCACTTTTATTTTTATTTTCTGGGATTTTTGTTTCTTTCTCTTCGCAGACTATTGCTATCTTGGGCGTTTCCATGGCGTTTTTCAGGTTTTCTTTTTCTATTTCTGTGACATTGGCGTCAGTAATTTTCATGTCCGTTGCGTCACGCAGATGTTTTAGCATAGATTCCTTCTAATCCGATAAAAACAGCCCTGAATGATTTGTGCTAGAATTTGCCTTTACGAAACTCGCTATTCGCAGCTAGTGTTCGTATAGTATGCATGCATATTCTTCTGAGCTTTGCAGAGTCATTTGACTATTTCATAGGAAATATTCCTTGAGGGACTCTTTTATTCTCTCATATTCTATCGGAAAGTTCACGCCTTTTACGAGTTGCCTTGCACCAGTTCCTTTTTTATTTGTCTGTAAAGCTGTGGTCGTTATGATGGTCACACTTAGTAGCCGTAGATTTTCTATGTACATTGACTCGAAGTTGCACGTCAGCTATAGTTACTGCTCTATTTATGTTTTCGCTTACCTGATTCGGAACGTACTATCTCTCAATGACAGGTTCTTCAGATGGGGCTGGGCGGATTTGCCCGGCTGTCACTGGTGTGACCTTGGCTTACAAGAAAAACGGTTTCACACGCTTTCTACCATTGTCCTCAGATGCTAATTACTTATTCGCTAAACCACTTCCATTACTTCTACCTGAAGCTTTTTGGTTTCACGCCCTGCGTGGATCTAAAGTTTCTCCTACATTCCCTCCCACACACACTAGTTTCACGAGTATTTCTCGCTATGGGGGACATTGATCTAATTCTTTTATTCTCAGTGTCCCAGTTTTCATACTCCAAATCTTCCGAAGAACTTTCATCGTTCATTGATTCATCTGCCCTGCTTTCTTGTTCATCTATATAGTCATTCAAATTAGCTTCGCTTTCTATTTCCTCGTAATTTTGGCTAGATCTTAACTGGTCTGCATGGGCAAAAATATTTTTACCATTCTTCATATTAACGCCATGTTGTATCCTTTTTGTATTATGAAATTCGCTTTTTATTGTTAGTTTTCTTTATTCTTTTGTGCCATAAGTTTTCATTAATAGAGTAACACATGGTTAATAGAGTTTTAACCTGTCTGCCAATTAATGCAGGGCAATGTTTCGTTCGGGGAGGTAGACAGGGCCTGAACCCGTCTAGGCGTGTTCAAAAGCTATATTTTTGGCCGAGCCTACGGGCTTGGAGAGACCCACATTAAACCGGCCTTGTGCCACATTCGGTCCTCGTGGGTGGATTGATAAATACCGAACGCTTACTTAGCAAGATACACGACACAACAATGGCGTCGCCGATAGGATACTCCCCGGTCCTTGAAACCCAGAATACGTAGATACGTGGATTCATTGCTTTGCTGCTAATGCAAGATGTAAAAAGTTGAAAGATAACAAAAGCAGAGGAGGGGGAAATGAAATCACCGACTGGTTGTGAAGCAATTATGAAGGTTGCTACAATGGTTTACCCTCGAGAACTAGAAGAAATGACTTTCAAAGAAATAAGTCAAGTTATTAAGGGAAACATGAGGCCAAAGAAAAGACTGGTGATTGCAGAAAGGACCAAGTTTATGGCAATGAAGCAGGAAGTGGATGAACCGATAGTAAAATATTTACACCGGTTAAGAAGTGCGAGTAAATACTGTGAATTCGAAAAACTAGGAACAGGAGAGAAGACAACGGAAGAAGAATTAATCCAACTAAGATTAATTGAAGGTATGCATAATTCAGCACATAGATATAAGTTAATGGAACAGTTACAACTTACAAACATGCCTTTGAATATGTGTATAGAATTTATACAACAGTAGGAATTAATACATATCTACAACCAAAATAAAAATAAATCCTACGAAGAAATAATGGCTGAAACATATACGGTACAAACAAAAAGAAAAAATTGTGCGTACTGTGGAAAAATTCATGAAATGAAAAAAGAAAAATTCCCAGCCTTTGGAAAAACATGTTCAAAGTGTTTAAAAAAAAATCACTTCAAAGAAGTATGTAAAACGAAAAATGTGGAAAGAGTAGAGGATGAAAATAGACAGATTTTTAATGTAAAAAAGGATAATATACAAAATACTGGATCTAAGAATGGAGATACAAAAATAAAAGTGAAAATCAACGACTGTATTGTCGAAATGCAAATCGACACAGGTAGTGAGGTCACGATAGTACCCATAAATTTGTGGGGAAAAAATGGGAAAACCGTTTTAAAAAAACAACAACGTACAATTATGTCAGTTTGATGGCTCGATTATAGCAATTATGGGTTACTTTGAAGGTTCAATAGAACTAAAAGAAAAATATGAAATAGTACCCATTATAGTTACAAATTGCCGAAAAACGCATGGACTACTGGGGAATGACGTGTTAAAAATAAATTCAACGAAGTTGATTAATGAGATAGAAATGGAAAAAACAGGAAAATTAAAAAATTATGAAGCTAGCCTGAAATTAAAAGAAAACGTTTCCCCCTCCTACTACGAAGCGAGAAAAATACCAGTGCATTTATTACCGTTGGTAATAGCTAAATTGCGAAAACTAATAAAGGAAGACTTATTAGAACCTGCCCCTCCAGGAGGAAGTAAATGGGCATCACCCATTGTGGTATTGAAAAAAAAAGATGCTGACCTGAGAATTTGTGGAGATTATAAAATAGGGGTGAACCACAAAGTTTGTGCTGACTCGTACCCTATTCCGTCTTTTCCTGACTTTTTTCTGTCTGGTTGCGTTGATGCGACGAACTTGCTTTTTTTTCTTGACCCACGGGGATTTGCTTCGGTGCCTGGCGAATTTTTTTTTGGATTGACAATCTTCATTGGACACACCAAGACCTTTTTGTTAAGTTATTGTTTAAGTTTTATTCTTTTATTCTTCCATTTCTTTTGTTTGTTTTATTTTTTTTGTGTGGGGGGTGCTTCGGCCCACATATTTTTTTATTTTTTTATTTTTAGTCCGGTTTGATAAAGTCTTACCGGACGACTGCTTTTTTCTTTTTTCTTTTTTCTTTCTAGTTGTTTTTAAAAAATAAGTACTTTATAAGGAAAAAAGAAAAAGAAAGCTTTGTTTTTTTTATTTCGTTTTTATTTTTATACCCTCCTTCTTTTTATTAGCGACTTCGGTCGCTTTCTTTCTTTTTGGTTTGACTAGTTTGTTTTTCTTTTGATTTTAATTTATTTTCTTTAGCGGCTTCGGCCGCAAACTTTTATTTTTTTTTTTTATTTACTTTTTTTTTCTCGTTACAAACCAGACTTTTTCTTCCTGTACATTTGTTGAATTTTTGAAAAAAAGAGAGGAGTTTCTGTTTTTGTTTTTTCTTTTATTTTCGGCAGCCTTTGAGCGCCATCTTTATTTTTTTCTTAATCTTACCTGTCTATTTCTTTCTTTCTGTTGATCTAGTTTGTCTTTTATTCCCAGTTTATTTATTGTTTTTGTCTTTGCTATTTTTATTTACTGGTGCATCCAGGCTTTTTCTTTATTTGTTTAATTTCCTTTTTTTTGTTTTACCTTCTCCCAACTCCTTTCCCCAAAATTTGGACCCGCAGGTGGAAGTCTCCACTCTAATCCATCATGGCCGTCGAAGCCAGTCGGTCTAATGTAAAAAAAAGACCTTTTTGGGACGGCGGCTAAAGCCGACCCGCCGGAGAAAATCTCCAAAAAGCAGGCTAATGCTAGCCCAATTTTGAAAGTAGTAGCTAGTGGCTCCAAAAAAGGAGATACTAGTAAAACTAACGAGGTGCCAAAGGAGGCACAAAAAAAGACTGCCGAGGAATTTCCCTCATGCTGGAAGTCCCCCCCAAGTTGTATTCTGAACATGGCGGATTTCCTGGATAAGGCGAAAAGTTGCGCCCATCTTGTTAATAAAGATGGGTTCGTCGATGTTGCCGAGGAACTCGATGTGTTCGCAAAGAGAATGGTGACCGTTTTTGTGGTGGACAAGAAAACTAAAAAGATTTGTCGCTCCACAAAAGACACAGTGATTAAATCACTTTTGTCCCTGGGGATAAAACCCCAAAGAGTAATAAAGGGTATAGGGTTCTTCATGTGGGACAT
Source organism: Acanthosepion lycidas (assembly GCA_963932145.1). Lineage (NCBI taxonomy): Eukaryota > Metazoa > Mollusca > Cephalopoda > Sepiida > Sepiidae > Acanthosepion > Acanthosepion lycidas. Next base: position 111,561,940 of record OZ010589.1, on the reverse strand, counting down.
TCTGCTACCCACACCAGAAGATTGCCTGGCCATGGCAAAAAAGAGCTAATAACAAAAGATTTTATTATAAGAACGGAATATGAAGGCCGCAGGCGGACCAGGGTGGCCGTCTTCGAGGTTCCTTCGCAAATTTCGGGAGAGCTCCTGGCTGCATTTTTTATGCAGTTCGGCCAAATTTTAGGGGCTCTCTCCGACAATTTGAACGGGGTATGGACTTTCGACGTTATGCTCGACCAGAAGGCCTTCAAGTCTGTCCCCAACTGTTTGGAGTATGGCGACCGGAAAATGCCGGTCATAGTGACCGGTAGGAGACCAACTTGCTGGAGGTGTGGAGAGACTGATCACCTTTCCTTCTCCTGCCCAGGAAAGAAGAATCCTGGAGTTCCGGTCGCTGGCGACCAAAATCCCCCCTTGGCCGAGAAGATAATATTCGCGGCGCCTGTAGTGGGCCTAGCTGCGAGGCGGACCGGCGTGGAAAATCCCTCGGTTGGGCCCAGACCCACATTACCCCCAAAACCGACGTCTGCCACAAGTGTGGTTAAGGATAAGGATGAGGGGGAATGGCGCCTCGTTGTTAGGGGCAAGGGGAAGACCCAAACAGCGGTTCCTCAGTCCCATCATGACACCAGGGACAATGTCACCTACAGCCCCATTCCATCTAACAGCTCGGAGGGCGACGCCTCGCCGTCTTATGATAAAAAACGCAACAGAAGCCCAAAAACTGAATGAGCCCAGCTGGCAGAAAATTTTAGATTAAAAAAAAACTGAAAGAAAAGCTGGAGACAAAGCGGGGCAAAAGTCAAAAATCGCTGGGGGCACCGCGGCCCCTATCTTCTGCCCCGTCTTCCCCTTCTGCATCTAAAAAGACTTTTGTAAAACCACCGCCGCCCAAATCTGCATCAAACTCACCGGCAAAATCTCGTCATTCGTCTAAACCTTCGCCGGTGAGGACGCCTACCGGGTGGACTCCATCTACTACTCCCAATGTCACGCCCATGTCAACGCCCATACAATCACCTAAAAAAAAAGGTTAAGAAGTCCAGATGCACAATCCATTACCGACAAGAAGAAGAAAAAAAATCAAACCACCTTATCTCCCAGGGGAAGACGTCTGCCGCGTATCCCGGGACCAGGCGGAAAGGGTCTTTGGCCAGACAAGGAACCCAAAAGATCTAAAGATTCTTTGGAATTTTAAAAAGATAAATGGCCTAGACGTGGAGAATCCGGATAATTTCCCTTCGGCCTCAAGAATCCTGACTGTTATTAGAACTATCCCGGGTACGCGGGAGATTTGGGGCATGATAGAGGAGGCCCAGTCGTCGCTCAAAATGGTGCCCCTAGCTGCCTACTTACTCGACCCGGAAGTGAATGAAGCAGAGCAAAATCTTAAAGGGAGGGTCCCAGTTTTCGTTCACCCATCCCTTTATAGGGCTCTTAAATTAACTTACCCTTCGGACATCGGCGGCTTGTCAAGATGATACTGTCGAAAATGAGATGTCGTCCGGTTCTATGGGACGAGCTGTCAGTGTCCTCACCCCAGCCATGTTCTATCCTGAAGGACAACCCTAATTCGATTTGACAATGTCACTCTGGTTAGCTAGTTTAAATGTCCGGGGCCTGAGGTCCGAGTCTTGCAGGGCGAGGCTTTCTCGTGACCTTCAGCGCCTCTGGGTGAATGTATGTTGTATACAAGAGACCCAGTTTTCTTCTCATGATCGTGAGGACATACTGTCTAAGGGGTTCGCCCTTTATTCAGCCTGTTTTGATGGTCGTTCGAGGGGTGTCTCTTGGCTAGTGAGCAAGGTTTGAGGGCTGCTTGTACCCTTGTCTTCGCGGATCCGGCGGGCAGACTTTGCGAGCTGGATGTTACCATAAAGGATAAGGTTCTACGTCTCATTGGGGTTTGTGCACCCAATACCCATTCCGAGCGGCCTGTTTGTTTCGGCAGATCGCGCCGTTCTTGACAAGGTCTCGTCGGGTAGTTTTAGCGGGGGATTGGAATGCCGTCCTTGACTCCGATATAGATCGTATAGGGCATAAACAATGTACTAACAACCTGGATGTGAAACCATTTCGGGACTTTATCGATGAGTTTGATCTTGTCGATAAGTTCCGGAATGAACACCCTCGGGAGGTAGCATGGACTTGGACAACTAGTGGCAACTCGGCTCCTGGGACGCTTGCGAGCTACCTGGACCGAGTCTTAGTTAGGAGAGTCGATGTAGAGCTCTTAGGGTGTCCAAGTTTCCATTACATAGTTTATACGGATCATAGGCTTGTCCGGGTTCGTGTAAACTTAGATAAGCCTAAGGTTAGATTGGCTGGTTACTGGAAATTGAACTGTTCACTTTTTGGTGATCAGGGTTTCCGGGACCAGCTGTTACTAACAATACAAAGGGAATTGACGGGAGCGGTTGTGGGAAATGCCTGGTGGGCCAATTTAAAATCTAAAATTCGAACGTTTGCTGCCGATTTTAGTCGTCGACTCAATCTAGATAGATTAGCGGCGCAAACTGCTTTAGAAGATAAAGTCGATCGGACTGTGAAATCGCATGTTAGTGGGGATATAGCTTTAGCTAAGGCAGAGTTGTCCTCCTTGCTTATCAAGAAGGATCAAGCTCTGGTAGTTAGGGCTAGGTTAAAAAGAATGTCTTCTGAGGCAACGAATATGGCCGCTGAACTGCGTGCAGAGGAGAATCGAAACGCATCTAGCCGACATATAGCATGCGTCACATTGCCGGATAAGCGAACCGTTACTACAAACGCCGGTATATGTGAGGTTTTTCGGGATTACTTTCAGGATCTTTTCACCAGGGAGCCCGGTCTGAGCTCTGCTCAGTCCGACGCCTATTTAGCTGACTTTCCCTGCCTCAAGGCAGCTGAAGTGGCTAGGTGCGAGGGCCCCATAACAGAGTCGGAAATCTGGGAAGCGCTGAAGCAGGTTGGCCTGGATAAGTCTCCGGGACTAGATGGTCTTCCCTACGAAGTTTACTTGAGGTTGTCGCACGTTTTTGTTCCTTTGCTGGAGCTGATTTTCAACCACTGGATGAAGCAGGGGTCTTTACCCCAACGCTTCACCAGGGGTGTGATCAAGTTGCTGCGTAAGGACAAGAACGGTGGGGATGGGTTAGGGAACTTTCGCCCTTTAACGATGTTAAATACGGACTTAAAGATTTTGGCGAAGATCTTAGCCAACCGTTTGCAGCTTGTCCTGTCTAGTCTGATTGGCCCTGAACAGACTTGTGCTGTGAAGGGTAGAACTATTCAGGATAACCTTCATATGGTACGCTTGATCTTAGAACAAGTCGACAGTGAAGCCGCGCTGATTAATTTAGATCAGTCCAAGGCCTTCGATAGGGTTGACCATCGATTTCTGGAGGCTGTCCTTTCGGCGGCGGGTTTCGGAGCCGACTTTCGCTCCTGGATCCGACTTTTGCATGCGACCCCTCGCAAGTTAAAGGCGAATCCGGTCCTGCGCGGAATTTCTCTGCCTGGGGCTTCCACCACAGCCAGGTATTCTGCCTATGTTGACGACGTTTCGGTTCTTGTGTCGAGCAGAGCCGAGATTGACGAAGTCAGCAAAGAGATCAGTGGGTATGAGATGGTGACAGGGGCCAAGATCAACCGCGATAAGTCTGTGGGCTTGCGGTTGGAGTTTCTCTTCCCGGACCTTTCCTCTGGACGGATGGGCCGATCAAGATACTCGGCCTCTGGTTCGGTCCTGATCTCCAGTTGGAAATGAATTGGTCGGAGGTACAAGGGAAGGTAGAGATCGCGGTTAATCTGTGGTCTCGGAGGAGACTTTCCCTGAAGGGAAGGGCGGAGGTATGTGTTTCACACATATATCCGATTCTCCTTTACCGACTCTCTGTGCTTCCACTCCCGTATGCCAGACTAATGTCATTAGTCCGGACCTTTTTCTCTTTCTTGTGGAGAGACAAGGCCCCTTTGGTATCTCGCGAGATCTGTTGCCTTCATCCCTCTGAGGGCGGTCTGGGTATGCCTAGCATTAAGATTCGTCAATATATGCTTCGCATTACCTTTCTAGACCGAATGTGTCGCGGATTGGATGAGGTTGGCACCTTTTGGAAAGAAGATGTCCGAAGACATTTCCCATCCTTGAAAAGTGTGCACTCGTGCGAGGAGGAGGCCGGCCGTAGACCTCGTGCCGAGTGCTCCTTCTACCGCGAATGTCGTCGTGCTCTGAAGCTCCTCTTACGGACGACGGATGGCCTCTCCGACGCCCAGGCGTTGTCTCGTAAGGCATTGTATCAATTGTTAGTTAGGGGGTCCGTTCAAGATGATCTGATCGACGAGCTCGGTCTTACGAAGCAGGAGGCTCGCTCGATATGGCCTTGGGCGCCTGGGTTGAAATGTCTCAATAATGATGAGGTATCACTCACCTGGCTGATGATTCGTGAGGCCCTCTGGGTCGGCAAGAGACTTTGTTCAGCAGGCTTGGAGAAATATCCAAACTGTCGTCGCTGTACTGGGGAAGTCGAGACCATTGGTCACGCCTTTTTTCAGTGCGAGTCGGTAGTGCCGTTGTGCAGGTTTGTTGAAGGCCTCATGGTTCGCATGCTGCAGGGCAAGTTCTTTGTCCTGGAAGCCAGTTCTGTTTGTAGCAATGTGGTGCCGCAATTAACGAAGGCTGAACACTATGTGTTCTGTTGCTTACTAGGGATTATGAGAGTCGTGATTTGGACGACGCGTCAGAAGGGATTCCATGAGGGCGAGAAGTTCACCTCTTCCCAACTGATCTTTTACTTTAAGCATCACCTTAAAGTCAAGATTAGGACGGAAAGGCGGCGGCTCACCTCATCGGAATTTGGCAAAAGGTGGGTTATTTTTAACTTACCAGGCTGAAATTTTTCAATTTCAGCCGGGTAAGTCATTAACGAAATCTGCCTAATGACTTTGTATCCCGCAGTCCCCAAAAATAGATCTGTGATTTCTTTCTGTCCTTCAGGTGTTTGGTCATCTTGTAACTTTTTTATTCTGATACATGACCTCAAAGCATTTTATCCAAATCTTTGTTTTCAAGTTCTTTTATGTTCAGCAGAGCCTCCGTTAGGTGACAACATTTTTGTTATGCTGTTCACACTTAGTAGCCGTAGATGTTTTATGTACACTGACTCAAAGTTGCCTGTGAGCTATAGTTACAGCTCTATTTATGCTAATTACCTATTAACTAAACCAATCCTATTTCAGTGGTAAATATCAAACTTATAAGCAGAATAATGAAGGAGCGTTGCCTTTTTATTCTTGTTCTTGCATCGGATCTTCTCTGTGAGTGGCTCGGCTTGTCGTTGACTGAGTTGCGCTCTTTCTGGTCTTGGGCTCCAGCAGTGAGTTACCCCAGTTTTCGCTTACCTGGCGACTGATTTGGAACGTGCTCTCAATGACAGGTTCTTCCGATGGAGCTGGGCGGATTTGCCCGACTGTCATCAGTGTCATTTTGGCTTAGAATAAAAAGTTTCACACGCCTTCTACCATTGTCCTCAGGTGCACCCACTCTGGGATTTTGTCCGCGTATCGACGGCTCGCATCGCTCCCGATGTTCTCGTGCTCATTGATCTCGCATACGTGTGCGATAATGTGTCGCCCCCGTTTTCTGGGAATGCTGCTAGCCATGGCGCTAATGGTGATTTGGACGTCGCGGATGGAGGAAATCTTGCGATATGAATGTTATTCTCATCAGGCTCTGGTCAGATTCTTTCAGCATCAAATGAAAGTGGAGATCATATCTGATAGAAAACATTTTGTGTCGACCGATTTCAGCGAAAAGTGGGTGAAATTAGCGAGCTTGGTTTGTGTGAAAGGGACTAGCATTGATTTCCTCCTTGAAACCTTCATTATGTAAACAGAAGGATTTTATTCTGGGCCTCAAGTTAATTGCCATTTTTCTTTCCCCTCCATACTGTCCATCTTTTCATTGAGGATTACATGTTTATTAATTTCAATTTAGATCTGTTGACCGAGGTTCGAAACCGGGGATAGCTAGCTTGGTTTTAATTTTATTTGTTATCATGAGTGTTAATAAAAACAAATTTATATATTTTTCGTGGTCTTTAAGTTTTATACCACCAACATAATCTTATATATAAAGAAATATAATTTTAATGTGCGCTATATTTATGGGATAAAGTGCTCAATAGATCTAGAGATAGAGCGTATGTAAATATAAAACTGAACATTGAAGTCAAAACTCAGAGGCGACAGGCTGTTTCATGCTAGGCTCAATGATTACGTCTTGCATGAAACAGCCTGTCGCCTCTGAGTATAGACTTCAATTAATTCAAATTGTGTTTTTGTTTTATCAATTCTCGCATAATCGATTATTAGAATGTTTGGCATTACAGAGAAATGTTCTCAGTATTTAAGATCTCTAATGCAGCATAATTAATGATCCTTTTCACAAGTTACTACGGAAAAAAAAACATTTAAACAATTTTCATTAATTCACAACGTTTTAGAAGAAATAAGAATAAATATATTTTTGTGTTGTTGTTTTTTTTAATATTTTTACACACGCTTGACATTTGTGTTTTGTTTAATGAGTTTTCGTAGTGGAAACAGTTTCAAGAGTTTAATCAATTTCTTACTGACCTCGTGATGACTTTTCACGCAGAAGTCATCAACATTTTGGCTTTGTCTTAGAATAGAAAGCAAATCACCATTTTGTGGATTTTTACATAGTATAAGGCTGAAAAGACCGATTGGGAATTGAAAATTGTGAAAAAGAAATTTTAAGTTATTCTGAGGTTTTGTTTCACAGATGAAAAATCTTGTTGGTTTTTGGTTTGAGTTTTGATAAATATAAATGAGAACTTTTATAGGATGTTTAGTTATTTTGCCTGAAAAGAAATTTTATTTGTTTATTGTTTTACTTTTTAAGCTTGGGATTAAGTGAATATTTCAAAAATATTTTTCAAGCTTCGATTGAAAATAGCACATCAGGAAGAGTATTTTATCTCCTTTTGAGGATTTGTGAGAAAAATATAAATGAAATAAAGATTGTTCATACTTGTTTGACGCTTTTACGAAATAGTTGAAATTGTAATATTTTTTAAAAGTTCCTTAATTTCTATAGAGTATTCGCGTGAAATGTCCAAATGTTTACGTTAAAAATATTTTTATACGTTTTAGGATTCATTTTAAAGCTAATTTTTCTTGAATTTAAGTTTTTGTTTGAATAGGGGAAATTATTACTTTATCTGAATATAAGTATTATTTTAATGCTTAGTTTAGGCAATTCAAATTGTGATCTTTAAGAGTTTTTTGTTTTGTCTCGGGTTAAGATTTTGTCTGAAAGTGTGAACTTTAAGAAAAAAATTTTATTTGATTTCATATTTGCCTGAAAAGAGAAATTAACTTCAATGATCTATTTGTTATTCCGAGTTTCAGTCGGAAATATAATATTGACATTTAAAAGAAGTATTGACTTGTTCTAAAACTTTTTTTTTCTAAGCAGAAAATTGCGAATTGAATTTATTTTTATTTTATTTGCCAGTTTCGTTTCATGAATGCAATCTTTAAATATTAAGAACATTTTGTTACTTGATTTTCTGTTTAACTTCGACAAATGATTTTTTTGAAATTTAATCTAAATTATAAAACTTGTGACCTTTTACTTTCATAGTGATTCGTCTGTAAAATATTAATTCTCAACTCTAACAGGATGTAAATGTGTTTTGATTGTTCGTTAGATAAGTACAAATTGTGAGTGCTAACAAAATATTTTACGTTTTTGAGAATTCATCTGAAAAACGCACATCCTGAACTTAGACTTTCTTTTTTAATTTAGCCAATTGTTGTAGCATACCTACTGACAATAATGGGTATGTAACCATTCACATAAATGAAGTAGTAAATACTGTATGTTGGTCTGCAGTCGGATATTCGTCTCCAGCTGTGCTGGTCAAACACTCTGTCTCCGGGAAGAGACGATGCTCAGATGGGGCTATGTCGAAGGGCAGTCTCATCTCAGGAAACAGCTACCCGACCCCTTTTATAAGGGGTCTACAGAGAATTCTTGGCACGGATAACCCACATTAAATTTGGCCTTGTGTCACATCTGACCAGGTAGGGCGTTTGGTAGATATCCTACGGTTGGAGATTTCGTCTCCAACTGTGCTGGTCAAACTTTCTGCCTTCGGGCAAAGAGGATTTCCAGACAAGGCTATGTTAAAGAGTAGAATTTCGTCTCGGGTAACTGCTATACGGGGTAAACGGGAAAATTTTGACCGAACTTACCGGTTCGGGTACTCCACACTAAATTTGGCTTTGTGCCACATCTGGGGCAGTTGCTAGATATCCTGCAGTTGGAGATTCATTGTGAAATTCACTTCTAGCAGTTGATTATTTCCTCCACGCCCTGCTGGCAAATCTTGTGTTCTTCTAAGTATTAGGTTGGTGCAAAAATAATGTCGTTTTCGCACTGTGAGAAAACGACATTATTTTTGCACCAACCTAATATTATCGTTCATTTCCAACCCGCCCGTGATTATTCTATTCAGTAACCCTCCCTAGGTTACAACTCTATCTATCTATCTATCTATCTATCTGCAAAGATTAATAGAACAGTATATTTTATAAGGCGAAATGAAATGCGTATAGGTGGTAAGATTTTCAAATATTTTGTAGAAAAATCTTCCATTTTGAGATGCCAATGAACATAATATGTACTAGTAATTTTTTATTTTATGGTAAAAAAAAAGAAAAACGGATATCTATAACTTGACGGCCGGATGCGAAAATAATTACATTTACGAGTGATTGTCAGCGAGGAAGCGAGCAGCTGATATGTATCCAGTTAACATTTAACTTTCATCTAACAATACTTTAGACTCAATAATTATTTACTTACTTTTTTATATAGAAAGATTATTTAATATAATCAGATCTGTAGATTAGCAGGATTTTTCAAGTATAAAGCTTTATCATTGCTGGTGATATATTAATTTAAGTTGTAATTATGCTGGAAGTGATTAGGTTGAGATATTTTTAATTTAAAATTGTTTCTTCCTGTACTTGTTATGTGGGCTTATCACACCAATCAAATATCAATATTTAATTTATCAACCAATTAACAACAGTGTAAAACACGAAGTTTGGCAAACGAGCGAAAGTGCTACAAGAGAGTTGGTGTTTGTTTTTTGAGATGCATCTTAAAATGATGTAAACAAATAACAACCTAATCATTTTATGAACATCAAGACTTTTAGAATCTCTTCCTTTTTTTTACTACATCTTTGTTTAATGCGCTTTTTTAAAATAAATGCAAAAATTGAACACATTTTTGGCAGCGACGTGTAAAATCAGTCATTGTGAAAATATGTAAATGTCAAACTATTCAACTTCTATGCAGATTTCGACTCACCTGATTTTGTGTTGGTTTTGATCGACATGAGGATTTACAATGTTACATATTAGCTTATCTTCTTGACGCAGTTATTTTGGCGAGATTGTCCAGAAAACGTTTTTAATTGAAGCAGTTTATCTATTCTTTTATTTCTTTTCGAATGTGTCCTCAAGTCTATTTGCTATAAAACATGTAGATGTTTTACTGACGTGTTTCAGTGTGATAAAAATGCATAAAAGACGATAATTTTCTGTCGCAAACTCCATCATGTCAAACTTCTTGGTGAATTTTTTATAATGGAAATAAAGAAACTCTGAAAAAAAAACAAAAAACGATTAGCTTTAGTGTTATGTATAAATACGAATGTATGTGGGAAGGTAATAAGGTGAATGGCTTATCGGAATGGAAAGATAGATTTTGCTTAAGATTGCGTTCCATCAACGGATTATTGGTAAAGATGAGGTCACTAGAAAAGTGCAGTCTGTTCAGAGACAATTTCCTTCCGAAGAGAAGGTTAACGCCGCTAAATCCTTTTGCCTTAACTCAACGATTTTGTCTTTATTGCTATATTATAGGCAGCCCCACAAATCTTTTCTTTGCCTTTATTACTATATTGTAGGCGGTCCCACAAATCGTTGGGTTGCTTTTATTACTATATTATAGGTGGCATGTCATTAAAAATGACAGTCTGTTATAATATGGCTGCTGTCGATTTGTTAAACAGGTATATTATCGCTCATGTTTGCTTAATATTTTTGCTCCTTAGAACGACAATGGCTAAGAAAATGACCTTCAATGCCTATTACAGATGTGATCATTTCCTTAAGATGGCTCGTAGGTTTTCATGTGACCAGTGAGACCATAGCTGTTCCTGCATGTTTTTCCATACACCCTGCATGTTATGTCATTTCTAATGTACTACTGATCGTAATTTATCAAAGGTCTACCCATATGACTCTTCTTATGGTTAAAAAGATTGGAGAGATACTTATTCATGGGTTGCTGGATCAATGATTTTCCATTTCTTAGCTGCACACTTCAAACTTGTATTTTCTTGGAAGATCTTAGTGCTTTCATGAATTGTACGCTTCGACTTATTTCGTCCACAAGCAATAATTTCCACCCAGTGATTCAATGATTTATGTAGGCGTCGAGTGCCATAGAGCAACTGGACGCAGAGCATTTGTTTGGGTATTCGTCAAGGCGAATGACATGCCTGTCTGGCGTGTGGGTTATCCAGTGGATACCAAAAATAGATCTTAAACAGCATCGGTAGAATATATCCAGAGTGTTTGCGGTTCACAACCCATGTCACACAGGAGTACAGCAGGCACGTTAGCACACATGCATTGTAGATTGCCATCTTTGTGTACTTCATAAGTCCTATCTGAGACCAGACGCAATCGTTTAGAACTGCAAAAGCATTAGTTGCATTTTTCTCCTCATCAAGAGTGTAGTACCTGTTTTTAGTGCTCCCAGAGTATGTGAATTGGTGTCCCGTCCAGACTAATAAGAGTGGAAGCTTTGCAAGAACGGTACAATTTATTCTTCAGAGCCTGAATTTCCTGTTCTATTTTGGTAACAAAGTCACTATTCTCGGCAAACAAAACGTCTTGGGCAAGACGTTTGAATGTTTTTGAAGAGCAGCGTCGGATGTTGAAATTTATCAGTGGTACGATATGGAATCTATATACGTCCTGGTCATAGTCCTTAAAAGCATGGAGAAAACAAGGGAAAAATGAAGAAAACATGTCGCTGCTATAAGGTAACCTTGCTTGAAATCAGTTTGTACTTTGATGAATGTTGAAAGTAAACCATCAAAGTTATCAGAAATCTCCATGTCATAAGGAAACGACTGAATAATGTCTAAGAAATAGCGAGGACAACCAAAACGCCTCAATATCATTCAAATAAATTCTATGTTTACAGCGACGACGGTCTTGGTAATATCTACGAAGGGCTGTAATTGGCATTATTGTTTATCATACGAATTCTCTTCATTATGAAATTCATATTCTATTATGCCGTGACTCGATAGGAAAATTGAGTCGAGACAACAAAATCCCCATTCTGATTTTACCCTTTGGCGAAAGTAAAGCTATACAATGATAATGCCCACACAGCTCGAATATATTTTTGCCTTTTTACAATGGTATCATGATAACTTCTCTCCAATCCCTTGGAATTCTCAAGAATCCCAGATGTTCAGGATGATTCTAAGCCAAGTGATTACGACCATACTGTAGGATTTCAGAAAAGATGACGTCCTTTCCGATATTTTCCCCCATGTTCAACTTGCCGATTGATGCGCTTAGTTCCTCCAATGTAGGGAAGGATCATTCCTCAATGGGTCTTCGCTGAAAGTAGCTAAGCACATTTTGGTCCACATAGCTATAACTGTGGCGAACAGATCTCTCTTTTACTTATTTCCACCATGCTAGGAAAGAGATTTGTGATTTATTTTGATCGAAGAGGAGTTTTTAAGTATATTCTTAAATCAAGTGTCGTTCTTTTCTCAAAGCCTACTTTGAGCAATGAGCTTTTCCTGTTTGAATTGTATTTCTATTTATTGGGGTGCTCGTGGTGAGTCCTTTCTGTAGCATGTGCTCTCTCTCTCTCTATTGTTTTGTTCTTATTTGAGAGAATATCTTTAATGACGTGGACGTTTTCATCAAACCAGTCACTTTTGGCAGGAACTAACATCTGAGTTTATTTCGTCGCACTGTAGACCTGATTATTAGTTTTTTCCCATTATTTACATTATTCGGACTATTGTCCTCATCTTTGTTGCCATATTTATTACAACGTTTCGGCCGTTGTACGCTCCGGCCTTCTTCAGGTGGTTGGAATGTCGAACTGAACCCTTTATATCGCTTACTGGGGTAGACTGTGCCATGTTTAATGGATGTCAGTTATCAGTTATCTCCTGTAAATTTCCCTCTAAAAGTTCTCCACTGCCTTAACCGGGTATTGAACTCACACTCTTTTGGGTCCTGTCACTGGGTCTAACCAACGCCTTTAACCACTGTGCAATGTGTCCTTGACGACAGTGAGCGAAGTATAGGGTTCAGTTCGGCATTCCAACCACCTGGAGAAGGCCGGAGCGTACAATATGGCGACAATAGTCCGAATAATGTAAATAATGTACATAATACCTCATCTCAGAAACATAAACACCTTTTTTTCCATATAGTGTTATTAACTTAAGTTTCAATTCGAGCTTGTAGAGCGTGTTGAGTGAATTGGGTATAGAGTTTATTGCAAAGTCCGAGCGTTTCGGTAACTTCACAGTGGTGCGATTTCGAGCAATTGGCTTAATGACCAAAAGCATTTTGGTACGTACAGATGCATAGTCAGCCCAACAGCCCATATCTCATAGAAATCTTACATTGTAGACATTTTGCTAATGCCATTGACCCTATCCTGGTTGAATTCATGTTCTTATATGGTCACCTTTATGCTGGAATTGTATACTCGCAATGTGATCTTGAAAATCCTCCCAGCTTAAGAAGCAGATGACTGTTGCTAGTCATTTTATCTGTTCCGTATTTCCCAAGCAACTGCAGGTCACATAGTCAATTCTAATCCTAGCATTAATATCCTTTTACAAGATTATTTTATCATTCTTAGGAAAAGATTAAAGATCTTGGAGAATGAGGACTTTACAGCTATACCTAAGACAAGTGAAGGCGAATTAGCACTCATTAGCGTAGCATATCGACTACCGGCAAAGTGTAATCGAAGTGTCAATAGCCTATTGCTCATACCACATGGTAGCCGGCTCGACCGTGATTCGTTCGTACAGGAAACCATAGATTAGCTTGTATTCATTCATATATTTTCCTAAATTTCCAGAGGAATGTGAAGCTACCAAGAACTTTTCAATCTGACCCTCATCAGAGAAGCGGGTCTCAGAATAACAATATCAATATTATAGCGACTGAATTCTCGAGCAACAAGGATTCTTCTTCTTCTTCTTCTGTTGGTTATAATCCCTTTTCAATTATTCTATCTGAAATAATGGATGGTTTTTTATAGAATGTCATTAAGCATATTAAATTTATAGAACTTTTTTGAGTAGATGAGTGGTTGTTATGAGGCCAATCTTTTCCACGTCAAATAGTGAGCAGTTTCCTGAGATTTTCCTTGGGTGCATCGGCATTTTTTAACCATTCGTCTTTAAATGCCACATTCTTGCAATAATAATTTTAGAATCTTATAAATTGAACATTTTTTCAAATCCTTATGCTGAGACAACCCGTGTTTTTTTTTAAGTCTTCAATAATAATAATAATAAGGCTACTCAATAGATAAATGCGTTAATATATCACGCATTTATCCTAACACAAAAATTGCACAAAATTATGTGACTACTATCCCCAGGAAACTCAGCGCTCATTTTTCTTTATCCCGTGACCTGTAAGGTCGTAGGAGCAGCATGTGTACTGCAGCCGCAGTAGAAGTGGTGTTTCTTGAGCAAGATGGTTTGGCGGAGCCCAACCCTCTCCAGGCCGGTTTTGAATTCAGCGTTTTTCCCTCTCCTAGACTGGTTACCACCCAAGGCTATCTTGCTATTTACCCATAGCTTAATATGTTAATTGTAAAAAATCCTACTCATGTCGATTTCGTATATCTTAGATTTCTCTCCATACAGTTACCACAATTAGATCTTTTCTCTTTGATTGTATAGCACCTGTCATCATCCTCTGACGAAAAAAAAAAACTCTTAGAGACTTTGGAACGATTTTTACTAAATATATCAAAGGAAAAGCGCAACAACAATAACAAAATAATAACAGAGGAATGCAGCATTAACCAAACCATCGCTAAATCAATATCAAGTTATATTTATTCTTATAAATACCATTGAAGTTTTAATGGCAATTTTAAATTGAATGTTATTATAAGCGTTTTAGTTTTTTTAGTTTTCTAAGTGTTTCGGTTCAGGGAAAAGATAAAGAGATTCTTAAAAGAAGAAATCGTGAAAAATTCTTCGTCGAAATGGAAAACAATTACAGATCCTGGAATCCTAACAAATTATTTACACTTTATTTTACGCTTCTATATTTTTAGTTGAATTTAAAGTTACTTAACAGATTGCAATTGCATTAAATAAATACACATCTTATAAGGGAAATAAGTTTCGTTGGGCACATCTGAAATTTGCATTATTCGGACTATTGTCCTCATTTTTGTCACCATATTTATTACTTCTTCAGGTGCTTGGAATGTCAAACTGAACCCTTTATTTCGTTCACTGGGGTAGACTGCCACGTGCCATGTTTAGTGGGTGTCAGTTGTCAGTTATCTCCTGTTAATTCCCCTCTCCAAGCTCTTTACTGCCTTAACTCACACTCTTTGGGTCCTGTCACTGGATCTAACTAACGCCTTCACCCACTGTGCCATGTGTCCTTAAGGACATTTGTGTATAAATTTCTGGGTATTATAAACCTAATGTCTCCAGCAATCATTTTTTTACCAGTGCTCATATTGCAATTTTTGCTGCTATCATTTTATATTTTTACCAGAGCTCATATTGCAATTTTTGTTGTTAAACAGATACATCTGAAATTTGTTGGTCATAGAAGGGACGAAATGACACTACTTTGAATGATGACATTTGGAAAATTGATTTTCTTGCGCTGAACGAACTCTGTCTTGCGGAACAACACGGCTATTAGAAGAGTTGAAATGTGTTTAGAAATAACAATTAGTATTGATTTTTTCTATAATTACTATAATATTAAATATATTAATTGCTTTTATGAAATTGCCATCCAGCAAATTAATCGATTTGAACTGATATTTTGTCATATTTTTGTGTTTGCGAAGAATCACGAATGATAACTTTTTTATTTTGTTTTTTGCAATTAGAATATACTTAAGAAATATAACGGCAACATTTATTTTTAAATCGCAAAGATTTATACAAATGATAAAAAGATTTTTCAGTTACATGCCATGCGTGATACACACTTAGGCGGTCATGTATCTTTCGATATATGACTGACGATGCAAATTTTTTCCCGCAGTAGGTTGCCATTTCTTTCTGCGATTGCCATCCAGGACTATAGAACCTGGTCCGTCCTGCTATTTACCCATAGCTGGTGGGGAAGAGAAGAGGATTCATACAGAATCAACAGAATTTGCGCGTAAGTGAATATCAGTCAGTTATGTGCCATCTTTCGATACATGACTGACGAGGCAGATTTTTTTCTCGCGGTAGGTTGCTATTTCTTTCTAACCCTCAAGGCTATAGAACCCGGTCTATCCTGCTATTTACCCATATCTGGTGGGGGTAGATGAAGACGATTCATACCTTTCTGACGGGTATTAGCACGTAAAGAAATGTAATGGACTAGAAGGGAAGTTAAACTGGACTGTGTCCGGTTCCTCATTCCAAGCCGAGAAATAATGAATGCAGAGAGAATATAATGGAATAACAGAGAAGTAAACAAGTTAATGTTGAATATCGCCATTGAGAATGCCGGGAGTGACAGAAAAATTACAAAAATTAAAAGAGATGAGCAAAGTAAGGCGTGATAGAAAATGAAGTTTGCATCATTAAATATAAGGCGAATAAGAGAAAAACGCAGTTAGAACATGCAGAGAATAAAAATAGAATGCAAGAAGGAATAGATAAGATGCAGGCATTAAAAGATAGAATGGAAACATGAAAAGAAGAAATTGCAGAATGCAATATACAAATGTAGGATTAAGCTCAAAATGCAATGAGTTGCAAATAGAATGTAAGGTGTAAAAATAGAATGCACACATGCTGAAATAATCAAAACGAATAAATAAACAAAATGCAGCTTGCAGACAATGCACGGACTAAAAATTGCAGAGTAGAACTGGAATGAATAAAAGTGCATCAAAGTGATTCACGGCAGCAAGAATGGATGCAATATGAAAGGCAAAGATTAAAGTAGAATTTGCAAATATTCAACATGGAGAAGGAAGAAGCTAACAAATAAAATGCAGGGGAGAGTAAAAAATGATGGTGAGGGCAAAAGTAAAAGGGAGAGTTGAAACGAGAAGGCAAATAGTATAGAGCCAATTCTAGAGGGTATATTGAATGCACAGAACAAGAGACGGGTTACATTGTTTAATAGAGAAAGTGAATTGCGTCACTGAATAAAGGCAAAGGGAACAGAGAAACGCAGAGAACAGATTTAGTTGTAACGGATGACATGGTATGCAGAGAGACTCAGAAAACTGAAAATACAGATAGGAGCAGAGAAAATTCATAGTAAAGGGAAAGAAAAGAGAGAATTTAGAGTGCAAACTAAGATAATAATGGAAAGAACTGCGTGAATGTATGAAATACCAGCGAGAAGGTACGGGGAATAGTGTGGAGAAAACCATGAGGAAACTTTTGTACAAAGAATAAATGAAAGGAAAAAGAGAATGACTTCTGGGAAGGACAGAAAGAATACAGAGAAGGAAATTAGAAACATGAGAGAGAACGTAAAGGGCAGTTAATACACTGATATTTACAAGAATGCGTTTTCACACACACACACATACACACATATATATATATATCACGATATATATACTAGATATATATCTTGGTATTTAAACATTTATATTGTTTTCGATCGAGAGAATATGGGAGTGTATGGATATGTAGGCAAGCATTCGTATACACAGGTAAAATTCCCTATGTGCATATGTATATAGATATTTCTGCATAGCTAGTCACAAGTATTTGAGGATATCCGTCTACAAGAGCGGCTAGCTAATCCCTGTTGCAGGACGCTCGCTCAGGCACATTTGTGTTTATTCAACACCCAACATTCATAGTCCACGTGTGGTTTATACTGCAATTATGCTGAGCAGACGATACTTACACTTTCTGGGAAAGAGCGTGTTATCTAGCGTGATCAACAATTTGAAGAAGGCCAGCATCTCAAGCCCTCTGCCACGATGACTTGTGGCTTTGTGCTAACACAGTCATTGACGGCCCCCAAGGGTTACGTCTATCCAATTTCACTCACAAGGAATAGGTCAACATGTAGTAGAATTTTCAGGCACTTCCTAAAGGTGCCGAACGCTGGGATAACTCCTGAGTTCCTGAGATTCATAACCAGGCCTCATATTCAGAATGCGAACGATTTAACCAATCGGCCTATATATATATATATATATATATATATATATATATATATATATATATATATTGCAACTATTATTTGTGTGCATGCACTTCCGAATATTTACTGTTGTATCTGTAGACATATATCTAAAGAATTTATGGATTTATTTTCATCCAACATTTTAATTACTTCAAACATCCTTTTTAGTGAATTGACTGATATAATGAAAATGTCGGTTTAAAACTTAATCCAATAATTCATTGCAAATCTTTTTTTGGATATGTTTGGCATGCGAAACTGGTCAGATATATAGGCCTTGATGAATAAATAAACGAGGAGTTATTCATTCCTTAAAAGGATAAATAGAATCTTGCTGGGCTATGAATATTCCTATGTTCGAGCTCAAGCGCTCTAAAGTATATCAGGTCAAACAGTGCGTTCTCCTAAGAAGAAGGACGCTGGTTCGATCCCTGCCGGAGAGCACATTTTCTTTATTCGGTTTCCTGCGAAAGCGCAGGCCGACAAATGTAATACACACTTTTTTTTAAATCAAAAAAATTAAGTCATCTATTTCAAACAGCATTTAATAATTAATGAAAATGTCGGATTAAAAACAAATCCATTCATTATTCACACACACACACACTCACACACACATATATATATATATATATATATATATATATATATATATATATATATATATATATATATATATATATTATATATATATATATATATAATAGCTGGCCACTCGTATTCGAACATACCCGTCTAACAGTTTGGCTAGCCAATCCCTATTGCAGACACTATCTCAGGCATATTTGTGTTTGCTCTACATCCACCTGTGGTTTATACTGAAACTATGATGAGCAGACCTTAGTTACAGTTTCTGAGAGAGAGCGAGTTTCAAGCACGCTTGGATCGACCACGATCCATTTCGATAACTTCAGTTGTGATGTAAGCGATGTGTGACGTAAGCTTATTTTTTTTATATACATTTGAAGATGCGAAAGTTATTTTTTTATTTATTGATGGTTGTTTTTGTTGCATTCAAGGGTGATAAATCTGTTTTTACTATTTGATTATATAATATTTTAGGTATGCAATCCTGAGAGAATTATAAGTATTTGACATTTAATAAAAAAATAATATAAGATTGAATTATTTTAAACAGACACAAATACATACACACACAACACATTTCTTCGTTATCCTTCTTATAAAGCCATTAGAGGCGAAATGCGTTATCGGATATTATTTTCAAAACATACTTTCATGGTCGTTTTTCCAAACGTCAATAACATATAACTATTTAATTATGCTAGTATTTTGATATTGTTTGTGAGTAGTTGTTTAATGTAGCGGTTTGGTCCGAAATTTGAAAAGTTTTTTTGTTGTTCGTTAAATTGTATTTTTGAAAAATTTAGAAGATCAGAGAAAATGGGCAAGAATATGGATCCTTTGTATAAATTATTGAGCTTTTTTCTTTTAAATTTTATATTTGAGAAAGGAATCTTGGTTTCATGTGATAAGGTCCAGTTGATTGGTGATGTTTGAATATTGTTTGTCTGTAGTGGATGAGTACAAAGTTTGTTTTGCATCGGAATCTTTTTTTTTCGTCGAAATCTTTGAGTGTGGATATATTGGTAAGCTACACGATTATGCAATATATATATATATATATATATATATATATATATATATATTTATATATATATATATATGAGTTCATAAAAAGTTTCACACGCCGAGGATGTTGCAGTTTTTTTGTGTATATATACGTAACTAGTGAGTTAGTCAAAATGACTTAACTCCCTTTATAGTCTACCAATAGAAGGTTAACCAATCAGAAGCCGCAGAACATTCAATCCGTCGTGTATAAAGGCGGCCATTTTTGTTTACCCTACCTGAATGACCAGTGCCAACTTGTCAGGCGAAGGTGACAGAAGGAAGTACTACGCTCTGCTACTTTGCTCCGATATCCTCTGCTAACCTGAACTACGCTTTCCTACTGTATCCGAAATATTCACTGCTAACCTCTGGATTCTTTACTCGAAGACGACCGTCATAAAATGTCTAACAGAGGACTCAGACAGAGATCGTGTTTTTGCTAATAATATGATCTCCACCAGAAAACACACCGTCTACAAAAACATCTGTCGGTGAGTAATTCCCATTTCTTTGTTCATTTCTCACACCGTTGGTGAAGGATACAGGCGTGTCTTAAAATTCCGGTCTTAAAACCTTTATTTCCGTGCTTCATTTCTGTCATATGCTTAATAAATAATATTTAATAAATTTTATTCGTACTGTTTATATTGTTTTATTAACCAACCTATTTATTTTACATACTATAAGAAGCACGTGTGGACCCTTTACTCTAATTATATATATATATGTAACCCCTTGTGTCTTAGTGGCCTTACAGCCTTGCATAGGGTGATACCGATTTAAAAAATTGACCTAGCAACGGATTCAATATAGTCTTTTCCCTTCATGCCAGCCGAGAACTTTAGCCTTGAGAAGGTGCAACGAATCACTCTCCTGGATGTTAATATACTCTGATGGAAGGCAAAAAGGGGTCTCTCAAATATTTAATAGAAAGAAGTTATTTTTTTGAGCCGTTAAAATTAACAAGCTTCAGGTAACAATAGATTAAATATATATATATATATATATATATATATATATATATATATATATATATATATGCATATATAATTATTTATTTAAAAAATTATAACATAAATATGTTATAAAATCACTACAAAAATAGCCATTTTGTTTCAACACCTATAACATATTTATAATTCTCTCTCTCTCTCTCTCTCTCTCTCTCTCTCTATATATATATATATATATATATATATATATATATATATATATATACAGCATATCTTCATTCAAGCATGTTTTGTTGAATAAGTTAGAAATAGTATTTTAATTTTAAGCCTCTCAAATTCACGGATCAATTTCTTAGTGATGTTATTAAACTCATTACAAAAGGAACCGTAGTTTTGGTCAATTTTTTTTACTTTCCCAAGTACTTTCAATCTCATCCAAGATCATCTTCAGGAGGGGTGTACTGCTAAGACAAAAAAATTAATGTTATCGATAGTTGTGATTTTTTTAAAATGCGCATGAAACGCGCTCTGTTATAATTTTGAACATATATGAACGCGCTCTATTACAGCCAATTTAAAAATCAACTGCTGAGAATATGTATATAAAGGAGGTAATATTGGTTTTCATTGTTGACTTAGGACTTCTCATGATGCTATAAACCTTTCCAAAAGCCGTACAGCCAAGTGCAATACTTTTGATCTTTGGAAATAGGGCAATCTAGGGAAGGTCTATTTTGCTGACACGTTCCGTCTATAGCATTTTCAGCATCAATCTGTGATGAAATTGTCCATCATTCACAGCCATAAAGGAGGACTGATATTACATAACACTTCAGGACAGTTGTCTTTGTTTTAACAAAGATTTTTCAGTTTCCAGAATAGATACAAACACTCACACAAACTCAAAGAATAATGCAAATATTTACGAGGTCAACAATCAGCGAGAATTTTTAGCCAATTAAGAATGCAGAGCGAACGTATCACAGCTATTTTCATCAACCAAGTCAATTCTACATTGCAATTTTAAAATCAACAGAACACATTGCATTACGTAAATGGAACAACGGAACACTACATCCTGAAAAATTAGTTCCGTCTCTTACCTGCTTTTCTCGGTTATAAATGATTTAAAAAAAGTAGTTATAAAAAGCAAACTAGTTGGAGTTAATCTTCTCTCGACGAAATTGTTAGCATCTCTCTAAATATAATTTTCATTTTTATCAGTGCTTCGCAAGAACTTTATTTTAGTCTTTGTTTTTACTTTAAAATTTCGACTGCATACCCCGAAGATTTTCATAATCTAAACATTTTTCTGAACGCTGCAATAACATAACACATTTTCACTCTGAATAGCTGGGAGGATAATTACCTTATATATTTAAAGCTCGTATATAAACTTATAGCAATCTGGAAAGATTATCAGCTTAATATAAATATATATATATGTGCATATGTGTGCAGTTAGGTGCAAAATAGTATTCTATTTATTTTTCTATGATTGAACAAAAATATAACCATCAGGTTGTTGAGAATTTAGGAAGAATAAAAAAACGACAAAATCTTTTGATCGTTTCCACCTTGCCGGTATTAGAATTACTTCTTGATATCAAGTTTGAAGAAAACATAATTAGTCGGTCATACATATTTTACATAGATAAAGCTTTTCGGAAGGTAGGGGTTGTCTTTGCGAGTACAATTTTTTGTATTTCATTAAGGAATGAGTTACCCTTCAATGAGTCTATTGGAATATTTCCAATCAATCCGTGAGCTTCAACTACAAATAGAATTTTTAATGACCTCATGCGCCATATTTTTCTGGGACTGCCATGTCAATAAGGAGGCACATGTTGTCTTTGCGGTCTCCAATCAGAATATCTGGACGATTAGCTTTGAGTGTTCTATCTGTGTATTGTAAAATCCCATCAAATTTTTACAGGTCCTATCTCCGTAACTGGGTCTGGGTGGTGTTCATACCAATTGCTTGTAATGTCCTTTTTGTAAGTATTGTCGATTTTCCAGTGCAGTTATTGGCCTACTCTGTTGTGCCGTGTTTTATAAATTAGTGGGTGCCAATACCGCGTAACCTGATACAATTTGATAAAATGTTTCTGGATATTTATTACAGAATCTACGTTTTAGACTAACACAATTTTTCAGCATCTGACCTTGGAAATTTCTAGTTAGAAAGTCTATGCAGCAAGAATAATAACTCCAGTTTCAGCTTTTAACCCTGCACTACGTAGCCACTTATGAGTATGAGGTCTGTCTACATCAGCTTGTTTGGTACGGGTTGTATTTCTTCATCTACTTGAAACTCCATTTTGAAGTTGTTGGTTTCCTTTATTACGGAATAAACTCACTTACTACTTATATGTTCTTTGACACAGATCTTCTGTAGTTGCCAAGTATCTTTGAAGGCCAATTGTTGTAGTTCTGTAAGATAGTTCTAGTTGAACTAATCCTCTACTTCCTTCGGATTTGGGTAAATACAGACATCGTCATCAGCTTTGGAACGATGTACGCGGTGACAGGTAAGAAGATTTCTCGTTTTGGCGTCTATTCGCTTAATGCTAGCTATGGTCCTGCTAAGGATGTTGAAACTGTCTTTTGCACAACTGAGATAGCCAATATCTTTATGGATGATATTCTGTTTATTATTATTTACTTTTTGTTTAGTTATTATTTTCTTTTATTTATTTATTTATTTATTTATTTTTTGTGTATACCTTCTTCGGTTCTAAAGTATCGTATTTGAAATAAATGTTATCAGATGAAGATTATGGATTTGTAACTGTCAATTCTTTTGAGTCGTGATGTGCTTGTAAGTAGCGTAGTAAGAATTACTTTTGTCTGAATTTGGAAATTAGCTCAAATCATTTGGAAAAAGGTTACCTATTTTGAGTTGTTGTTGTAACCTTTTGGTTCCATAGTTTATTATATAGTTTTTCGGTGTTTGAGGTTTCAGATATGTTTTGGAAGTGTTGTGATATTTTCATAAATTGTGTTGTTGATTCATATTTTGTGTAATTTCTGTTTGCAGAAATTTCCTCTGTTATGCATAGATATATTTCTGGGTTTCCTCTGGATTTTTCAGTTTGTTGACATATATTGTTTTTTGAGCATTCGGACTTTTGTTCTGCAATTTTAGGTGGAGATCGTATTTGTTTATATGTTGTACAGGCAATTTTTATATTTTGTTTTTTAAACAATATCTATCTATCTATCTATCTATCTATCTATCTATCTATCTATCTATCTATATATATATATATATATATATATATATATATCATAAAAATAGTTATAAGTATTTTCCAAGACCAAAACAAATTGCTGAACAAATAATGAGGACTTATCTTAAAATGTTAAAACGAAAACAAGTTTTACTCTGCTACTTCTACTAAAAACGAATAATTTGTTCAAAATTAACAAGAAAAATACAACTATATGCATTATATCAGTCAGTTATGTACTATGCGTGATTCATGTATCTTTCGATACATGACTGACGGCGCAGAATTTTTCCCACAGTAAGTTGCCATTGTGGCCTGTCCTGCTATTTACCCATAGCTGGAAGTTGTGAGAAGAGGAGGATTCATTGTTGTGGCCTTGTTGGAACCAGAAATAAAGACACAAAGAGAGGAATTGAGTTAAACAAACATATTAACTTTAACAGTAATACAAAACATATAGAAACGACCAAGAATATTCTATCTGTCAGAGCTGACTGCTGGAAACTACACCCACGAAAAGGCAGTACCTGCTCTTATTTATATCTGGGAGAGTCCATGCGTGCATGGGTAAATTACCATAATACATACCTTTCCCAAGGGGATTAGCACTTTAGTGAAGGCAATGGATTCGACTGGAATTCGAACTCGGCTCTCCGATTCCTCAATCCGAGCCGCTATCGATTACTCCTTCGTGCCTCCTCCTTATATACAAGGCATATAATGCAACATACTTTAGACAAAGACTATACTTTAAACAAAACAAATAGAATAATCTGATCTTCACTCAAAAAGAAAAGAAAATGATAAATATACAAGTTAACACATTAAGTAAATAACTAATAAACAAATTTGTGGTTCTGCGTACATTCTTAGTTTGTTATCTCTCCTCGGAAATCTGCGAGACTTATTTTATTTAATTTATCCTGCATCATACTGATTGCGTGGTTTGACGAACACAAGTCTATATCAGCCATTTTCGCTTGTATTAGTGAAACCTAATCTGACACAAGGCCATATTACTGGAGCAGAAATAATCTCTGAGACTAGCACACTAATATCTACACCACAGCAAGGCGTTTAATTTATTATCTTTCTCTACAATAATTATTTATTAAAAAGAAAAACAATATATGTATATAATATGATGTTTAATTCCTCGAAAATGTATGGGCAAAGAGTTTGAATCTACATTGTGACTATATCTAGAAATTAGTTATTAATTCTCTTGAAAAAGGTTTGAATACAGTTTCCTCGTCCCGTTAACTATCTTGTCACTGGCCGCCCACTAGTGTGAATAAAGAAAAGAGTGTGTGAGTGAAAACATGGGCCACCAACCTCCATTAATTACTGCTCTTACCCAGACAATAACAGTAGAAGTGTCATTTGATTCATTGTCAAAGTTGAGAGATGACATTTAATTATGACGCAGTGGATATGAAAAGAATTCAAGATATAGAAAACCACAAAATGTACTTTTATTTTGCTAAAATCAATACATTCAGAGGTAAATTATAAATACGATCAAATTCCGACGTATTTTAAAACACTGAATTTGATTAAAAAATATTAAGCCTTTAATCCCGGAACTTATTAATCCGTGGCTAGCACACTCAAAGACTATTTTCTTATGTAGAAGGCTCAGTTCTCCCTCAATTCCTCATTACTGTAACCATATGGAAGAAAAAGCTAATTTTATTATATACAGGGTGTCGCCATTTTATATTTTTAATTTCGCGCATACGTGTTGTTTGTTTTTGATTTTGTCGACTGCACAATATAGTAGGGTCAGCTGTGAAAAAAAAAAGACTACTCAATTAGAAATTTGGAAACGACATGCTGTACTACTTGGCACTCGTACCGGAAGCTCCAATACAAACATTTCAGTGTGTTTGGGTTCCACTCTAAAGACAGAGCAGAGTATTCAGAAAGAGATGGGTGACTCTAATGGTCATTAAGAAGACGTTTGGAGTGATCACTAGTGATTGCTTCCTTTCATCTTCCCAGAAGTTCTCAACACGGAGGCCTACATCAAGTGCCTGGCTCAAGAGGGTGGTTACTGGCAACAGTACTCTGCACCATGCCAAATAATCAGGAGAAACCAGGCATGGCTGTCAGACAATTTCTGCGGCCACATTAACCCTTACATCAGGCCACTTAACTGCCCGGACTTCAACCCATTTGATTATTATGTGTAGGGTGCAGTTGAGCAAGAGACCAACAAAACTCCTTGTAAGACAAAAGATGAACTGAAGGCAAGGGTTATGTCAGTGTACACCAACTTAAACAAGGAGGCCGCCCAGAAGAGTTGCAGGAGATACCGAAATCATCTGGAGGCCGTGATTGAAGTTAAATTTACTCTTTAGTACTTCAAGATATTTTTCTGTAATTTTGGTAAATATATCTTTTAAAATGAGATGTCAGTATTATTTTCATTTTTGTGTAATTTAGACGACAGATTATCTATCGCACCCTGTATAATCATCTATTTTTCTGAAAGTACCTTCTTTTGAATAAGAATACAACTAAAATCTGAGATAAATTTTTATCGCCATCGCGCATATTTATCGGGTTAATATCCTCATGCCTGCAGGTTTTGTCCTAGTGTTACGATTGTCAAATTCTCCAAACTGGCTCATTATTTAATCATCTGAGATGTGCGACGTCACCCTGGTCTCTGCTCCTGTGCTATCATGTGACAATTTAACCCTTGGCTATTTCGGATGAAAATCTGGTTAGATTTGATATCAGCTTTGTCGTTTCCAGCTCGCCTCCAACGTCTGGTTACCGAAGTAACTGCTTTGATCTCTAGTATAACCTACCCACGTTGTGATTTGATCTTAGGTAGACGAAATCAATCAGGCGTCGGGCGGTAGTACAAGCTGAATTCGAGGCAATGGTGATACCGCACAAGTGTACGTAAAAGAAAATAATGAAACAACTCAAAAGATTCAAATGTGTTGAAAAAATAACAAGTATCTTTATATCTGTTTGCTGAATACAGGACTGCGTCTTTCTCCCAAACCGCTTCTATGGATTCGTGACACTTTGCGTTTCTTAGGCGAGTCTTAATATCTTAAATTGTTTTTCAATAAACTGCTTTTGGTATCTTCAGGCAATATTCGTAAAACTTGTTTTGGTGGTGTGAGTCTAAGTCGTTCTTAAAAAAAATTGTTTTTGGTTCCATCGGCCAGAATTCTTATGAATCGTACTGTGGACATTAAATTTTTATCTTAACTTGGGGTCATCTGGAATTCATTAAGAGGATTTTCGCCGACTCATTGACTAACTGGATGGTCGACTAAATCTCTTTTCTTTCTCAACATCATTGCATTCTGTCGCCAACAGCTTGTCCAGGTAAGAAACTTTTATCATGACAAGTACAAGTTCTGGACATACAACAGATGGATCTCCTTCCAAAATCAAATGATATCTCCGAAAGATAGTTAATGGCTTATTCTTTTTCTTTTTCTCTTTCCCTTTTTCCTTCCTTTTTCTTTTGGGGTGTTTTCACCTAATTCGTTCTCGATCGCATGCTTGACCCAGTTTTCGATTATCTTCTAGAATTCTGCTTTGAAAGCCTCTTGAACGAATTGAAATTTACATTATTGCCATGGGCAGATTATTATCTTTACGTATTCTGTTTTCCTTGTCGCGTCATGGTATAAATTAATTCTGACAGGATCCGATATCTTACGAATTTTCTATCCTCTGTGAAAAAAATACCTTTCTTCGTAAATGAAAATAAAATCTTTACCCATCGCTTAGTATGTCATTCGTTGTAGCTTTTTCTCGCCTTAAGTATTTCTCGTTTTTAATTTCCATGCTTAATTAGTTAGTCCATTACCATAGCTAAATAGTGTCACAGATGAATACTTATTTTGGTTGCCTTTCAAGTCGCCGTGGCTCAAAATAGTTCAGTTAAATACGACTGTCTTTGCTGGAAACTTTTCTCATTTGAAAACAGCGTTAAGAAAAGAGAGACAATACATTATTCAAAATGTGCACCGAAATGACTTTTATCCATAAAACCGAAGTTCTTAAGTTAAGACTGGTAACAGGTATTGAAGCTATTCGGTAAAATTCATTTGCAATAGGTAGGAAAGTATTCTAAATTCTCTCATGCTCTACAGAGTAGGAGGAACAGAAGAGATACAATGACTCTTTCAAAATGGCTCTCAGTTACCGTGGAATCAACTATTGTCAGTGTACAACAGAGGCTATCAATAGGAAGTGATGAATAAGTTTATGAGGAAACGGTAAAAAGCAGTTAGCTAAACAGAAAAACAAGCACGGTTGATTTTTTTTTCTTTTGGTTTTCAAAATTACTAAGCTTAACACAGTTTGGTACACAGCCACAGGAAAAGCAGACCTCGTTAGGATCAAACTCACTGAATAATCTATCAATGATCCACTAGATTCGATCATTAACTTTCCAATTTCGATTGTACTGAACATTCCTTTGAATAAAGATAAAAACATGTTTTTTTTTCTTTATCATTGTTTCTTCTTTTTCATTCTTTCTTTTTCTTTTTCCTTCTTTCTTTTTCTTTATATTTCTTTCTTTTACATTTATCTCCCTCCCACTATTTCTCTCTGTGAATTACTTTACTTGCGCTCACATTTTGAAATTATAAATATCTAAAGTTATCCCCCTAACGACTAACGCATTTTACAAACATGTAAAAATAAAACCCTTGCTAGTCATAAAAGATTCGAAAAGCTGAACACTGGACAGGAATTTACAAGAGAGCAAATTTTTTTAATTAGTAATAAATTACTACCTACATTCTAATATTTCTATTTCAACTTTATTCTCATATCATCGAAAATGTATTTACGGATAATTTTATTATAACTTAATATTTTTTGTATTAAACGATGAAACTCTTAACAACAACACATGCTATTTACACTACCAACAACAGAGTTAAAATGCACATTATTTACATTATTAGGACTATTGTTCCCATCTTTTTCGACATATTTATTGAAACGTTTCAGCCGTTGTACGCTCTGGCCGTCTTCAGGTGGTTGGAATGTATAACTTGACCCTCTTTTTCGCACACTGGGGTAGACTGTTCTAGTTCCACGTGCCATGTCTAATGGATGTTAGTTATCAGTTATCTCCTGTTAATTCCCCTCTCCAAGTTCTCCACTGCCTTAACTGGCTATTGAACTCACACTCTTTGAGTCCTGTAACTGGATCTAACTAACGCCTTTACCCACAGTGCCATCTGACCTTTTGGAAATTTTGTAATGAATAAAAAATAAAAGAATGACGACAATAGTCCGAATAATGTAAATAGTGTACATAATACCTCATCTCAGAAATATAGACAGATACTGAAAGGCCGAAACGTTGTAATAAATATGGCAACAAAGATGAGGACAATAGTCCGAATAATGTAAATAGTGTACATAATACCTCATGTCAGAAATATAGACAGATAGTGAACTTCACATCTCAAGAATTCGACACTTTCTTCGTTTTAAATAAAGAATCATGTCGTATCTCCATGTACATTGAGAGCGTTGGAAATGTAGTCCTTTGTAGTTATTTTTAAAGTTAGTCATTTTGCTATCTCTCCTATTCACCCTTCTGCCAACCATTTAACCACACTCGTTAGGCAGGGGTTAGACAATGTCTGTCCTTTTTTGCCTTCGATATGACTTGTGAGTCAATTCTGGATTGTTCTTCCTAAATAAACCAAGCTTCCCTAGTAGTTCAAATAGTTCTTTGTGACATACTTATCAAACGCTATTGAATAATCTATAAAATATAATTGTGCATTCATTCATATTTGTATCGCTTTTCTGGGTATGAATATTATACTTCTTGTCCCAATGTCTTTAACGGACCAGTACTTTTCTCATCTTATTTCGGGTTTAATTATGCTGTGTTTTCTATCCAACAGAAGGCAGCTCTATGAAAATGATTCTACTTGGTTCTTCCGGTATATCACCACTCTTGTATATTTCATCTATTATGTCTGTAAATTTTCCAGTCATTTAAAACTGGGTATCATCAATTCCATCTGCTGTTGTTTTATTCTTCTTCAGTTTTTTTCAGTTCAGATTTTAATATTTCTAGCCTATATATATATTAGGCGTTTGGGTTTGCAAACATTTCTTCACTGTCAAACACCGGTTCATATATGCAGGCTGATAGAATAACGGAGGTGAGTTGAATTTTGGGTTATTTTTAGCTGTTTGTTAGATTCCTTGTAATTATATCTGAAAGGGAAGCCTTTTGATTTATCCATCGTAGTTTTATATCCAGAGAGCACACAATTGAGATTCTTACTGTAAGCTAGACAATGCCAACTCTCAATGCAAATCGCAAGAAATTACAATCGTCGTGGGAGACCTGAATACCAAAGAAAGTAAGGAGTGAGATAATCAAATAGCACGCTAATTCAAACTAAGTACTCGGAATGAACGCGAAAATATTGTTCCATTGTTGCGCGGTGAAGGATCAACTACTACCCGACTCCTTGGTTTCAAAAACACCCAAGATATGCAGATATGGAGAAGCCTAAAAGGAAAAAGGAAGAACCAAATCGATTACTTAACGATCAATAAGAGATCCGAGATTGTTTTACACTATAAATAGTACCCGATTGATCACTGCAGATGCGAGCACCTTCTAGTGGTATGTTACCTTAATTAACTGAAGAATGTGTCGACCAAATTGCAATACAACAGACTTTCAGAATAACTCGAATGTGATGAAGTATATGGATAGATTTAAAAGTTATTCAGAGGTACTAGTTCTACAATGGTTGTATAAAAGCCTTCTGCCTCCGGAACAACCAAAACGACTTCAGATGTAGCAGATCTATCCTCAGCCAAATCTTGTGTCTGCGCAGACTTCTTGAGGAATCCAAACTTAGTAAACTAGACTTTGCATTGGTTTTCGTTGAATTCTTAAAAGCTTTTAACTCTCTTGATAGATCTAAAATGTTTAAGATGATTAAACTTTATAGAATTCCTGTTAAAATAATTGACGCCATCAGTGTCATGTAAACGGACACTGTTGTCCCTCCTGATGGAGAAACACACCCACCTTTTCCATTAGAGCTGTAATAGTCCAGGGTGATATACTTCCACAATATCTGCTCATTATCGTTGTTGATTATGTACTTCGTATGTCAGTTGACAATCTGCAAGGGTTTCCAACTATGCCCCGTACGAAGCTCTCGCTTCACTACCAAATATCTTATAGATACTGATTTCGCTGATGACATCGCACTTATCAGTCAGTCTCTAGAGAAAGCGTAAGTTCTCCTACAATCTCTTGAGGAAGCCTTCAAAATGCGTAGGTCTCTATCTCAATGAACCAAAAACTGAATATATGAACAGGTGTACAACCAACAATGAGCATCCTATAAAATCCATTAATAATACCAATTTGAATCAAGCCGAGGATAATAAATAGCGAGGATCTCCTCAACCTTGAAAGACTTCTAAACCAGGAAAGGTATGGTATGATCTGCAAGCAATTATATACACTCAAAACTGGATGACATATATATATATATTTATTAAAGACATTTTTATGTTTAACGTTCTTTTTATAGATACAAGTATTTAAGTAAATGCTCTGTTTATAATACACAGTGTTAAATAACATTTAACCGGCCTGAATGTCCGAGAAATTTTCATAGAAAATATTCGTTCTTTGACAGGATTCGAACCTGCATCCTATACGGAACCGTCATTTACGCTGACGTGCCTTACCGTTAGGCTACAAAGAAGCGTTCGGTAGGCAAGGTCGAATTTACTGCTTATAAACTTCAATTTAGAAAAGTGCACGGACTTCCCATGTGTTTGTGGTCGGAAATTCAGGTCCCAAAAGGGAGCGAAGATTCACCTAACAAAAATGGGTTGTGCTTCTCTGAAAACGGTTCAGGAGCAGCGCTCTGTCAACACAGATAAGACGCCGGAAAACCAATACCGGGATGCATACCACAGTGCTGAGGATATCCAAGCTCTTGAATCAAAGGATGGGACGCAACCCAAACTGCCAAGAATCAAATTTCCACCAGCATCGAACTCGGAAGCGTGGTGTATGCCAGACAACATCATTAGCAAGACATTACGTAAAGAGCTCGGAAGAAAGAAATATCACGAACGTTTGAACGAAAGTAGTAAAATAATCAACAGGGTTTGTAAGGAAATCTACGGCGTGAAGGAGGAAAATGATAAGCCACCACCCAAAAAGAACAGGCGTCAACGGTTAATGCAAGAATTGAGAAACAAAAAAAGAAATCTAAAACGACAAATCTGTTTCGCAAATTTTGACAAGAAAGAAGGCTTGCTT
The DNA here is from genome assembly GCA_963932145.1 of Acanthosepion lycidas. Classification (NCBI taxonomy): domain Eukaryota; kingdom Metazoa; phylum Mollusca; class Cephalopoda; order Sepiida; family Sepiidae; genus Acanthosepion; species Acanthosepion lycidas. The sequence goes on along the minus strand of OZ010589.1, from coordinate 111,530,291 downwards.
AAAATCTGGCAGGAACTTAAAGAGAAGCACAACGCTCTTAGCAGAGCTGAAAATTTAAGAAAGAGACGAGTGAAACGAAGGAAAGACTAAGAGCGTTTCTTCCAGGAACCTTACAAATATGCGAGGAATATATTTGATCAACCAAGATCAGGTGTGCTTAAAATAGAGGAAAATATTCTTGAGGAACATTTAAGAGGTATGTACTCTGATCCTAAACGACATATTCCTCTAGATCATAATAGCAACTTATTTTGGCCAGCCGTTCCTAAAGTGAAGTTTGATATGAAACCACCCACACCCGAAGAAATAAAACGCATAGTCGACAAAAGTAGGAATAAATCTGCACCTGGCCCTAACGGAATACCTTTCCTTCTGTACAAAAAATGTCCTACTCTTAAATGGTTACATACTAACTTAAAATTAGCATGGAAAAATTACCACATCAGCCAACAGTGGATGATAGCGGAAGGGGTGTACATACCCAAAGAAAAGAATTCCAAGGACATCAGTCAATTTCGGCCAATTTCGCTTCTCAATGTAGAAGGAAAGATATTTTTCGCAGTTTTGGCATCGAGGTTGACCAAATACCTTCTCGATAAGGAGTATATCGATACATCAGTACAGAAGGGTGGTGTCCCAGGAATAGCTGGTTGCTTAGAGCATGGAAGCATGATCTGGGAGGCCATTCAAAAAGCAAAAATTAAAAGGAAAGATTTGGACGTCATTTGGTTGGATGTAGCTAATGCCTACGGATCAGTACCTCACCAAATGATACAATTATCATTACAAATGTACCATATTCCTGAGGAAGTATCTATTATGCTATGAACTTATTTTGATGGTTTCCTCATGCGTTTCACTACAAAAGACTTTACGACTAAGTGGAACAGACTTGAAGTTGGAACTGCGATGGGATGTACAGTGTCACCAATACTTTTCGTTCTAGCAATGCAACTGATTCTCAAAGCGACAAACAACAAAGCTGATGTTGTTGAGCTTGGTGGAGGTTGTCAAATGCCACCAGTGAAGGCGTTCATGGATGACACTACAATCCTCTCATCCAAAGTAAGTTCAACTCACAAGATATTAAGCTTGATGGACGACCTGATAAGTTGGTGTAGAATGAAATTTAAACCAAACAAGTCCAGAAGTCTTTCTCTTAGAAAAGGAAAGTTGAACAAAAACATAAATTTTGTAGTAGGTGGCCAAAGAGTCCCTACTGTATCAGAAAAATCAGTGAAAAGTTTAGGTCGGTGGTACGATAAATCCTTAAAAGATACCAACCAAGTAAAAGAAATATCCAGGTCATTACAAGAAGATCTCCATAAGATAGATCTTTGTCCTCTAAAAGGAAAATACAAGGTATGGTGCTTAGAGCATGTGCTCATTCCAATGCTACTATGGCCCATACTTGTGTACGAATTTGGAATGAGTACAATTGAGTCAATGGAAAGGAAAATAAACAAATATATCCGGAAATGGTTGGGTTTGCCTCCAGGTTTGTCTGATATCGCTTTGTACTGCAGACAAGCAAAACTAAAGTTGCCATTTAAATCGATTGTGGAAGAGTATAAATCCGGAAAAATTAGACTTCAAATGATGTTGGATGATTCCAAGGATAAAGCAATAAAAGCTTTAAAACCTACGTTAAAAACAGGGAGAAAGTGGAAGGTCAGAGAGACGATAACAAGTGCTAAAGACAATCTAGCTTTCAATGAAGTCATCGGATACACTCATTCAGGGAAACAAGGGTTAGGATTAAATGAAAGGCAATGGAGGTCGAAATCTTCTGGTAAAGATCGCCGTGACATGGTCATCGAAAATGCGATGAAAGAAGAAGATAAAAAAAGACTCCTAAAAGGAGTACAACAATCCCAACAAGGCCAATGGACAAACTGGGAGGAGGCTCTTCAGAAATCTATTACTTGGAACGACATGTGGCAGATGGCTCCACTTAGGTTGAGCTATTTAATACGTTCCACGTACGACCTACTACCATCTAAGAACAATCTTGTTAAATGGAAGAAAGAGAGTGATCCCACTTGTCCGCTGTGTAAGGAAAAGCCACAAACATTAGAACATGTTCTTAGTTCCTGTAAAACAGCCCTTGTCAATGGCAGATATACATGGAGGCACAATAGTGTTTTGGATGAGCTGGTCAAAATTACGAAGAAGTATATGAAGTCTGAGTCATCTAATTCAGCCCAGGAATTTGTTGCAGAAGGAAAAATATATGTCGGCTCTAAGCAAACAAGCAAATGTCATGCTATACCCGGAAAAAATCTCCTTAGTTCTGGTGGCATCTGGGAGGTATCTGCAGACCTTCCTGGTTGGCGTAATGATTACCCCAAAATAATATCAAGTAAAGGTCTGCGACCAGATATTGTTCTTCTGTCAAGGGTGAACCATAAAATCATCCTGGTTGAATTAACAGTACCATATGAATGCCGGATGGAACAAAGCCACGATTATAAAACTAATAAATATGAAAATCTAAAGTCAGAGCTAATAAAGGAGGGGTATAATGCAATTGTTAGAGCAGTCGGAATTGGAGCAAGGGGTTTCGTTTCAGGCACTGTGTACCAATTTCTGGGCCAAATTGGAATCAAAGGGCGTAATAGGGCCAAAAGTATAAAACGCCTAATAGAAGTAACAGAAAATAGTTCTATGTGGATATGGAAAAAACGAAATACTCCGTGGAGTGTTTCAGCGAACATGACGGCATGACATGACTGATCGTGAATGCGTAATGAGGTTCACGTTGCATTCTCAGAACGCGAGATTTGCCGTTTTTCGGAATTTTTGTAAATTTAATTTCGCCGTTACACATTCGAACTAGTTTATCTACAACACTTGTATATCGTTATAATGGGGCCTCACATCAGTGAGGGGGGCCGGTGTGCAAATGAAACCGTTGAGAGGAAGGCCCCGAAACGGTGCACATTCTCTCCTGATGACCCCAGTTTGAAATTCGAGAGGAACACATCAAATTCAGTGAAGCCATATGCCGTAGTGAAGCTCGGTGGAAGTGTCATTGGCATGAGGAGCATTACACATTCAGCTCGCTTCAGGTGAGTTTCAATTATTTCCAGTAATTTCCTTCTTCAATATTCCATGAATCTCGAATATTCATAACTGCTCATGGCGTATTAAATGTAAACAAATGACGTCATATATTACGAAATGGACAAAGTCCGACAATTATACGGAACCGTCATTTACGCTGATGTGCCTTACCGTTAGGCTACAAAGATCAGCGTAAATGACGGTTCCGTATAGGATGCAGGTTCGAATCCTGTCAAAAAACGAATATTTTCTATGAAAATTTCTCGGACATTCAGGCCGGTAAATGTTATTTAATACTGTTTATTATAAACAGAGCATTTACTTAAATACTTGTATCTTTAAAAAGAACGTTAAACATAAAAATGTCTTTAATAAATAAATTGTCGGACTTTGTCCATTTCGTAATATATGACGTCATATATATATATATATATATATATATATATATATATATATATATATATATATATATTTATATATATATATATATGATAAAATATATCATATATGATACATATACATATATATATATATCATATATATATATATATCATATATAAAATATATAATATATGTATCATATTTCATGTGTAGAATTTTTTTGTTTGTTTGAATTTAGCAATATAGTAAATCCACGAACTTTTTATTGTGTTTTTCAGTTAAAGTGACATAGACTATAGTATATTGTCCAATTAATAGATTAATGTCTTTTTAAGAATGTCTTATTTATTGACATTTATACAGTTTAGGAAGCTGCGGTGTCGCAGCGTTCAACCCAAAATAGATCCACACTTGAAATATTCAACGTAGCATTGCGAAACCACACGTTATATTTTTAAAATATGCATATTTCGTTTCAGAATGTATTTATTAGGTTGGTGCAAAAATAATGACGTAATAATGTCGTTTTTTGACGTATTTTTTAGCGTCAAAAAACGCAATTATTACGTCATTATTTTTGCACCAACCTAATATTTGGAGTTTACCTGAAAATTGAAAATTACGGCCTGAAGATGAAAATGTGATATTGTTGGAAGTATTAGCCACCCGAAAAACATGCCAATCTGTCAATTTTAAACATAAGGATCGCGTCATTTATTGTATTTTTAGTAAGTTAATGCTTTAAGTTTCTTAACGAGGAGATATCGCTATTTATTACATAAACATTGCTGATTAATTCTTTGTATGATTACCTCCATATAATATATATACTGCACAATCTAATATATTTAGATAATGTATATATATCTATATATTTTATATATATTATATATTAGATATATATATATATATATATATACAGATGTATATTATATATATATATGATATATATATAATACGTTTGTGTTATATATGTTATAAATATATAGCATATATATATATTAAATATATTATGTATATAATATATATAACTTACATGATAAATATTATATATTATACATACATAGCATATATATATATATTATATATGATATATAAATATTGTTAATATACATATATTATATATAGCATATATGCATATATATCATATATGTACATTATATATATTATTTACATATATATATGATTATATATTATATACATATTATATATATTACATATTACATGATATATATTATATAGATATATTATTTTGATTATATATATTATGTGATATATATCATATCAAATATATATGATATATATACATATGATAAATGTATATATTATATATATCATATATATACATGTGTTTGGCATGTATATTTTATATATGATATATATTTATATATATTATATATGTATTATATATATCTATATATTATATATAATATATATATATATATGATATATATATATGTTATACATTACATATATATAATATATATTATATATGATGTATAGATGATTATATATATATATATATATATATATATATATATATATGGTTGGATTGATCTGAGTTTGTGACCCTGGGTTTCACGCCTTTGCGATTGTCAGACAAACTGTTTGTCTGACGATAGCAAAGGCGTGAAACCCAGTGTCACAAATTCACATCAATCCAACCAAATATGTTAGCTCTATCTCTTGATATTGAGCGCTTTCTAATAAGTAACGCGCATATACTATATAAATAATTATATATATATTTATTTATATTTACACACACATACACACACACACACACACACATATATATATATATATATTTATGATACAAATACCAAATCGGTTATGTTTTGATTCGGGCTTGAGGCATTCTGTTATCTAATCGCAGTGAGTACTGTCTGCGAATGGCATATATATATATATATATGTGTGTGTATATATATATATATATATATATATGGGGGGGGAAATTTTCGGACAATTGAATATTTTTTATTCATCCTATTTCCTACTAATGAATAAACATGCATTTCATATAATTAACGGTACACAGATGCTTAATAAACAAATATGCATAGTCAACCGAAAAAAGTTCGATTTAATAGAAATAATTTTTTTCCAAATTTAATGTGTGAAAAAAGTATTCATACTATACTCAAAAAAACTGTACATAATCTTCATTTAATTCTTTGTAGAATAGCCATTATTCACTTCTACACAAACCTACCTCTTCTTGTAGCGTTCAATATTTTGTAAACTTTAGTTGGTATTTTGTTCCATTCTTCTTTGCACATAGTCTTCAGGTATTGGATATTTGTTAACCATTTCTGTATGTTTACATTATTTTTACCAAGCCATTTCTTCGTAGATTTTGCAGTGTGCGTGCTTACGATCATTATATTGTTGGAAGATCCAGTCACTCAGATGTTCAAGTTTCTCAAACGAAATCATAAAATTTGCTTCCAAAATATTTTGATATTCCGCGCCATTTATTCTCTTACCGTTATTTTTACTATTAAATTCCTTCTCTTTCTGATATGTTGCTGGTACCTTTTGCAGAAAAACTTCCCCAAACCGTCATGCTGCCAACACTAAATTTCACTGTCGAAACCGTTATTTTTTTTTGTTTGAAGGCATCGTCATCTTTTCTCCGTATATGATTTCAAGTTAATCTTAATAATCTTTGTCAAGACCGTTTTTCCTTATACTTATGTTCACAAACCTGACACATCTGTGTTTTTTCAAGAGCAGTGAGGGAAGTGTGATTTTAGATAGTTTCTATGAATTTCATTGTTTATTGTCTGTTTAGTGACACAGATCCTAATGCAAGCATATCTTTCTACACCACTTGACCAGTAAAAATTGTTTTTTGTTTAATTTGACTCGTTACTTACCTCAAGGAAGATGTTCGTGGAGCATCTGCTCTTCGTTGGTTTTCAGCTGTTTGGTGTATCTTTTTCGCAATGAATGAAATAATGGTAATAAATAATATATTTACTTTGTCTGAGATTTTCCTGTAACATTTCTATTCTTTCGAGTGTTTAACAATCAGTTGTGAATTTGTTAATTTTTACCTCTTGTAATGATAATAAACTTCTACAATGAATATCAATTACAGAATATTCTGTTTGTATTTTTACGCTACAAATAACTACTGATAACAATATTAAAACATTCTAGAATATTCGATTTGAATAATCTAGACTTTTAAAGGAATTTAAATGCTATAAAATCTGAAATTTGAATTGTACGAATATTTTTTTTACCAATTAAAATGAATAAATGGGTTTTATTTCTATTAAATTATTTTTCTTTACTATGCATTGTATATATATATATATATATATATATATATATATATATATATATATATTTAGATGGATTGATGTGAATTTGTGACCCTGGGTTTCACGCCATTTGCGATCGCCAGACAAACTGATTATTTTTTAAATTTTGTATATATATATATATATATATATATATATATATATATATATATATATATATATATTGAACAATAAAAAAATAAAAAAAATAAAATCTTCAGACACACTGGGTTGTAGATTAATATTCTTTCGTTTTTTTTATTATTATTCCATTTAGATTCCTCGACTAGTTTCGGCCAAAATGGCCATCATCGGGAGGAGAAATATTTCTGCTTGCTGCTAGCACTAAACTACAGAAATGAATGTCTTGATGGAGAAAATGAACTTTTGTCTGTAGTTTTCATTTGTTTTTTTATTTTTTTATCTTTTTAACATGAATCTTTTAACATTCCTTGTGTTGGTCAAACATTCTCTTTTAAGTTGTTATTTGAGATAAGAGCTGGATAGATACATGCTGCTATGAATTCTCTGGTCAGTTTGACAGTTTTATTGGACTTGGTGAGGGGATGTGTCTCTGTTTAGTGTTTGTGTGTGTGTTATTTGGTTCTTAGGGAGTGAGTGAGTATGATATGTGTAAGCGTGTGTATTGCTGTGGGTGTGTGTTATCATTTGGCTCATTAGGGAGTGAGTGCGTATGATGTGTGTAAGTGTGTATATTCGTGTGGGTGAGTGTATAAGTGTGAGGCCTCCACACCTCCGTAAGCCTGTCTGTCTTGTGTGGGTGAGAAATGTGGGTACGTTTTTTTATTTGTTGAGTTATATCTATATATTGTTAAATTTGTGATTTAGCCCGGCTGGATATTTTGTTTTTAGACGTTGTATCCACTTATTTTCATGCGACTCTAAAATCTTTCTAATGTTATCTGCTCTGAACTTTTCTATTCTCTTAATTATAGTGAATTTGGCATGGGTTTTGAAATCGTGTTTTTCCAGGCGGAAATGTTGTTCTACAGGTAATAATTTTTCATGGGGAGTCGACTTAATTCGTTTACGATAATTGTTAATTCTGTAGTGAAAGGGCCATTCAGATTTTCCTACATATTGTTTCTGGCATAGTGTGCATTCTAGGAGGTAAATTATGTTATGACTTCTACAGTTAGAATCGTGGTAGATTTTGAAAGTAGATTTAGTGACTGAGCTAGTGAATGAATTCGTGTTTTCAATATGGTTGCAACATAAACTTCTTTTGTTGTTGCATGGTTGGGAAAATCCTGTTGTTTTTGTTCTTAGTTTATTACGGATTACCTTGTCCCCTGAAATGTGGTTACTACCTATGATTTCTTTTAGGTTCTTAGGTCTACGATATGCAAGAAGGCCAGGTTCCTTAAACAGTTTTTTTAGGTCTGGTTTGAGATGTAGTATTTCCCAGCGACGTTTGATTATTTTGGATAGTGGAGGCAGAGTGGGGTTGAAAGTGGTTACTAGATGGATGCGGCTAGATTTATTTTTAATCTTGTACATTAGGGTGTCTTCTCTAGGTGTGGAAATTGCTTTATTTATTTGTTCCCTGATTAGGTGTTGTTTATAGCCACGTGTTGTAAATTGATGTTCCAGATTTTCAATGTGTTTATTTAATTCTTCATTGTTGGAACATATTCTTCTGAGTCTAAGTGCTTGTGAATAGGGAAGGTTCTCTGAGGTGTTTAGGGTGGGAAGACTTAAAGTGTAGATAGTTGTGGGTGTCGGTGATTTTAGTGTGTAGTGTCGTTTGTAGTTTCCTGTTTTCATCTATGTAAATGCGGGTGTCTAAAAATGTTACTGATGTTGTGGATTTTTCATAGTCAAACTTAATTGAGTCGTGCACTGTGTTTAGGGTCATAAGGAATTGGGTAAGTTTGTCATCACTACCCGTGTATACAAAGAATATATCATCGATATATCTTGCATAGAATACGCAGTCGCTACCAATGATTGGATAGATATGGGTCTCCTCAAATTTTCCCATGAATATTGTAGCATATGATGGAGCTGCAATGGTGTCCATGGCACAACCTCTTATTTGAAGGTAGTGTGCTCCATTGAAGTTGAAAGTATTCAGTGTAAGGACATGCTCCATGAGTTTTATGATGACCTCTGTGGGGGGTCTTGTTTTCTTCCTTTAGTAAGTTCTTCCTGAAGGGCGGTTAGCCCTTCGATGTTTTTAATGTTTGAATAGAGTGACCGAACGTCCATAGTCACTAGAGTAGCTTTCTCTGGTACTGTTTGTATGTGATTAATTTTGTTCAGTAGATCTGTTGTGTCTCTGATGTATGAATTTACTTCCTTAGCTAGCGGTTGTATGTAATGATTTATGTATTTGGAAATTTTTGTCGTGTGGCAGTTGAACGATGAAATAACCGGCCTTCCTGGGTTGTTGCTTTTGTGTATTTTAGGAAGGAGATAAAAACGAGCAGGTGTAATGTTTGTGGGTGTAAGTGCTGTGTATGTTTCCTTGTCGATTATATTTAGTGAGCTAGTTAATTCTTTTTGGTATTCTGGAAGGGGATCTGTAGGTATGCTTTTATAGGTTTCTTTGTCAGCTAGCTGTTTGTTGGCCTCTTTAGTGTATTCTTCGATTCCCCAGATCACTGTCGCACCCCCTTTGTCAGCCTGTGTTATGATTAGGTCATCTCTATGTGCCAGCGTATCGAGGGCTATACGTTCCCCTTCAGTAATATTGTCACGTGCTGTTGTTTTCTTTATGTCATTTGCTACGGCTAGTTCAAATGTCTGTATAGTTATGTCTGTGTTTTTGGGGGTGTAGGTAGTGTCCTCTTTTAATGTCTCAAGTATGGAAGGTGTATGATCATTTTCCCCGTAGTGGGCTTTTAACCGTATTCTTCTGAAGAAGGATTTCAGGTCCTTTGCCAAGGTGTCTTTATCAAACCTTGGGGGACTAGGGCAAAAGCTTAGTCCTTTATTTAATACCCTGAATGTATTGAGTGAAAATTTATTGTTACTCAAATATATAACTCGCCCGTATGGGTCAAGTTTGAATTTGCAAGCATGGCGAAGTTCTTTTGTGAAAGCTCGAAAGCTTGCATCATATCTCCTATTAGGGATGCTATACCCCCATCCAGGGGTCCTGGTTGAGGGCTTATTCCGTTTTTTTTTAAGGTTGAGTGTGTTTGTTGTTGATTGTCTACTAGGGGCTAATCTAGGTGGTCTGGGATGTCTAATGGGGTTATGGGTTCTGTAGAAGGGCTGCTGTGATTTGGTTTGTGTATGTTTGTACATGTTTGTACGGCACCCTAAGGATGTCCGCGTAAGTTAGTTGTTTGTTTTGTGTGTGCGTTTGTTTTGAGGTTCTAGCTATCGTTGATGGTGGCGGTGTTGTTATTGTTGGTTGTGGATCTGGTGGTTGTCTGTTGGTGTACTTATTTGGTCTGTTTTGTGTTTGCATTGGTTGTGTGGTGGGCAGTGTAGTTGCGGTGTTTTGTTGTTTTCTTTTGGGGTATGGTCGTTCAATTTTTTCAAAGTTTGGCTTCATTTCTTTTTTTTCCTCTGTCTGGAGGAAATATTCCATTTTAATTTTCTTTGTTTTTCAGTTTTTGTTTTTTGTAGTTCCTTCACTGTTTGGTCTGTGTGAGCTTTTAAGACATTCTTTATGTTGGTATATTTTTCCGTGTCCGTTTGTTTTTTTATTTTCTCATCGAGGAGGTTAATTTCTGCTGTTGTTGCTGTTATGCTTTCCTGGCAGAATTGCATGGTGTCCTTCATGAGTTCCCTGGAGAAATCTTCTAACTTACGGTACCATGATGCTAGAAGCGCATCATTGTGGTTACCTATTGAAGGTTCCAAATCAATCCTGAAATTGGTTGGTACTAATTGATCCTTGAGGCATATCCCAATATATTCCTGATGTGATTCATTCCTGGCCAATTTGTTGGTTGCTCTATTCATACGGATAGCCAATAATTCGGTGTTTATTGGTTCTGTTGCTGTTATGTCCTCGGCATTTGGTTCAGTCCCGTGTCCATTATTCATGATTATATTTTGAACAATAAAAAAAATTAAAAAATTAAAATCTTCAGACACACTGGGTTGTAGATTAACATTCTTTCGTTTTTTTTTATTATTATTCCATTTAGATTCCTCGACTAGTTTCGGCCGAAATGGCCATCATCGGGAGGAGAAATATTTCTGCTTGCTGCTAGCACTAAACTACAGAAATGAATGTCTTGATGGAGAAAATGAACTTTTGTCTGTAGTTTTCATTTGTTTTTTTATTTTTTTATCTTTTTAACATGAATCTTTTAACATGAATCTTTTAACATTCCTTGTGTTGGTCAAACAGTCTCTTTTATATATATATATATATATATATATATATATATATATATATATATGATTGCGTATATCGGTGTTTTTATGGTAGTGGGAGTAAAAAACTCACATCAATCCAACTAAATATGTTAGGTAATATCACTGATATTGAGCGCATATACATATATATATATATATATATATATATATATATATATATATATATATATATACATACACATTTACACACACACACACGGTTTTATATATATATATATATATATATATATATATATATATATATATATATATATATATATATATATACCATTGTGCAAATTAATTGAAATAAAAAGAATAATTCCATTGTTATTTACTTTCTTATTCGTATTTTTCTAATGAAACATGACTCACTGCACATGTTAGTAATTCGTATGTCCAGGCTATAAATTCATTCCTTGCTGATTAACTACAGATTCTCGATTAGATTGAAATCAGCAGAGTTTTCAGTCAAGTCTATAGTACTTTGATTTGATTATTGGTAAGGGTTGCCATTCGGTTCGTGGAGTATTACAATTTTCGTAAGCTTAATTGGAGTAACATCCAATGCATACAATAGCCATAAGATAACTAATCAACAGTCGAAACAATAGAGTCGGAGCGTGTCGAAAATCTTATGCAATCACGGTTGAAGCAGTAGTTTTCAGGGCCAAACAAATTTTGTCATACACCCCGAAAATAGATTCATAGTACTGCACACTACCGCAAATAACCTAATATGAGGGTTTCAATTAATTAGCACGGCGTGTACATTATATAAAATATATAGGATATATATATATATATATTTAGTATATACATATGATATATATACATGCATTATATATTTATTATATATATATAATGTATATATAATATATATCATGTATATATATGGAATATATAATATATTTTATATTAACTATATATGATATATATTATATATATCATATACATATATATATATATATATATCATAGGTATATACACATGATATACATATATTCATTATTATATATATCATTTATGATATATATAAATTATATATATGTATTATATGTATCATTTAAATATATGATATATATGTGATATATATTTTATATATATTATGTATATTATATATACAGTGTAACCCGGATATAAGAGACCCGGATATAAGATACCCTGATATAAGAGAAACATGGATATAAGAAAACCCTGATATAAGAGAGATTTTCCCAAATTAGAGCCTGTGTTAATGCATATAAAATAGACCAAACCCGGATATAAGAGAAACCCGGATATAAGATACTTCTACGGTCCCGACAACTCTCTTATATCCGGGTTACACTGTATATGATATATATATATAATATATATATATAATATAAATATATAATATATATATATTATCGCTACATATATATAATATATATTATACATATATGATATATATATGATATATGAATGATATATGTCGCCTCTTAGTGTTTACTTCTATGATCATTTTTATATTTACACACGCTCTATCTCTGATATTGCGCTTTTTATCTCTTAAATATAGCATATCTTAAGACTACATTTACATATATATATATATATATATATATATATATATATATATATATATATATATATATATATATTAATAAAAAGAAAGAACAGTAAGATATATAATCCGGTGTTCTTATAGATATTTTTATTTTTACAAAATAGTGCTCAATGTAAATTTACAGAGCATTAATATTATAAGTTAATAGACTTAAAATATGGTTTTTCGCTACACAGTTCCAACCATGTTTCAAAAATGGAAGCTAAAACCCCCTAATTTAATTTTGTACTTAAATTAAAGACATTACTTCCATTTCATCCTCAAGCGAATTTTGGAGTAACTTTAAAAATTACAGGGTTTTAAATACACAGCTAAAACAAAATTCATGTTTCCAAGGTTACAGATAAATCTATTTTGCTAGACTAGGGGTGTCAGTATGTTCAATATGTTTATATTTTAATGTATCAGTTATTGTTACGTTTTGGTAGTGGGTAGGGATGTATTTTTCAATGAAATCTAACATCCGTTAAAAGCGTGTCGTCTGGATTTTTTTTATTAACGGCGAAAATTCTAACGGCATTTTTTTCGTTCATATATTTAAAGATTTTTGGGAGGTGTCTACGTCAGATTAATACTTTTTATTTAACTACGATTTGAAATATTTTTACTTTTAATTTTTAATATACTATATTTCTATCAAGAACAATTAAATGTAATTAGAATCCCTTACAGTTTGTAGAATTATTATCACATCAAGTTTTTTTAAAATTTTATTCTTGAATATTATTCAAGTAAAATTTCCATTTCTCTGATTAAGTAAACTTTAGTTATTTATTTAATTACGAATTAAAAGGAATTTTAGGTTAGAATTCATTTTAATTAACTATAATTTTAATTACAACTTTAAAATATTTTCATTATTTTTAATTTTTTTTAATTTTTTTTTTATTTTATATTTTATTTAATTGAAGTAAATGTATTAGGCCGAGGCAGAAAATAATGACGCAATAACGCCGCTCCTTGGCGTTAAAAAATACGTCAAAAACCGACAACACTACGCCACCATCTCTACACCAACTCAATATTTGAATTACTATAAATAAGTAAAATTATTTTTCTATATTAAATATGTTTGTATTACTATTTTTAAAATTTTATATTTAAATATTTTTTTTATTTATTTATTTATTTTTTTATTTATGGCCAAAATACCTAATTCATTTCACTGATTTAGTAAACTTAATTTATTTATTTAATCTTAATTTAAATTTAAAAGAAGTTTAGGTTAGAATTCATTTTAATTAACTACAATTATAATTACAAGTTTAAAATATTTTCATTGTTAGTTTTATAGAGTATATTTCATTTAATTTCTATATCAAGTATATTACGATTTTTTTTAAAATTTTTTACTTAAATATTATTTAAGTAAAAATTTTTTTTTTTTTTTTTTCCCAGTCTAGCAAAATAGATTTATCTGTAACCTTGGAAACATGAATTTTGTTTTAGCTGTGTATTTAAAATCCTGTAATTTTTAAAGTTACTCCAAAATTCGCTTGAGGACGAAATGGAAGTAATGTCTTTAATTTAAGTACAAAATTAAATTAGGGGCTTTTAGCTTCCATTTTTGAAACATGGTTGGAACTGTGTAGCGAAAAACCATATTTTAAGTCTATCAACTTATAATATATATATATATATGTTTATTTATTTATATATGTGTGAAAATATATTATGGTTAGAGCGTATGTTAATATAAATCTCGGCATTGAATTCAATACTCAGAAACGATATTATTTTAAGTCGTAATCGTTAGGCCAAATGTAATGTGTTTTTGCTCGACTATTTGCTTATACATGTCATTGAGTAGTCTATTGTATCATCCTAACTGTTATTTTGTTTAGTGGTAATGCATTTGTATTATATATATATATATATATATATATATATTTGTGTGTGTGTATATGTTTGTGTGTTTGTTTTTGTGTGTGCGTTGGTGAGTAACAATTATGCTCATCTACTGTTAGCCATCCTTCAATAAGTGCACTGATCATTTTATTTTATATCATTTTATGTCTTAGATTTCTGGCATTATTATCATAGACATTGTAAACATTTTAGTCGTATTGATATGTTATATGCTGTGTCTGATGAAACATTAGGAGCACACAGAAAATCGTGTAGAATTCTTTAAATGATAGTAAATTTCTAATAGTCCTTGCCTTGTAACCGGAGATTCTTAGATCACACAGTATCTGTCCATTTTACAAAAAAAAAACAAAAAAAAAAAAACAACAAAAAAACAATATATACATATCAAAGTTTACATTATGATTTTTTTTAACCAAACCGTTGGAATAACTAAGTTTTTCATCACAAACCCACGTGAAATAAGAGTTATTGTATCGTCCATTTTCTGTAGAAAGGAATGACTTTCTACACTGGACATACGAATTACTAACATGTGCAGTGCGTCATGTTTCATTAGAAAAATACGAATAAGAAGTTAAATAACAATGGAAGTATTCGTTTTGTTGCAATTAATTTGCACAATGGTATATAGGTATATATATATATATATATATATATATATATATATATATATATATATATATATGCAATGCGGAAAGCTTTACTTGGATTGATGTGAGTTTTTTTTTACTCCCACTTCCATAAAAACACCGATATACGCAACCATATATAAATCTAAAATTTAAAAAATAATCAGTTTGTCTGGCGATCGCAAAACAGATAAAGACAATCCATATTTTAACATTTCTGGAAATTGTATTTTGAAGACGTTTTGGGGTTCGACCTAAAATAAAACGTTAATTATTAACATTCATCTTTCTATGGATTGATTTTCACGCGGATAATGACGTGGAACTGAGATTCATACCGCTTACATTTAGCCTTCGTGTGCAAACACAGACAAGCAAAACGTAAAGTTTACTATAGAGATAGAATAAATTATATTGGATTAATGTCGTCTCATGCATTAAAGTGTAGTGATTTTTACATTAATTATTCTGTTCAGGATCCTCAGCTTGCTTGTTTCAATCGTATTTCGGTTGTATAAATTAATGTAATTATTGAATAAACAATTGCCGATTTCCGAATGAAGTAAGAAGTGTAACAAATAACTTCGATCATTTGTTTATGTATTATTATTATTATTATTATTATTATTATTATTATTATTATTATATTTCGATTTCTGCTACCAAGTCTTCGGGAAGACCTAAGACAGGTAGTGGTGTGTTGTTATGGCTACATTTCATTATTTGCAACGCCCATAACATCACTAGCGTTACATGAACAGAGTTCTTAGTGTATGGGCTGTACTTATCAAGACAATATTTTTGTATTTCTTTTAAGCTCGGATTTCCAGTGATTTTTTCCAGGTTCAGAGATCCACCTAAAGTCGTCCAACACATAGGAGATCTTTCGTGATGTCATAACGTGACGTAGCAGTAATTCAGTCCTCGGCACGATTAACAACTTGAGTTGTGGGTTCTTGTTCGGATTTTCCTTCCCGTTTTATTATTATTATTATTATTATTATTATTATTATTATTTTGTTGTTTTATTTCCTTTGATTACTGGTGTATACCAATTCTTTTCCAGATCCCGACCAAAAACCTAATGTTGGAAATGGCATCATGACATTTTGCAAGTGAGCAGTTTTGAAAAAAATGCACATATTTTACGTAGATAAAGCACTTTGTAAGGTGCGGGATGTATATGTGAGAACATTTTTTTTCATTCATTCCAGTAATGTATGGGATACCAGGAACCCTATTGGATTTTTTCAGTCAGTCCGAGGGCTCCAACTACAACTGGAAGTGTTGATGTCGTCATTTTTGAGATTTCAATTTCAAGGTTCTTATATTTTGATAGTTTTTTTTTTAAAGATCTTCAAAGATATATTGCAGTCTGCATGGACTGCTATGTCAATAAGAAGGCACATTTTGTCTTTGTGATCTCTAATCACGATGTCTGGACGATTAGCTTTGATTGTTCTATCTGTGTGTGTTGTAAAGTCCCATCAACTTGTTACAGGTCCTTTCTCTGTAACTGGAATTAGGCGATGTTCATATAAGTTTCTTGCAGTTTCATTCCCCTAAATGTTACATACTTTCCAATACTGATATTGGTCCAGCCTACCATGACGAGTTTTATATTGTGTTGATTCTAACACTGAGCAACCCGATACAAGATGGTCAATTGTTTCTGGTTATTTGTCACAAAATCTGCATTTCGGATGAACACAAATTTTCAGTATGTGTGCTTGGTAATTTCTAGTTAGTAAGTATTGCTTCTGTTCAGCAAGAATAAAAATCTTCGGTTTCAGCCTTTAACCATGCACTGCGAGGCTTGTCTACATCGGTTTGTTTTTGTTATGGGCAGAGTCTTTACCATGAAGCGGTTTATCTTGTCGTTTCTGTATCTGGTCGATTGCCTTTGCCTTTACTTTCTTTTTTTCAAGTATTCTGCAGCTTCAGTCGGTCTATTTTTCTAAGCGTTTCACCCCAAGCAAGGCGGGAAGTTACTAGCACGCAAGGGGTTACAGAGAGTTGGTGCGAGAGCAAGTAGGAGTGATAGAGAAAAGGATGAAAAGAAGGATACGGGATAGATCAGGGCATCTGGAGACGTCGATTGACATTACATTTGATTATAGCTATCAGGAAAACAAGAAATAGAGAGGGAGTTCCACAGGCGAGAAGTGCGAAACATGTAGCTATTAGAGTAGAAGAGACGGTTACATTTAACAGTTTCGACAAGGTGTGAGTGAGATGCCAGCCTAGTAGAACGCTTAAATTCATGAATTTTGGGAACCAGCGAAAGCAGCTCCTCGGAGTAGTTACCATGAAAGTATTTGTAAAAAAAGACAGAGGGAGGCGACGGCATGTCTGTGAGAAACCGATTGCAGACGAGATGCCAGATCAGGGCCAATTACGTTGCATATCCGTCTCTGGATCTTATCAATAACCTTGAGACAAACAGAAGGGGCTCCAGACCATATATGGCAGCAATACTCCATGCAAGGGCGAATGTTTGATTTGTAGATTTGAAGAGGAGCTCTCGAGAAGTTGAGCATCAGACATTTTAATGGGTGGAGGGCAGGGATGGTTTTCTGTGGTAAATAATAGAGAGCAGTTTTGTTTTTGAAGCCTTAAAGTTAACCAGCCAATTCCGGCCCCAGTTCACAACTGATTGGAGGTCCTTTTCAAGTCGAACGGCCAGGTTAGTTTTGTCAACAACACTAGATTTGTTTTTGAAACAGGAGTAAATTGTAATGTCGTCCGCATAGATGCCTACTTGGGAATCTGACATCAGGAAGATCGTTAATGAAGATAAGGAACAGCGCAGGGCCTAGGATGGAGCCTTGGGGAACACCTGCGTTCGTGGCAGAGGAGCTGGAGGAGAATCCGTTGAGAACGACTTTCAATTCACGGTTTGACAGGAATGATTGTATTAAGTGAAACAATCAACCTAAAATTCCATAACCCTGGAGCTTGCGAAGAAGGCTGACATGCCAAACCCTATCAAACGCTTTGGAGATATCTAGAGCCACTCCGTTATTATGAAGAGCTTGGTAAACAATTTCATTTATGGCCGTAAGCACATCAACTGTAGAACATTCTTTCATTCGAGCAGCAAATAATTATGCTTTACTTGCATTTCTTCATCTATTTGAAATCGCATTTTGAACTTGTTGGCTAAAATTTCTTATTTCTTTTATCTTTTTTAACCCAGATCATCATTCAGTCTTCTGTAGTTTCAAGGTATCTTTTAAGGTCAATTGTTGTAGTTTTATAGGACAGTTTAGCTGAACTAATCCTCTGTCTCCTCCGATTCTAAGCACATAAAGACGATCAAAATCAGCTTTGGGATAATCTATGCGGTGTCAGGCGAGAAGCTTTCTCGTTTAATGTCAGCTATGGTTCATTTAAGGACATTAAAAGCTGTATTGCACCACAGGGACAGCCAAAGTGTTTATGGCTGATATTCTGTTTTTTTTTTTATTTTTTTTTTTAATTCAGCTCGGTATTCCGATCCAGACACACACGAATTTCTTACCTTTTCTTCATTTGGGTATCCTGTATTCCATCTCCTTCCATTATTCCTAGGTACCTATAGGTTTCTATTTGTTCTAGTCCCGTAAGCTTTGTGACAAAATCTAAATCTATTGTAATTCTCCTTTTCTTGAATGTTACTTTTGCGCATTTATTTTATCCGAAATCCATACTTATGTAGTCACTGAAACATTTTAAACTATTGGGTGACCTTTCCACTCATTGTCGTATTTGGGAAAACGTTTCATATCATTCATGTAGAATAGCTGATTAAATACTTTCTTGTTTACTTTGTATCCATAGTTATTATGTGAAAGTGGAATTAAAGACAGGCAGAAGGGGCATCGAATATTCAAACAATTGTAAGTGGCAAAGCCTTTGATGTGATTTAGATATAATGTGGTTTTCCATAGTTCCATGTTATATTTAAGGAAATTTACTATCACCAAAGAGACTTTATACCTTTCCAATGCCTTAAGGATCCAAGAGTATGGCACATTATCAAAGGCTTTACGGTAATCTATTCAACCTGTGATAAGATTTCTACCTTTTTTCCTGGAATCTTTCAGAATCATTTTCTTTATCAATAGATGGCCTTCCAATTATATTAACCTCTTCAGCATCCTTTCTGTTCAATGGGAGAATGGTATTTTCATCAAGAGAAGAGAAAGTACACGAAGACCTAAAATTTGGTACCTTGTCATTTTCAGGTGATTGCCAATTTGGGGATTCTCTTGGGGTTGGTATTAAATTATTATTGGCCATATCTTTCCCTCTTGTGCAGGTTTAACATTTATTCTTTCTTTTTTTTATATTGGTCCAATCTGCATTGGTAATCTATTCCTTTGGACTGTTCCGAATATCCTTCCAAAAGCTTTACACTTCTTCAATAGATGTCGGCTTTTTGATTTAGATAGCTTTTCCAGTTTTACTGTAGAATTTCTTGAGGCCTGCCAGAAACACGTTATTTTGTCGATAGAATGTTTTTCACATCGTCTAGTTCTCTGTGCCATTAATTGTATCCTTTCCATGATTGGTGGAATTTACTTTAATTTTATATTTCCGTTTGACCTTCCTGCTTTTCCGAGTTGAAATATTTCAATTTCTTGAAATCTCATGTAGTATTGATAATTCAATCTGATCCCAAACATGTTCTTTTCTCTGTTGTTTGATCTTTTCTTTGTCGTGATATTAAGTTTCCTAGTCGCTGTTAAAAAAAAAAAAATGGAAAATAGGAGGGATAGTGTTCGAGGCTAGATCCTATTCGTCCTTCAGATCTGTTTGTTTCCTACCATAGAGACATCTCCGCTACTATTAAACTTAGTCTTACATCATCTAAACGAGACCCACCTCATGAAAGAGATTAACTGGAAGGAGGTCTCATGCAACCAAGATCTCTCGAAATACTTCGCTCTTGAAGTATACAATAGATTTCCACTGTTGGTGTCACTACATATAATATTGAAGAAGTGTATGCCAGTCTTATTTGATCTACTGAGGAAGTAGCAATTGCAACTCTCCACAAAAAGAAGAGTAGTGACCGAACAAAATGCATTAATTTCTATCGCGTGTTCGGGTCAAGAGCCAACGTCAAAGCTAACTCACAATCCTCTCACCAGATCCCATCTCATTGGTAGATATTAGTCGAAGAGGCAAACCGCAAAATTTATGTCTTTCTAAAATTAAATGTGAAGAGAATGCAAGCAACTTTTAACTTGAATTTAAATTATTTTTTTTTATGATTCTTTTTCCCTGAGATTATCCATTAATCCTCATAATATCCGCAAGAATTCTGTCCAGAAGAAAATACATTCAAACAGGTTGGTTTGGTTTGGTTTGTTTCATGGTAAATCAATCTCATAACCGATAAATAACCGATTGAGGTTGATATAACATAAAATAAATTTTTATTGCTAGTAATAATTTTGTTCAAAAATCTGTTTCTGTTATATCCTTTTTCAAAAATGTATTGCTGGTAATAATGTATTTTTGGTAATATTTTTTACAAAGTATTTCTGGTATTAAAACCTAATTTTACACTTTCGTAGTGTTTTGACCCCGGTTTCGGGATTAACTATTTGTCCATAACTGTGACCTTAACAGGTGATACCACCCCGGGTCAGGTTAGAACTGGGAACACAATCATTTAAAAGGTGGTTCCACCCTCCTCAAAACCTCCTGATCAGAGGCCTTACTGTTGGATGTAGTTTATTATCATACCCAGGACGCGGATGTAGTTTATCGTCATACCCATTGGACTTTGTCATATGGATATTTGGAAGCTAGCCTCTTTCTACTTTGCTGATTATTTGAATGATACCCTTTTTCACGTTAGTGATTTCAACTCTGTTTGGAATGCTGCTCTTATTTGGATTCGTCATTATCAATGAAATTCTTAATATCGAATCTAGTTTCCTTGGTTGCATTTCCCGGGAAAGTATTATGTTCTTTCTTGTTTATTTTAACCTGTAACACTTTCTATTATTATTAATATTTGCACCCATAGTAGTAATAGTAGTAGTATCATGTTTTGAGTCTGTTTTACATTACGTCTCCGAGTTTCAGCTTGAACCTTTCATGTTATATTGAAATAAAGTGTCGCCGGAGTTTGAACACACATCACCAGAGAATAAACACGGGGGGATCCCATTTTGAATAAGTATATGACATGAGGGTAAAGGAAATGTATATATGTGAATTAGCGTGGCGTCTAACTGATCACTACTTCTACACTATCTTCTATTACTATACGATCACTATTTCTACACTATCCTCTATTACCATATGGGTCACTATTTCTACGCTATCCTCTATTACTATACGGATCACTATTTCTACACTATCCTTTATTATTATACGAATCACTATTTCTACACTGTCCTTTATTACTATACGGATCGCTATTCTCTATACTATCCACTACACTATTTCTCTATACTGATCACTATACTATTTCACTATACTGATCACTATATGGATTACTATTCGGATCACTATCCGATGGTTACTATTCGAGCGAGTATTATCGAGCAAGTACTATTAGTGCGAGTGATATTCGAAGTCATCTGACACCAATATTGTTCAACGGCGTTACTATAGTTGTATCTGAGAACAACGAACATTACGAAAGTGACAATGCGTATTCGTTGACATTACAAAAGTGGCAACAAGTGTTCGTTGACATCACAAACCTTCAAGAGACAGCAATCATTGTTGGAACAGTTGGTTGTATATGAAACAGACATACGCCACATTAGTTTTCTTAATTGTATGATGTCGTATATTGTATAGTAGTTTAATATTTCATCAAAATGTACATGTGTATGCACAGGTCAAATTTATGTGCAGTTAAAATGTGCAATTAGACTGAATGCAGGGTCTGAAAAACTAGAGTTACAAGTGTCTGACGCCATACCTGTGGCAATTAAATATTTTGTTTAATTTTTCGAGCCCACAAAAATTAAATCATGTTTGGTAGATTGAGCGACGTATATATTAAATGAGAATCAATATAATGGAAACATTTGAAGAAATGTTTCTCTTTGAATTTGTGATGCAATGAAGTTGACTCGTGTTGTTGCATAATGAATAAGATGTTCCCCTTTTATGACTCTACACCCTTGTGCAAAATAATTCAAACAACCGCCAGTTTTAGCCAACAGTCAGTTTTAGCCCCACTGGAGTGACAGGATGTAACCGATTTCAATTTTTCCTCAAATTAGGTCAATTGCAGTGCTGTGCAGTAATATGAATCCATTTTCGGGGTGTATGATGAAATTTGTTTGGCCTTGAAAAATATTGCGCCATCCGTGATTGCACCAGAGTTTTATCACGTCCAGGCACTATTGTCTCGATTGTTGATTAGTTGTCCTACGGCCATTGCATGCGGTGGACGTTTCTCCAAGGAAGCGTATGAATATTGTAACGCTGCACGAACTCAATGGCAAGAATAACTAGTGAGAAAATCAAAGTACTAAGATGTTCACTGAGTTATGTTTCATTGGAAAAGTACAAAAAAAGTAAATAATAACGGAATTGTTCGTTTTGTTTCAATTAATTTGACCAAGTTTGTAGATTATCATGGCCCTCCACTTTCTGCATAATTAATTTGCACAAGGGTGTATACTAGAATACAACGATCGGAAATTCCAGTGGAGTTTTGAGAGTGATCGTTTGTATTTTTCTGTTGTTTTTGTTTCGTTTGAAAAAAAAAACGATAGGTGCGTTGGGAAAAATCTCAAACGCTTTCAAATCTTGCTGTCTATAGTCGTCACCCGCTCGCATCTGATCATCGAGATCGTCGGCATTCTCTCTCCCTATTCCCTTTCTCCCCCTGGTGGTGGTAGTGGAGGGGATAGCTGTGAATCGAAGAGAGTTCGGTGTGTCCACTCCCGTGAATTTGATTTTGGTGGACGACTCTACGTGATAGAGAAGCCCACACACTTGACTAGAATCGCATTCCTCGCAGTTCAAAGTGGATTTAAAGCAGACGATATCTATGAAACCTGGTTGCATCGGGCTGTCGGATGCTTGGTCTCTCAAGGTCCGCCGTGGTTACGCCAGCCCGACTGGCGCTGCCCTCTTCCGACAATCTTATAACTTTCCGATGATCGTATAAATCTTTGCCCATTCCGCCGCTGGGGTTTTCGTTGGTTGGTTTCGATCAATCTGGACTTCCCTCCTCGACCTTACCGCTATAGGGGGCCCTACAGGAGTTGGAATTCCAGTCGGTTGATGGTAAATGTATATGCGAAGTACTAACGTCACATCTCGGGAGAATCAACAGAATTACAGCAGAGTTTCATAAGAATTATACTAAACAGTTTAATTAATCAAACTTACAATTTAATCAACTAACGGGAAATGTCAAGATGAGCACGTTCACCTCATGTTATCCCCGTTCCAGTCGCACGCCATTCATGGTGACTGCTGTAGTTTTCCTTTTGGCGCGTAGATTACCAATATAATCTTTCTTCACGACACAATTGACGTTTGTACAAAGATTAATATTTTTCATATTTTTTATGCTCGTATGATATTTTTAACATAACTTGAATACAGACATATTGTCGAGATATTGCTCAACATTTTTAAACACTGAGTTTTTTCTTCTTCTTTTCTTAAATCGCGCTCATTTCTAAGTGTTACAAAATATAGGAAGTGTTACTTAAATCATTTTGTTTCTTAATATTATAGGCACCACCACTATTTGGTGATACAGTTTAAAATGAATTTTTAAAAATGAAAAAAAAAAAACCTTTGAAAGCTACAGGATTTAAAATTTACTATTTCCAGTAAGCAAAGTACTCTGTGGAGTATTTCAAACAGTAATTCTATTGATCGGAATCGATTTTTTTTTAGCAAAATCGACAAAAACCGGTATTTTGACACATTTGTAAACAAAAGTTAATTCGTAATTTTAAATTAAAAAAATAAAATATATATTTCTGAAACGGTATTTAAGGAAAATTAGCAAATTTAAAGTTAAATTAATCTGATTTGAGACAAATATTACTTACTTATAGCGTAAAATGTTGTATACAATCATTTCTTAACCACGGGGTGTTTTTTTATGTGTTAATATTGACATCCGAATGACCGCTAGACGTATTCATTCTTAAGTATAGTGAATCAGAGGAAGGTTTTTCCCTTAAAACACGTGACCTTTTAATGATAATGTTATAGGTTTGAACATTTCTGCAGGCATATCATACATGCAGAAACAATCGAAATTCTTTTAAAAATATTCGTCAGATTGCAATAGCCTTTACAATATATGACTAGTAAATGCAATTTTACTTAATAACAATATTTCCTAAGAGTTATCACATTGAAACTGAATTTCCAAAGATATATTTATAAATAATTCTATTTAAAATTGTAAAAAATGAAAACAAATCTTGTAAAAGTTAATTTTTCATCGAAATTTTTTTTTCGTCAGACAATATTGTCTTTTATATAATTTATTCACAAAAGTGATTAACCCTAATGTCTCAGTTTTATTGCTTTTTATTTTTCGATTCAGAACAAATTTTTGGTAAGACGGCCTCCAATTTTGCGAAAAAATTCATTGATTTAAATTCTGTAAAAAAATTCTGCTTTGGAACATATTTTCATCACAGCATTTTTATTGATTACGTGGAAGTACCAATATTATTATGATTATTGATGCTTTTTTTGCGGCAGAGCAAATGACTGGTAAGTGGAGAATGTGAAAATCAATTTGATATTTGTTGTTTATCAAGATGTTATTAGGAAGAAGAAAACAACCTACTTACCAGATAAACTAAACTCAAATATAAAAATTAGAAATTAAAAATCATGTGCTGTGACAAAAAATGTAATTGTAAATATGTTAGCCATCTTACATAAACTGATTTTTAGCAATTAGCACACAGAATTGGACAATGAGAATGAAGGAGTATAAACATCAGAAAATGGCCAAAGTATTAGATAATATCACCACCGGTTAGATTACTATGAAAACGGGCTGCATCTTCCTCATTTAAGACTGACGTAACACTGTCTAGTGATCTTCAGTACGTTTTATATTTGTTATATCATATGAAATAAATCCTGGTAAATATGACGAAGAAGAGAAAAGCATCATTTGGGTACCCTGAAATCATGGGCGTTTTTAGCTACATGATTGGCACATTTTTTAACTTGGCGTTTTTTCTTTTCTTTTTGGTTAGCGCTAAATAATGTCATCGTGTCACGGCTTTTGCGATTAAACAACGAATTAAGTGAATGTCAAACCCTAAAAGGTTGTGCGATAAGGAGGATTTTATACCGGATTATATAATCTGAAGAACGAGATGATTCTCAGAGAATTTAATTGGTGTCGTTTGTTTTGTTTTACGGTATATCAGCCTCAATAGTTTAATTCCGACAAGATTTTTAGGGTAGGTTCGTATGAATAGAATATGGTTAGTTTTAATCCATTACCTGACATGAGCCCCATTTGGGGATCTGTTAAAATTAAACTCACTACATGTTATTCCTTGTATTTACATTGAATTGCTTACATACATTGCATTTGCAGAGGTATATTTTACAACATTTAGCCTTTAAAGTTTTTATTATTAGCCGTAAGAAGACACTTTCTGTCGTAATTTTACATTTCACGAGTAGAAAAATAATGACTATTTTGAAAAGTATTTTTTTTATTATTTCTAACCAATATTATTTTTTGGTCTTTTATACACATATATATTTGATGTTCTAGTTTCTATAAAAACGATAATGGTAACTACTGAAATTAAACATAAGGAATAAATAAACTCCTAAGACATCTGTCCGGGCCAAAAATGAGCGTTAAAAAATGGCACTTAATGGGTTAAATAAGACTGCTCAGTCCGACCAAGAAAGGGTACCAAAATGTTTGGTCATTTCGTGAGATTTTCGGATGTGGATTGGGTCAAGGACATTTCAGCATCCATCATTAGAAATTTGATTATAGAATGTAGACAGCAATGAAGGTTTCGAGTACAAATTAAAAGCAATAAGAAGAGGATGCCTATTTTACAGGTTTGGTTTGTTTTGTTTTACGGCATATCAACCTCAATGGGTTATTCAACACCGACAAGTTTTCATTGTTGGTAATATTTTTTCCCAAAAGGTATTTCTGGTAATAATGTATTGCTGCTAGTAATTTTTCCTCAAAAATTTATTGCTTGTAATAATTTATTACAAAATCGTATTGTTGGTATTAAAACCTATTTTTACACTTTTATAGTGCTTTGACCCAAGTTTGGGAGTTAACTATTTATCTATAGCTAGGACCCTTGCAGGTGCTACCACTCCTAAAATTATCATCTGACAACTTAACAACATATATTGTGAAGTTGACACTGTTTTGATATAAGATCCAGAAAGAAATCTGAAAGAACTATCAGACGATGTAGTCGAAGAAAGGAGTGACCATTGATTATAAGAAGACAATGCATAGCCGTCAACAAAAGGAACAACTCAGTTAATGATTGACATAATGGTGTGATGTTAGAATTAAGAAGGATTGGTAAGTCAACTGTCTGAACGGTATAATAACAGGCATCAAGAACTGTGACATAAAATTTCAAAGACGCATAGGAATAGCGAATATATACGTTTCAGAAACTGGGTAACATAGTAACGAAACGATTAATAACACTAGAAGCGAAGAAAAGATTATCGAATTGCAATGTGATGTCAACCCTCATATATGGTTGTGAAAGCCGGAAAATTGCGCCCCGGTTGCTTAGATATGGTACTCAGTGGCGATTCTGGAACTTTGAAAGTCTGTCATGGCACTTGGTGGGCCGAGATTTTTCTGCGGAAAATGGGGGGCAAATTCAAGCAGCGTCTTTATTTTCATACTACCCCACTATCGTATACACAACTTAGGAATGAGTTCTAGTATAAGTATGTTACTTCACTAAATTAAACAGAATAACTTTTCATTCATAGTAATGGGGTTCTAATCTATTCTTGCCCTCTTTTCCACTCTCAAGCTGTTGGGCTACAAGAGAGGTTAACTTCAAAACAAAATCACGTTAATACCAGCAGAACAATGTAATTTGTCTGCTCTGATTTTTTCCGCTACAAAACTTAGAAAAGTGGTGGGGGCCAATTGAGGGGGCCAGCCAAAATTCTGGGGGAGGGTATTGGTCCCTTCTGCATCCCCCACGTAGAATCGCCACTGATCGTACTACCGATGCGTTTTGATAAAGTCATGGAGGAAAGAAGACTTGCAGTACTTAAAACATGTAGGTTACACCGGGAACAAGAGAAAGGAAACAGTAAGTAACCTACTTGACAAATCTAAAAAAATGAAGGGAGGAAAAGTACCATGAAGACAAAGCGAGGTCCTAAAGGAGTATGTATTGTTGAGAAAAAACAAGGTTTGAACAGGCACATGATCATCCACGTCCTGATGGCACACGCGAACACATATACATACTTATATTGGCTGTCGATTCATAAAGCGAGTATGACCATCACTAACATGTCCATCCCTTCAGTTACCCCCTTCCCCACAACACTGCATTCATCGGTTGTGTGAACGACAGTGACTCATAAAGTCAACCATCGATCTGCATTTTTTATCACATATATAGAATATCAAACCATCTCCATTTGGTGGAAGTAAACTTTGATTATCATCATTTCCAATGTGCCTTTTCATATGCCTTGTCAGGCCCGACCTGGACTTGCACACAGTAGTGCAGGTCGGGCTTTCAAAGTATGCCATTACGAAATCGTCATATACAAGGGACTGTTGGTGGTGTTGTGATTTACATACATACATATATATATATATATATATATATATATATATATATACACAAAGAAATAATCACACATAGAATCAATCAGAAATATTAATGCCATTAATGGTGACATCCGTAAAACAGACAATGGGTCTTGCAATGAGTACGAGTTCAGTTTTTAACCACACCCACGGTGATATATAGCCGAACTTCTAACCAAACGATAATGTTACAACTGTTCTTGCATTAGAACTTTTATTGCTGCTATTGCATTATTGCTGTAAGGAAAATTGCTAATATGATTTTTACAACTGCGACTACTACTAGTTCCTTAATATGTATTGTGTTTGTAAACATTTACAATTGGAGGAATTCTGCTAACCGGCATGGTCAAATTTGCATCTCTCTCTTTTGAACCTTATATCAGCTTAATTATATATCAGATAAATTGATAGTTCAGAATTGGAAAACGTTTTATTTTAATTGTTTGTAATACTAATAATTTTAAATTCTACACAAAGCTTACACTGGTATGTATCTCTTATTAGTTATAGTGGTCGAGTCTATTTTCTTCACGTAATTAGTAATAATATGAATTTGGTTATCTTTCTTTTCTCTTGGTTTTTGATAGAATCATTTCTCAAGTCATATGAGATCTAAAGTAAATAATGGCTTTCCTTAAGAAGTTATTAAACATTTTTTTATATGCGAGTAATACTCATTAATTGTACTTTTTTCAGTACAGAATAACTTTTCGCAAGTTTCTTTTACTCTTAATATTCTTTCTTTTGTTTCTTAATCTTTTAGGTTGAACATAATTTAGAAACATCTGCCGAAGACATCCGTTTCTTTTATTTGGAACAACAATACCAAAAGCTTGTGCGTGTGTGCGTATATATATAACGTCAGCCACAGACAGACTGTTTCACAGCTCATCAGTGTGGCTAGACATCCGGTTGCCTCTAGCTCGGATCGAAACCCGACTGAATTGGTATCAGCCGGAGATTCTACCACTAAGCCGTCGGCGCACAGCAGGGAAGCAGGTGGATTTTTAGCGTATTTATTTTTAGAAACACGCCCAGTGACTGACAGTGACTCAATTGGCTATATATAAGCTATAATAGTCACTGTTTACAAACCCAAACCTACTCCCTAGAGAGCTCAACTGAAATTAATATTTATTTCAGGAGCCAATATGACGTCATCCACAGACAGACTGTTTCGCTGTTTCACAGCTCATCAGTGTGTTAGAAATCCGGTTGCCTCTAGCTCGGATCGAAACCCGACTGAATTGGTATCAGCCGGAGATTCTACCACTAAGCCGTCGGCAGGGAAGCAGGTGGATTTTTAGCGTATTTATTTTTAGAAACACGCCCAGTATATATATATAAGAATTTTTAAAATTAATTCATTAATTCAAATTTTAAATTTTAAAAATTATTTTACCTTTCATTCGATACAATAAATAAAACCGTTTAATTTTTCAGTTTCACAAAACACATTTCTGTTCCAAATTCTTATATATATATATATATATATATATATATATATATATATATGTGTGTGTGTGTGTGTGTGCGCGTGTGTGTGTATATATATACAAACACATTTATATTTCAAGTTCTTATTGTTATTTGTCTATAATTAAAAGATGATTGATTCAGTATCAAGTGACAGCAAGTCAGTTCTTATTCAATTACCCTCCTCAGTATTCTTATTTTATTGTTCTTATCTGCTATTATTAATATTAGATTCTAATTTTGCAACACTTTTGTTAAGTTACTGTTGAATAAAATATTTACCATTAAGAAAAGAAAAATATCAAAGTCAAGAATTTACAAATCACAAGTTTTTAAATTGAAATATTTTTCACAAAATGTTATTGAAGAAAGAAATCATATAAGTCAGAAAAGTGCATTTCAAGTGATTTGCTGAAAATCGTTGTCAATTTTATTGATTGTTAGTATTTTGTAAATCAGAATCAAACTATCCACCAATCTAAAACTCTGGTTGAAATCAATAATGTTTTTTCAACCTTCAAAAACTAAATCTATAGTTTAGTTTACTTTTCCATTATTTTTTAAAGATTTCATTGCACCGAAAATAATAATGTGATCATTTCCATAAAAAAGACCAAGAGAACAAAGATAGATTATTATTATTATTATTTGAATCTGTTTCCGATAATCATCATTACGACTGCAGGTCTCTTCAAATCTGCAGTTTTTTTCGCTACATAACTAATTTTTGCAGTACTGTTGACTTGTTTCTTCTTTTTTTTCTTCTTCATCTTTTTTTACTTCTTCTTCTTATTTTCTGATATTATTATTATTCTTTTTACTCTTCTTGTTTTTCCTCCTCTTATTTTCTTCTTCTTCTTCTTCTTATTATTGTTGTTGTTGCTGTTAACTTACGTTCCGTTTACTTGTTCTTTTTTTCTTTCTTGCATTAGCTCAATGCCTGTCCTGCACAACAAGCGAAGCTGAGAAAAAGAGAATGACAGATTCAGGGAGAAGAGGGGGATCGGAAGAGAGGACAAAGAATGAATTGCATTTTCTCTTTCACATTTTTATGTGCTCACTAAACGAATCTCAACGAATTTTACACACACACATATATAACAATGCCGCTGTATATAGATCAGATAATTGTCAGTTTCGCCCTGTAAACACTTGGGGAAAATGATGCGACCCACCGCCACCACCCCATAAACAAAACGATGGTAATTGATCAACATAACCTTTCACGGTTACTGGAACCCGATAAATTAGTGGCTATTCATGTTTTCGAATCAGAACGCTTGTCTTTTTGAATTATGGTGTAAACTTGATGTTTCAATTGCTTTCGTGCGCACAATGTGCGCTCCCCCCATTGATTAGAGGAAACAATACAGATATTATTGACAACGGATCCATCTACCCCCACCCCCCACCCGACGCCGACACCCAACCACACACATCTGCATTAAGACCTGATATAACTAAATCTGTATTCAAGTGTAATGACAAAATATAATTTTTTTATCCATTCGTGACCATCAGAAACCTCTACGATAACATGTGGACACACAGACAAAGAAACAAACTCAAAGACGGACAAACACACACACATGCGCGTGCACGCGTAGAGACACACGCATACTGCTGTGCAGATAAATTAATGTCTGTGTGTTCGCGCGTTTGCGGGTAGAAAAGTGAAAATACTGCTGTGCAGAGTGAGGTAAATCGTTCATGTATCTTACCTGCATACAACGTTCTTTGCTTCATACCTGTGCAGCGTGGATACCCGTCCGAGTGGACACAGCCGCATACGGCATGTATGTGCGATTTCCACTCACTGCTACACGTGTTTTAATCAATGGCTACCAATAAATCGATTTTTTTCAATCTGACAATCGAGGAGGCCCTAGATTATGCATTTATGAATGGATTAGATGATTTCGATCGGATACTTTTCGAATCTTCGGTAAGTGTTCTTTTTTTCTTCCTTTTCGTCACTAACGATTAAAAATAATAATAATTCCGATAATTGTGAGAAGCATTTTTTAGTGTATTATTTTCTAATTGTCATTTACGTAATTTTTAAAATATCATATTCCGTCTTATCTTTTTAGGGCCAAATTATTTCTAAAAACAATATACTCTTAGTTTATTTAGTGTATTATGTCTATCAATCCATCGGCACACTTTTTGTCGGAAAATTGCAGACACGTTTGAAAAAGAATTCATGCAAATGTATAAACAAGGAAAATACTATGTCTTTGCATCTGGTATGTATATAGACTGATGTGTGTTGAAAAGTTCTAGAATCCCTTCCTTCTAAAATATAACGTTTACTTATTTGATCATAATTTTGAAAGGGGGTCTCAACAATACCACTACACACACACACACACATATATATATATATATATATATATATATATATATATATATATATATATATATATATATAGTCGTATTGTTGAGACCCACTTTAAAAAATATGAGCAAATAAGTAAACGTTATATATATATACACACACACACACACACACACACACATATATATATATATATATATATATATATATGTACATATAAATATATATATATATATACATATATATATATATATATATGTATGTGTGCGTGAAAATTCAGATTCAAGTATATCTTTAAAAACAATATGAATAAAAGGAAAGGTAAGAGAAAAAACCTTTTACGTTTTCAAGGTAATTGTAGAAATTTTATATAGTGACCTGTATTTATACACAGGAGTAACGTGTATAAAAAATGAAATAGCGTTAAATTTGCAAATTTTGAGTAAGTGAATGCACTAAAATATTCAAATGCTTACTGTGTAACGGACACGTAAACTATGACGGTTTATATATATATATATATATATATATATATATATATATATATATATATATATATATATGCTTGTGGGTGGAAAAAAAGCGAAAGAATGAGTCAAAGACCACACAGTCAACGCCAGATATACATGTACATCTAAATTTTTACTTTATTTTAGTAAATATATAGAAATATATAATTTGAAATATAAATAAATCTACAAGCGCACACACGCACACACACACACACATATATATATATATATATATATATATATATATATATATGTATATATATATATATATACTGAATTAGTGTATTTTAAATTTTT